>JANJGN010000663.1:0-333934 GCA_026770705.1 Isurus oxyrinchus
AGGTTGTTGTTGTTTTTCAATGTTGAGGTTGTTGTTGAATTTGTTGGTGTTTTTCAATGTTGAGGTTGTTGGTGTTTTTCAATGTTGAGGTTGTTGTTGAATTTGTTGGTGTTTTTCAATGTTGAGGTTGTTGTTGAATTTGTTGGTGTTTTTCAATGTTGAGGTTGATGTTGTTTTTCAATGTTGAGGTTGTTGTTGAGTTTTTTGGTGTTTTTCAATGTTGAGGTTGTTGTTGAATTTGTTGGTGTTTCTCAATGTTGATGTTGTTGTTGAATTTGTTGGTGTTTTTCAATGCTGAGGTTGTTGTTGTTTTTAAATGTTGGGGATGTTGTTGAATTTGTTGGTGTTTTTCAATTTTGAGGATGTTGTTGTTTTTCAATGTTGAGGTTGTTGTTGAATTTGTTGGTGTTTTTCCATGATGAGGTTGTTGTTGTTTTTCAAAGTTGAGGTTGTTGTTGAATTTGTTGTTGTTTTTCAATGTCGGGGTTGTTGTTGAATTTGTTGGTGTTTTTCAATGTTGAATTTTTTGCTGAATTTGTTGGTGTTTTTCAATGTTGAGGTTGTTGTTTTTCAATGTTGAGGTTGTTGTTGAATTTGTTGGCCTTTTTAAATGTTGAGGTTGTTGTTGAATTTGTTGGTGTTTTCAATGTTGAAGTTTCTGTTGAATTTGTTGATGTTTTTCAATGTTGAGGTTGTTGTTGTTTTTCAATATTGAGGTTGTTGTTGAATTTGATGGTGTTTTTCAATGTCGAGGTTGTTGTTGAATTTGTAGGTGTTTTTCAATGTTGAAGTTGTTGTTGATTTTGTTGGTGTTTTTCAATGTTGAGGTTGTTGCTGTTTTTCAATGTTGAGGTTGTTGTTGAATTTCTTGGTGTTTTTCAATGTTGAGGTTGTTGTTGAATTTGTTGGTGTTTTTCAATGTTGAGGTTGTTGTTGAATTTGTTGGTGTTTTTCAATGTTGAGGTTGTTGTTGTTTTTAAATGTTGAGGTTGTTGTTGAATTTGTTGGTCTTTTTTCAATTTTGAGTTTGTTGGTGTTTTTCAATGTTGAGGTTGATTTTGAATTTGAGGGTGTTTTTCAATGTCGAGGTTGTTGTTGAATTTGTTGGTGTTTTTCAATGTTGAGGTTGTTGTTGTTTTTCAATGTTGAGGTTGTTGTTGAATTTGTTGGTGTTTTTCAATGTTGAGATTGTTGTTGTTTTTCAATGTTGAGTTTGTTGTTGAATTTGTTGGTGTTTTTAAATGTTGAGGTTGTTGTTGAATTTGCTGGTTTTTTGCAATGTTGAGGTTGTTGTTGTTTTTTCAATGTTGAGGTTGTTGTTGAATTTGTTGGTGTTTTTCAATGTTGAGGTTGTTGTTGTTTTTCAATGTTGAGGTTGTTGTATTTGTTGGAGTTTTTCAATTTCGAGGTTGTTGTTGAATTTGTTGGTGTTTTTCAATGTTGAAGTTGTTGTTGAAATTGTTGGTGTTTTTCAATGTTGAGGTTGTTGTTGTTTTTCAATGTTGAGGTTGTTGTTGAATTTGTTGGTGATTTTCAATGTTGAGGTTGTTGTTGTTTTTCAATGCTGAGGTTGTTGTTGAATTTGTTGGTGTTTTTCAATGTTGAGGTTGTTGTTGAATTTGTTGGTGTTTTTCAATGTTGAGGTTGTTGTTGTTTTTCAATGTTGAGGTTGTTGTTGAATTTGTTGGTGTTTTTCAATGTTTAGGTTGTTGTTGTTTTTCAATGTTGAGGTTGTTGTTGAATTTGTTGGTGTTGTTCAATGTTGAGGTTGTTGTTGAATTTGTTGGTGTTTTTCAATGCTGAGGTTGATTGTGTTTTTCAATGTTGAGGTTGTTGTTGAATTTGTTGGTGTTTTTCAATGTTGAGTTTGTTGTTGTTTTTCAATGTTGAGGTTGTTGTTGAATTTGTTGGTGTTTTTCAATGTTGAGGTTGTTGTTGTTTTTCAATGTTGAGGTTGTTGTTGAATTTGTTGGTGTTTTTCAATGTTGAGGTTGTTGTTGTTTTTCAATGTTGAGGTTGTTGTTGAATTTGTTGGTGCTTTTCAATGTTGAGATTGTTGTTGAATTTGTTGGTGTTTTTCAATGTTGAGGTTGTTGTTGTTTTTCAATGTTGAGGTTGTTGTTTAATTTGTTGGTGTTTTTCAATGTTGAGGTTGTTGTTGTTTTTCAATGCTGAGGTTGTTGTTGAATTTGTTGGTGTTTTTCAATGTTGAGGTTGTTGTTGTTTTTCAATGTTGAGGTTGTTGTTGAATTTGTTGGTGTTTTTCAATGTTGAGGTTGTTGTTGAATTTGTTGGTGTTTTTCAATGTTGAGGTTGTTGTTGTTTTTCGATGTTGAGGTTGTTGTTGAATTTGTTGGTGTTTTTCAATGTTGTGGTTGTTGTTGTTTTTCAATGTTGAGGTTGTTGTTGAGTTTGTTGGTGTTTTTCAATGTTGAGGTTGTTGTTGAATTTGTTCGTGTTTTTTAGTTTTGAGGTTGTTGTTGAATTTGTTGGTGTTTTTCAAAGTTGAGGTTGTTGTTGTTTTTAAATGTTGAGGTTGTTGTTGAATTTGTTGGTGTTTTTTCAATTTTAAAGTTGTTGGTGTTTTTCAATCTTGAGGTTGTTGTTGAATTTGATGGTGTTTTTCAATGTCGAGGTTGTTGTTGAATTTGTTGGTGTTTTTCAATGTTGAAGTTGTTGTTGAATTTGTTGGTGTTTTTCAATTTCGAGGTTGTTGTTGAATTTGTTGGTGTTTTTCAATGTTGAAGTTTTTATTGATTTTGTTGGTGTTTTTCAATGTTGAGGTTGTTGTTGTTTTTCAATGTTGAGGTTGTTGTTGAATTTGTTGATGTTTTTCAATGTTGAGGTTGTTGTTCTTTTTCAATGCTGAGGTTGTTGTTGCATTTGTTGGTGTTTTTCAATGTTGAGGTTGTTGTTGAATTTGTTGGTGTTTTTCAATGTTGAAGTTGTTGTTGAATTTGTTGGTGTTTTTCAATATTGAGGTTGTTGTTGCATTTGTTGGTGTTTTCCAATGTTGAGTTTGTTGTTGTTTTTCAATGTTGAGGTTGTTGTTGAATTTGTTGGTGTTTTTCAATGTTGAGGTTGTTGGTGTTTTTCAATGTTGAGGTTGTTGTTGAATTTGTTGGTGTTTATCAATGTTGAGGTTGTTGTTGAATTTGTTGGTGTTTTTCAATGATGAGGTTGTCGTTGTTTTTCAATGTTGAGGTTGTTGAATTTGTGGGTGTTTTTCAATCTTGAGTTTGTTGTTGAATTTGTTGGTGTTTTTCAAAGTTGAGGTTGTTGTTGAATTTGTTGGTGTTTTTCAATGTTGAGGTTGTTGTTATTTTTCAATGTTGAGGTTGTTGTTTAGTTTGTTGGTGTTTTTCAATGTTGAGGTTGTTGTTGAATTTGTTGGTGTTTTTCAATGTTGAGGTTGTTGTTGAATTTGTTGGTGTTTTTCAATGTTGAGGTTGTTGTTGTTTTTAAATGTTGAGGTTGTTGTTGAATTTGTTGGTGTTTTTTCAATTTTGAGGATGTTGGTCTTGTTCAATGTTGAGGTTGATTTTGAATTTGAGGATGTTTTTCAATGTCGAGGTTGTTGTTGAATTTGATGGTGGTTTTCAATGTTGAGGTTGTTGTTCTTTTTCAATGTTGAGGTTGTTGTTGAATTTGTTGCTGTTTTTCAATGTTGAGATTGTTGTTGTTTTTCAATGTTGAGGTTGTTGTTGAATTTGTTGGTGTTTTTAAATGTTGAGGTTGTTGTTGAATTTGCTGGTGTTTTGCAATGTTGAGGTTGTTGTTGTTTTTCAATTTTGAGGCTGTTGTTGAATTTGTTGGTGTTTTTCAATGTTGAGGTTGTTGTTTTTCAATGTTGAGGTTGTTGTTGTATTTGTTGGTGTTTTTCAATGTTGATGTTTTTGTTGAATTTGTTGGTGTTTTTCAATGTTGAGGTTGTTGTTGTTTTTCAATGTTGAGGTTGTTGTTGAAGTTGTTGGTTTTTTTCAACGTTGAGGTTGTTGTTGTTTTTCAATGCTGAGGTTGTTGTTGAATTTGTTGGTGTTTTTCAATGTTTAGTTTGTTGTTGTTTTTCAATGTTGAGGTTGTTGTTGAATTTGTTGGTGTTTTTCAATGTTGAGGTTGTTGTTGTTTTTCAATGTTGAGGTTGTTGTTGAATTTGTTGCTGTTTTTCAATGTTGAGGTTGTTGGTGTTTTTCAATGTTGAGGTTGTTGTTGAATTTGTTGGTGTTTTTCAATGTTGAGGTTGTTGTTGAATTTGTTGGTGTTTTTCAATGTTGAGGTTGATGTTGTTTTTCAATGTTGAGGTTGTTGTTGAGTTTTTTGGTGTTTTTCAATGTTGAGGTTGTTGTTGAATTTGTTGGTGTTTCTCAATGTTGATGTTGTTGTTGAATTTGTTGGTGTTTTTCAATGCTGAGGTTGTTGTTGTTTTTAAATGTTGGGGATGTTGTTGAATTTGTTGGTGTTTTTCAATTTTGAGGATGTTGTTGTTTTTCAATGTTGAGGTTGTTGTTGAATTTGTTGGTGTTTTTCCATGATGAGGTTGTTGTTGTTTTTCAAAGTTGAGGTTGTTGTTGAATTTGTTGTTGTTTTTCAATGTCGGGGTTGTTGTTGAATTTGTTGGTGTTTTTCAATGTTGAGGTTGTTGTTTTTCAATGTTGAGGTTGTTGTTGAATTTGTTGGCCTTTTTAAATGTTGAGGTTGTTGTTGAATTTGTTGGTGTTTTCAATGTTGAAGTTTCTGTTGAATTTGTTGATGTTTTTCAATGTTGAGGTTGTTGTTGTTTTTCAATATTGAGGTTGTTGTTGAATTTGATGGTGTTTTTCAATGTCGAGGTTGTTGTTGAATTTGTAGGTGTTTTTCAATGTTGAAGTTGTTGTTGATTTTGTTGGTGTTTTTCAATGTTGAGGTTGTTGCTGTTTTTCAATGTTGAGGTTGTTGTTGAATTTCTTGGTGTTTTTCAATGTTGAGGTTGTTGTTGAATTTGTTGGTGTTTTTCAATGTTGAGGTTGTTGTTGAATTTGTTGGTGTTTTTCAATGTTGAGGTTGTTGTTGTTTTTAAATGTTGAGGTTGTTGTTGAATTTGTTGGTCTTTTTTCAATTTTGAGTTTGTTGGTGTTTTTCAATGTTGAGGTTGATTTTGAATTTGAGGGTGTTTTTCAATGTCGAGGTTGTTGTTGAATTTGTTGGTGTTTTTCAATGTTGAGGTTGTTGTTGTTTTTCAATGTTGAGGTTGTTGTTGAATTTGTTGGTGTTTTTCAATGTTGAGATTGTTGTTGTTTTTCAATGTTGAGTTTGTTGTTGAATTTGTTGGTGTTTTTAAATGTTGAGGTTGTTGTTGAATTTGCTGGTGTTTTGCAATGTTGAGGTTGTTGTTGTTTTTCAATGTTGAGGTTGTTGTTGAATTTGTTGGTGTTTTTCAATGTTGAGGTTGTTGTTGTTTTTCAATGTTGAGGTTGTTGTTGTATTTGTTGGTGTTTTTCAATTTCGAGGTTGTTGTTGAATTTGTTGGTGTTTTTCAATGTTGAAGTTGTTGTTGAAATTGTTGGTGTTTTTCAATGTTGAGGTTGTTGTTGTTTTTCAATGTTGATGTTGTTGTTGAATTTGTTGGTGTTTTTCAATGTTGAGGTTGTTGTTGTTTTTCAATGCTGAGGTTGTTGTTGAATTTCTTGGTGTTTTTCAATGTTGAGGTTGTTGTTGAATTTGTTGGTGTTTTTCAATGTTGAGGTTGTTGTTGTTTTTCAATGTTGAGGTTGTTGTTGAATTTGTTGGTGTTTTTCAATTTTTAGGTTGTTGTTGTTTTTCAATGTTGAGGTTGTTGTTGAATTTGTTGGTGTTGTTCAATGTTGAGGTTGTTGTTGAATTTGTTGGTGTTTTTCAATGCTGAGGTTGATTGTGTTTTTCAATGTTGAGGTTGTTGTTGAATTTGTTGGTGTTTTTCAATGTTGAGTTTGTTGTTGTTTTTCAATGTTGAGGTTGTTGTTGAATTTGTTGGTGTTTTTCAATGTTGAGGTTGTTGTTGTTTTTCAATGTTGAGGTTGTTGTTGAATTTGTTGGTGTTTTTCAATGTTGAGGTTGTTGTTGTTTTTCAATGTTGAGGTTGTTGTTGAATTTGTTGGTGCTTTTCAATGTTGAGATTGTTGTTGAATTTGTTGGTGTTTTTCAATGTTGAGGTTGTTGTTGTTTTTCAATGTTGAGGTTGTTGTTGAATTTGTTGCTGTTTTTCAATGTTGAGGTTGTTGTTGTTTTTCAATGCTGAGGTTGTTGTTGAATTTGTTGGTGTTTTTCAATGTTGAGGTTGTTGTTGTATTTCAATGTTGAGGTTGTTGTTGAATTTGTTGGTGTTTTTCAATGTTGAGGTTGTTGTTGAATTTGTTGGTGTTTTTCAATGTTGAGGTTGTTGTTGTTTTTCGATGTTGAGGTTGTTGTTGAATTTGTTGGTGTTTTTCAATGTTGTGGTTGTTGTTCTTTTTCAATGTTGAGGTTGTTGTTGAGTTTGTTGGTGTTTTTCAATGTTGAGGTTGTTGTTGAATTTGTTCGTGTTTTTTAGTTTTGAGGTTGTTGTTGAATTTGTTGGTGTTTTTAAATGTTGAGGTTGTTGTTGAATTTGTTGGTGTTTTTTCAATTTTGAGGTTGTTGGTATTTTTCAATCTTGAGGTTGTTGTCGAATTTGATGGTGTTTTTCAATGTCGAGGTTGTTGTTGAATTTGTTGGTGTTTTTCAATGTTGAAGTTGTTGTTGAATTTGTTGGTGTTTTTCAATTTCGAGGTTGTTGTTGAATTTGTTGGTGTTTTTCAATGTTGAAGTTTTTATTGATTTTGTTGGTGTTTTTCAATGTTGATGTTGTTGTTGTTTTTCAATGTTGAGGTTGTTGTTGAATTTGTTGATGTTTTTCAATGTTGAGGTTGTTGTTCTTTTTCAATGCTGAGGTTGTTGTTGCATTTGTTGGTGTTTTTCAATGTTGAGGTTGTTGTTGAATTTGTTGGTGTTTTTCAATGTTGAGGTTGTTGCTGTTTTTCAATGTTTGGGAAGTTGTTGAATTGGTTGGTGTTTTTCAATGTTGAGGTTGTTGTTGTTTTTCAATGTTGAGGTTGTTGTTGAATTTGTTGGTGTTTTTCAATGTTGAAGTTGTTGTTGAATTTCTTGGTGTTTTTCAATATTGAGGTTGTTGTTGCATTTGTTGGTGTTTTCCAATGTTGAGTTTGTTGTTGTTTTTCAATGTTGAGGTTGTTGTTGAATTTGTTGGTGTTTTTCAATGTTGAGGTTGTTGGTGTTTTTCAATGTTGAGGTTGTTGTTGAATTTGTTGGTGTTTTTCATTGTTGAGGTTGTTGTTGAATTTGTTGGTGTTTTTCAATGATGAGGTTGTCGTTGTTTTTCAATGTTGAGGTTGTTGAATTTGTGGGTGTTTTTCAATCTTGAGTTTGTTGTTGAATTTGTTGGTGTTTTTCAAAGTTGAGGTTGTTGTTGAATTTGTTGGTGTTTTTCAATGTTGAGGTTGTTGTTATTTTTCAATGTTGAGGTTGTTGTTTAGTTTGTTGGTGTTTTTCAATGTTGAGGTTGTTGTTGAATTTGTTGGTGTTTTTCAATGTTGAGGTTCTTGTTGAATTTGTTGGTGTTTTTCAATGTTGAGGTTGTTGTTGTTTTTAAATGTTGAGGTTGTTGTTGAATTTGTTGGTGTTTTTTCAATTTTGAGGTTGTTGGTCTTGTTCAATGTTGAGGTTGATTTTGAATTTGAGGATGTTTTTCAATGTCGAGGTTGTTGTTGAATTTGTTGGTGTTTTTCAATGTTGAGGTTGTTGTTCTTTTTCAATGTTGAGGTTGTTGTTGAATTTGTTGCTGTTTTTCAATGTTGAGATTGTTGTTGTTTTTCAATGTTGAGGTTGTTGTTGAATTTGTTGGTGTTTTTAAATGTTGAGGTTGTTGTTGAATTTGCTGGTGTTTTGCAATGTTGAGGTTGCTTTTGTTTTTCAATGTTGAGGCTGTTGTTGAATTTGTTGGTGTTTTTCAATGTTGAGGTTGTTGTTTTTCAAT
Source organism: Isurus oxyrinchus (assembly GCA_026770705.1). Lineage (NCBI taxonomy): Eukaryota > Metazoa > Chordata > Chondrichthyes > Lamniformes > Lamnidae > Isurus > Isurus oxyrinchus. Next base: position 8,027 of record JANJGN010000663.1, read on the forward strand.
GTTGAGGTTGTTGTTGTATTTGTTGGTGTTTTTCAATTTCGAGGTTGTTGTTGAATTTGTTGGCGTTTTTCAATGTTGAAGTTGTTGTTGAATTTGTTGGTGTTTTTCAATGTTGAGGTTGTTGTTGTTTTTCAGTGTTGAGGTTGTTGTTGAATTTGTTGGTGTTTTTCAATGTTGAGGTTGTTGTTGTTTTTCATTGCTGAGGTTGTTGTTGAATTTGTTGGTGTTTTTCAAAGTTGAGGTTGCTGTTGAATTTTTGGTGTTTTTCAATGTTGAGGTTGTTGTTGAATTTGTTGGTGTTTTTCAATGTTTTGGTTGTTGTTGTTTTTCAATGTTGAGGTTGTTGTTGAAATTGTTCGTGTTTTTCAATGTTGAGGTTGTTGTTGAATTAGTTGGTGTTTTTCAATGTTGAGGTTTTTGTTGAATTTGTTGGTGTTTTTCAATGTTGAGGTTGTTGTTATTTTTCAATGTTGAGGTTGTTGTTGAGTTTGTTGGTGTTTTTCAATGTTGAGGTTGTTGTTGAATTTGTTGTTGTTTTTCAATGTTGAGGTTGTTGTTGAATTTGTTGGTGTTTTTCAATGTTGAGGTTGTTGTTGTTTTTAAATGTTGAGGTTGTTGTTGAATTTCTTGGTGTTTTTTCAATTTTGAGGTTGTTGGTGTTTTTCAATGTTGAGGTTGATTTTGAATTTGAGGGTGTTTTTCAATGTCGAGGTTGTTGTTGAATTTGTTGGTGTTTTTCAATGTTGAGGTTGTTGTTGTTTTTCAATGTTGAGGTTGTTGTCGAATTTGTTGGTGTTTTTCAATGTTGAGATTGTTGTTGTTTTTCAATGTTGAGATTGTTGTTGAATTTGTTGGTTTTTTTCAATGTTGAGGTTGTTGTTGAATTTGTTGGTGTTTTTCAATGTTTAGTTTGTTGTTGTTTTTCAATGTTGAGGTTGTTGTTGAATTTGTTGGTGTTTTTCAATGTTGAGGTTGTTGTTGTTTTTCAATGTTGAGGTTGTTGTTGAATTTGTTGGTGTTTTTCAATGTTGAGGTTGTTGGTGTTTTTCAATGTTGAGGTTGTTGTTGAATTTGTTGGTGTTTTTCAATGTTGAGGTTGTTGTTGAATTTGTTGGTGTTTTTCAATGTTGAGGTTGATGTTGTTTTTCAATGTTGAGGTTGTTGTTGAGTTTTTTGGTGTTTTTCAATGTTGAGGTTGTTGTTGAATTTGTTGGTGTTTCTCAATGTTGATGTTGTTGTTGAATTTGTTGGTGTTTTTCAATGCTGAGGTTGTTGTTGTTTTTAAATGTTGGGGATGTTGTTGAATTTGTTGGTGTTTTTCAATTTTGAGGATGTTGTTGTTTTTCAATGTTGAGGTTGTTGTTGAATTTGTTGGTGTTTTTCCATGATGAGGTTGTTGTTGTTTTTCAAAGTTGAGGTTGTTGTTGAATTTGTTGTTGTTTTTCAATGTCGGGGTTGTTGTTGAATTTGTTGGTGTTTTTCAATGTTGAGGTTGTTGTTTTTCAATGTTGAGGTTGTTGTTGAATTTGTTGGCCTTTTTAAATGTTGAGGTTGTTGTTGAATTTGTTGGTGTTTTCAATGTTGAAGTTTCTGTTGAATTTGTTGATGTTTTTCAATGTTGAGGTTGTTGTTGTTTTTCAATATTGAGGTTGTTGTTGAATTTGATGGTGTTTTTCAATGTCGAGGTTGTTGTTGAATTTGTAGGTGTTTTTCAATGTTGAAGTTGTTGTTGATTTTGTTGGTGTTTTTCAATGTTGAGGTTGTTGCTGTTTTTCAATGTTGAGGTTGTTGTTGAATTTCTTGGTGTTTTTCAATGTTGAGGTTGTTGTTGAATTTGTTGGTGTTTTTCAATGTTGAGGTTGTTGTTGAATTTGTTGGTGTTTTTCAATGTTGAGGTTGTTGTTGTTTTTAAATGTTGAGGTTGTTGTTGAATTTGTTGGTCTTTTTTCAATTTTGAGTTTGTTGGTGTTTTTCAATGTTGAGGTTGATTTTGAATTTGAGGGTGTTTTTCAATGTCGAGGTTGTTGTTGAATTTGTTGGTGTTTTTCAATGTTGAGGTTGTTGTTGTTTTTCAATGTTGAGGTTGTTGTTGAATTTGTTGGTGTTTTTCAATGTTGAGATTGTTGTTGTTTTTCAATGTTGAGTTTGTTGTTGAATTTGTTGGTGTTTTTAAATGTTGAGGTTGTTGTTGAATTTGCTGGTGTTTTGCAATGTTGAGGTTGTTGTTGTTTTTCAATGTTGAGGTTGTTGTTGAATTTGTTGGTGTTTTTCAATGTTGAGGTTGTTGTTGTTTTTCAATGTTGAGGTTGTTGTTGTATTTGTTGGTGTTTTTCAATTTCGAGGTTGTTGTTGAATTTGTTGGTGTTTTTCAATGTTGAAGTTGTTGTTGAAATTGTTGGTGTTTTTCAATGTTGAGGTTGTTGTTGTTTTTCAATGTTGATGTTGTTGTTGAATTTGTTGGTGTTTTTCAATGTTGAGGTTGTTGTTGTTTTTCAATGCTGAGGTTGTTGTTGAATTTCTTGGTGTTTTTCAATGTTGAGGTTGTTGTTGAATTTGTTGGTGTTTTTCAATGTTGAGGTTGTTGTTGTTTTTCAATGTTGAGGTTGTTGTTGAATTTGTTGGTGTTTTTCAATTTTTAGGTTGTTGTTGTTTTTCAATGTTGAGGTTGTTGTTGAATTTGTTGGTGTTGTTCAATGTTGAGGTTGTTGTTGAATTTTTTGGTGTTTTTCAATGCTGAGGTTGATTGTGTTTTTCAATGTTGAGGTTGTTGTTGAATTTGTTGGTGTTTTTCAATGTTGAGTTTGTTGTTGTTTTTCAATGTTGAGGTTGTTGTTGAATTTGTTGGTGTTTTTCAATGTTGAGGTTGTTGTTGTTTTTCAATGTTGAGGTTGTTGTTGAATTTGTTGGTGTTTTTCAATGTTGAGGTTGTTGTTGTTTTTCAATGTTGAGGTTGTTGTTGAATTTGTTGGTGCTTTTCAATGTTGAGATTGTTGTTGAATTTGTTGGTGTTTTTCAATGTTGAGGTTGTTGTTGTTTTTCAATGTTGAGGTTGTTGTTGAATTTGTTGGTGTTTTTCAATGTTGAGGTTGTTGTTGTTTTTCAATGCTGAGGTTGTTGTTGAATTTGTTGGTGTTTTTCAATGTTGAGGTTGTTGTTGTATTTCAATGTTGAGGTTGTTGTTGAATTTGTTGGTGTTTTTCAATGTTGAGGTTGTTGTTGAATTTGTTGGTGTTTTTCAATGTTGAGGTTGTTGTTGTTTTTCGATGTTGAGGTTGTTGTTGAATTTGTTGGTGTTTTTCAATGTTGTGGTTGTTGTTCTTTTTCAATGTTGAGGTTGTTGTTGAGTTTGTTGGTGTTTTTCAATGTTGAGGTTGTTGTTGAATTTGTTCGTGTTTTTTAGTTTTGAGGTTGTTGTTGAATTTGTTGCTGTTTTTAAATGTTGAGGTTGTTGTTGAATTTGTTGGTGTTTTTTCAATTTTGAGGTTGTTGGTGTTTTTCAATCTTGAGGTTGTTGTCGAATTTGATGGTGTTTTTCAATGTCGAGGTTGTTGTTGAATTTGTTGGTGTTTTTCAATGTTGAAGTTGTTGTTGAATTTGTTGGTGTTTTTCAATTTCGAGGTTGTTGTTGAATTTGTTGGTGTTTTTCAATGTTGAAGTTTTTATTGATTTTGTTGGTGTTTTTCAATGTTGAGGTTGTTGTTGTTTTTCAATGTTGAGGTTGTTGTTGAATTTGTTGATGTTTTTCAATGTTGAGGTTGTTGTTCTTTTTCAATGCTGAGGTTGTTGTTGCATTTGTTGGTGTTTTTCAATGTTGAGGTTGTTGTTGAATTTGTTGGTGTTTTTCAATGTTGAGGTTGTTGCTGTTTTTCAATGTTTGGGAAGTTGTTGAATTGGTTGGTGTTTTTCAATGTTGAGGTTGTTGTTGTTTTTCAATGTTGAGGTTGTTGTTGAATTTGTTGGTGTTTTTCAATGTTGAAGTTGTTGTTGAATTTCTTGGTGTTTTTCAATATTGAGGTTGTTGTTGCATTTGTTGGTGTTTTCCAATGTTGAGTTTGTTGTTGTTTTTCAATGTTGAGGTTGTTGTTGAATTTGTTGGTGTTTTTCAATGTTGAGGTTGTTGGTGTTTTTCAATGTTGAGGTTGTTGTTGAATTTGTTGGTGTTTTTCATTGTTGAGGTTGTTGTTGAATTTGTTGGTGTTTTTCAATGATGAGGTTGTCGTTGTTTTTCAATGTTGAGGTTGTTGAATTTGTGGGTGTTTTTCAATCTTGAGTTTGTTGTTGAATTTGTTGGTGTTTTTCAAAGTTGAGGTTGTTGTTGAATTTGTTGGTGTTTTTCAATGTTGAGGTTGTTGTTATTTTTCAATGTTGAGGTTGTTGTTTAGTTTGTTGGTGTTTTTCAATGTTGAGGTTGTTGTTGAATTTGTTGGTGTTTTTCAATGTTGAGGTTCTTGTTGAATTTGTTGGTGTTTTTCAATGTTGAGGTTGTTGTTGTTTTTAAATGTTGAGGTTGTTGTTGAATTTGTTGGTGTTTTTTCAATTTTGAGGTTGTTGGTCTTGTTCAATGTTAAGGTTGATTTTGAATTTGAGGATGTTTTTCAATGTCGAGGTTGTTGTTGAATTTGTTGGTGTTTTTCAATGTTGAGGTTGTTGTTCTTTTTCAATGTTGAGGTTGTTGTTGAATTTGTTGCTGTTTTTCAATGTTGAGATTGTTGTTGTTTTTCAATGTTGAGGTTGTTGTTGAATTTGTTGGTGTTTTTAAATGTTGAGGTTGTTGTTGAATTTGCTGGTGTTTTGCAATGTTGAGGTTGCTTTTGTTTTTCAATGTTGAGGCTGTTGTTGAATTTGTTGGTGTTTTTCAATGTTGAGGTTGTTGTTTTTCAATGTTGAGGTTGTTGTTGTATTTGTTGGTGTTTTTCAATTTCGAGGTTGTTGTTGAATTTGTTGGCGTTTTTCAATGTTGAAGTTGTTGTTGAATTTGTTGGTGTTTTTCAATGTTGAGGTTGTTGTTGTTTTTCAGTGTTGAGGTTGTTGTTGAATTTGTTGGTGTTTTTCAATGTTGAGGTTGTTGTTGTTTTTCATTGCTGAGGTTGTTGTTGAATTTGTTGGTGTTTTTCAAAGTTGAGGTTGCTGTTGAATTTTTGGTGTTTTTCAATGTTGAGGTTGTTGTTGAATTTGTTGGTGTTTTTCAATGTTTTGGTTGTTGTTTTTCAATGTTGAGGTTGTTGTTGAAATTGTTCGTGTTTTTCAATGTTGAGGTTGTTGTTGAATTAGTTGGTGTTTTTCAATGTTGAGGTTTTTGTTGAATTTGTTGGTGTTTTTCAATGTTGAGGTTGTTGTTATTTTTCAATGTTGAGGTTGTTGTTGAGTTTGTTGGTGTTTTTCAATGTTGAGGTTGTTGTTGAATTTGTTGTTGTTTTTCAATGTTGAGGTTGTTGTTGAATTTGTTGGTGTTTTTCAATGTTGAGGTTGTTGTTGTTTTTAAATGTTGAGGTTGTTGTTGAATTTCTTGGTGTTTTTTCAATTTTGAGGTTGTTGGTGTTTTTCAATGTTGAGGTTGATTTTGAATTTGAGGGTGTTTTTCAATGTCGAGGTTGTTGTTGAATTTGTTGGTGTTTTTCAATGTTGAGGTTGTTGTTGTTTTTCAATGTTGAGGTTGTTGTCGAATTTGTTGGTGTTTTTCAATGTTGAGATTGTTGTTGTTTTTCAATGTTGAGATTGTTGTTGAATTTGTTGGTTTTTTTCAATGTTGAGGTTGTTGTTGAATTTGTTGGTGTTTTTCAATGTTTAGTTTGTTGTTGTTTTTCAATGTTGAGGTTGTTGTTGAATTTGTTGGTGTTTTTCAATGTTGAGGTTGTTGTTGTTTTTCAATGTTGAGGTTGTTGTTGAATTTGTTGGTGTTTTTCAATGTTGAGGTTGTTGGTGTTTTTCAATGTTGAGGTTGTTGTTGAATTTGTTGGTGTTTTTCAATGTTGAGGTTGTTGTTGAATTTGTTGGTGTTTTTCAATGTTGAGGATGATGTTGTTTTTCAATGTTGAGGTTGTTGTTGAGTTTTTTGGTGTTTTTCAATGTTGAGGTTGTTGTTGAATTTGTTGGTGTTTCTCAATGTTGATGTTGTTGTTGAATTTGTTGGTGTTTTTCAATGCTGAGGTTGTTGTTGTTTTTAAATGTTGGGGATGTTGTTGAATTTGTTGGTGTTTTTCAATTTTGAGGATGTTGTTGTTTTTCAATGTTGAGGTTGTTGTTGAATTTGTTGGTGTTTTTCCATGATGAGGTTGTTGTTGTTTTTCAAAGTTGAGGTTGTTGTTGAATTTGTTGTTGTTTTTCAATGTCGGGGTTGTTGTTGAATTTGTTGGTGTTTTTCAATGTTGAGGTTGTTGTTTTTCAATGTTGAGGTTGTTGTTGAATTTGTTGGCCTTTTTAAATGTTGAGGTTGTTGTTGAATTTGTTGGTGTTTTCAATGTTGAAGTTTCTGTTGAATTTGTTGATGTTTTTCAATGTTGAGGTTGTTGTTGTTTTTCAATATTGAGGTTGTTGTTGAATTTGATGGTGTTTTTCAATGTCGAGGTTGTTGTTGAATTTGTAGGTGTTTTTCAATGTTGAAGTTGTTGTTGATTTTGTTGGTGTTTTTCAATGTTGAGGTTGTTGCTGTTTTTCAATGTTGAGGTTGTTGTTGAATTTCTTGGTGTTTTTCAATGTTGAGGTTGTTGTTGAATTTGTTGGTGTTTTTCAATGTTGAGGTTGTTGTTGAATTTGTTGGTGTTTTTCAATGTTGAGGTTGTTGTTGTTTTTAAATGTTGAGGTTGTTGTTGAATTTGTTGGTCTTTTTTCAATTTTGAGTTTGTTGGTGTTTTTCAATGTTGAGGTTGATTTTGAATTTGAGGGTGTTTTTCAATGTCGAGGTTGTTGTTGAATTTGTTGGTGTTTTTCAATGTTGAGGTTGTTGTTGTTTTTCAATGTTGAGGTTGTTGTTGAATTTGTTGGTGTTTTTCAATGTTGAGATTGTTGTTGAATTTGCTGGTGTTTTGCAATGTTGAGGTTGTTGTTGTTATTCAATGTTGAGGTTGTTGTTGAATTTGTTGGTGTTTTTCAATGTTGAGGTTGTTGTTGTTTTTCAATGTTGAGGTTGTTGTTGTATTTGTTGGTGTTTTTCAATTTCGAGGTTGTTGTTGAATTTGTTGGTGTTTTTCAATGTTGAAGTTGTTGTTGAAATTGTTGGTGTTTTTCAATGTTGAGGTTGTTGTTGTTTTTCAATGTTGATGTTGTTGTTGAATTTGTTGGTGTTTTTCAATGTTGAGGTTGTTGTTGTTTTTCAATGCTGAGGTTGTTGTTGAATTTGTTGGTGTTTTTCAATGTTGAGGTTGTTGTTGAATTTGTTGGTGTTTTTCAATGTTGAGGTTGTTGTTGTTTTTCAATGTTGAGGTTGTTGTTGAATTTGTTGGTGTTTTTCAATTTTTAGGTTGTTGTTGTTTTTCAATGTTGAGGTTGTTGTTGAATTTGTTGGTGTTGTTCAATGTTGAGGTTGTTGTTGAATTTGTTGGTGTTTTTCAATGCTGAGGTTGATTGTGTTTTTCAATGTTGAGGTTGTTGTTGAATTTGTTGGTGTTTTTCAATGTTGAGTTTGTTGTTGTTTTTCAATGTTGAGGTTGTTGTTGAATTTGTTGGTGTTTTTCAATGTTGAGGTTGTTGTTGTTTTTCAATGTTGAGGTTGTTGTTGAATTTGTTGGTGTTTTTCAATGTTGAGGTTATTGTTGTTTTTCAATGTTGAGGTTGTTGTTGAATTTGTTGGTGCTTTTCAATGTTGAGATTGTTGTTGAATTTGTTGGTGTTTTTCAATGTTGAGGTTGTTGTTGTTTTTCAATGTTGAGGTTGTTGTTGAATTTGTTGGTGTTTTTCAATGTTGAGGTTGTTGTTGTTTTTCAATGCTGAGGTTGTTGTTGAATTTGTTGGTGTTTTTCAATGTTGAGGTTGTTGTTGTTTTTCAATGTTGAGGTTGTTGTTGAATTTGTTGGTGTTTTTCAATGTTGAGGTTGTTGTTGAATTTGTTGGTGTTTTTCAATGTTGAGGTTGTTGTTGTTTTTCGATGTTGAGGTTGTTGTTGAATTTGTTGGTGTTTTTCAATGTTGTGGTTGTTGTTCTTTTTCAATGTTGAGGTTGTTGTTGAGTTTGTTGGTGTTTTTCAATCTTGAGGTTGTTGTTGAATTTGTTCGTGTTTTTTAGTTTTGAGGTTGTTGTTGAATTTGTTGGTGTTTTTAAATGTTGAGGTTGTTGTTGAATTTGTTGGTGTTTTTTCAATTTTGAGGTTGTTGGTGTTTTTCAATCTTGAGGTTGTTGTCGAATTTGATGGTGTTTTTCAATGTCGAGGTTGTTGTTGAATTTGTTGGTGTTTTTCAATGTTGAAGTTGTTGTTGAATTTGTTGGTGTTTTTCAATTTCGAGGTTGTTGTTGAATTTGTTGGTGTTTTTCAATGTTGAAGTTTTTATTGATTTTGTTGGTGTTTTTCAATGTTGAGGTTGTTGTTGTTTTTCAATGTTGAGGTTGTTGTTGAATTTGTTGATGTTTTTCAATGTTGAGGTTGTTGTTCTTTTTCAATGCTGAGGTTGTTGTTGCATTTGTTGGTGTTTTTCAATGTTGAGGTTGTTGTTGAATTTGTTGGTGTTTTTCAATGTTGAGGTTGTTGCTGTTTTTCAATGTTTGGGAAGTTGTTGAATTGGTTGGTGTTTTTCAATGTTGAGGTTGTTGTTGTTTTTCAATGTTGAGGTTGTTGTTGAATTTGTTGGTGTTTTTCAATGTTGAAGTTGTTGTTGAATTTCTTGGTGTTTTTCAATATTGAGGTTGTTGTTGCATTTGTTGGTGTTTTCCAATGTTGAGTTTGTTGTTGTTTTTCAATGTTGAGGTTGTTGTTGAATTTGTTGGTGTTTTTCAATGTTGAGGTTGTTGGTGTTTTTCAATGTTGAGGTTGTTGTTGAATTTGTTGGTGTTTTTCATTGTTGAGGTTGTTGTTGAATTTGTTGGTGTTTTTCAATGATGAGGTTGTCGTTGTTTTTCAATGTTGAGGTTGTTGAATTTGTGGGTGTTTTTCAATCTTGAGTTTGTTGTTGAATTTGTTGGTGTTTTTCAAAGTTGAGGTTGTTGTTGAATTTGTTGGTGTTTTTCAATGTTGAGGTTGTTGTTATTTTTCAATGTTGAGGTTGTTGTTTAGTTTGTTGGTGTTTTTCAATGTTGAGGTTGTTGTTGAATTTGTTGGTGTTTTTCAATGTTGAGGTTCTTGTTGAATTTGTTGGTGTTTTTCAATGTTGAGGTTGTTGTTGTTTTTAAATGTTGAGGTTGTTGTTGAATTTGTTGGTGTTTTTTCAATTTTGAGGTTGTTGGTCTTGTTCAATGTTGAGGTTGATTTTGAATTTGAGGATGTTTTTCAATGTCGAGGTTGTTGTTGAATTTGTTGGTGTTTTTCAATGTTGAGGTTGTTGTTCTTTTTCAATGTTGAGGTTGTTGTTGAATTTGTTGCTGTTTTTCAATGTTGAGATTGTTGTTGTTTTTCAATGTTGAGGTTGTTGTTGAATTTGTTGGTGTTTTTAAATGTTGAGGTTGTTGTTGAATTTGCTGGTGTTTTGCAATGTTGAGGTTGCTTTTGTTTTTCAATGTTGAGGCTGTTGTTGAATTTGTTGGTGTTTTTCAATGTTGAGGTTGTTGTTTTTCAATGTTGAGGTTGTTGTTGTATTTGTTGGTGTTTTTCAATTTCGAGGTTGTTGTTGAATTTGTTGGCGTTTTTCAATGTTGAAGTTGTTGTTGAATTTGTTGGTGTTTTTCAATGTTGAGGTTGTTGTTGTTTTTCAGTGTTGAGGTTGTTGTTGAATTTGTTGGTGTTTTTCAATGTTGAGGTTGTTGTTGTTTTTCAATGCTGAGGTTGTTGTTGAATTTGTTGGTGTTTTTCAAAGTTGAGGTTGCTGTTGAATTTTTGGTGTTTTTCAATGTTGAGGTTGTTGTTGAATTTGTTGGTGTTTTTCAATGTTTTGGTTGTTGTTGTTTTTCAATGTTGAGGTTGTTGTTGAAATTGTTCGTGTTTTTCAATGTTGAGGTTGTTGTTGAATTAGTTGGTGTTTTTCAATGTTGAGGTTTTTGTTGAATTTGTTGGTGTTTTTCAATGTTGAGGTTGTTGTTATTTTTCAATGTTGAGGTTGTTGTTGAGTTTGTTGGTGTTTTTCAATGTTGAGGTTGTTGTTGAATTTGTTGTTGTTTTTCAATGTTGAGGTTGTTGTTGAATTTGTTGGTGTTTTTCAATGTTGAGGTTGTTGTTGTTTTTAAATGTTGAGGTTGTTGTTGAATTTCTTGGTGTTTTTTCAATTTTGAGGTTGTTGGTGTTTTTCAATGTTGAGGTTGATTTTGAATTTGAGGGTGTTTTTCAATGTCGAGGTTGTTGTTGAATTTGTTGGTGTTTTTCAATGTTGAGGTTGTTGTTGTTTTTCAATGTTGAGGTTGTTGTCGAATTTGTTGGTGTTTTTCAATGTTGAGATTGTTGTTGTTTTTCAATGTTGAGATTGTTGTTGAATTTGTTGGTGTTTTTAAATGTTGAGGTTGTTGTTGAATTTGCTGGTGTTTTGCAATGTTGAGGTTGTTGTTGTTTTTCAATGTTGAGGTTGTTGTTGAATTTGTTGGTGTTTTTCAATGTTGAGGTTGTTGTTGTTTTTCAATGTTGAGGTTGTTGTTGTATTTCTTGGTGTTTTTCAATTTCGAGGTTGTTGTTGAATTTGTTCGTGTTTTTCAATGTTGAAGTTGTTGTTGAATTTGTTGGTGTTTTTCAATGTTGAGGTTGTTGTTGTTTTTCAAGGTTGAGGTTGTTGTTGAATTTGTTGGTGTTTTTCAATGTTGAGGTTGTTGTTGTTTTTCAATGCTGAGGTTGTTGTTGAATTTGTTGGTGTTTTTCAATGTTGAGGTTGTTGTTGAATTTGTTGGTGTTTTTCAATGTTGAGGTTGTTGTTGAATTTGTTGGTGTTTTTCAATGTTTAGGTTGTTGTTGTTTTTCAATGTTGAGGTTGTTGTTGAATTTGTTGGTGTTGTTCAATGTTGAGGTTGTTGTTGTTTTTCAATGTTGAGGTTGTTGTTGAATTTGTTGGTGTTTTTCAATGTTGAAGTTGTTGTTGAATTTCTTGGTGTTTTTCAATATTGAGGTTGTTGTTGCATTTGTTGGTGTTTTCCAATGTTGAGTTTGTTGTTGTTTTTCAATGTTGAGGTTGTTGTTGAATTTGTTGGTGTTTTTCAATGTTGAGGTTGTTGGTGTTTTTCAATGTTGAGGTTGTTGTTGAATTTGTTGGTGTTTTTCATTGTTGAGGTTGTTGTTGAATTTGTTGGTGTTTTTCAATGATGAGGTTGTCGTTGTTTTTCAATGTTGAGGTTGTTGAATTTGTGGGTGTTTTTCAATCTTGAGTTTGTTGTTGAATTTGTTGGTGTTTTTCAAAGTTGAGGTTGTTGTTGAATTTGTTGGTGTTTTTCAATGTTGAGGTTGTTGTTATTTTTCAATGTTGAGGTTGTTGTTTAGTTTGTTGGTGTTTTTCAATGTTGAGGTTGTTGTTGAATTTGTTGGTGTTTTTCAATGTTGAGGTTCTTGTTGAATTTGTTGGTGTTTTTCAATGTTGAGGTTGTTGTTGTTTTTAAATGTTGAGGTTGTTGTTGAATTTGATGGTGTTTTTTCAATTTTGAGGTTGTTGGTCTTGTTCAATGTTGAGGTTGATTTTGAATTTGAGGATGTTTTTCAATGTCGAGGTTGTTGTTGAATTTGTTGGTGTTTTTCAATGTTGAGGTTGTTGTTCTTTTTCAATGTTGAGGTTGTTGTTGAATTTGTTGCTGTTTTTCAATGTTGAGATTGTTGTTGTTTTTCAATGTTGAGGTTGTTGTTGAATTTGTTGGTGTTTTTAAATGTTGAGGTTGTTGTTGAATTTGCTGGTGTTTTGCAATGTTGAGGTTGCTTTTGTTTTTCAATGTTGAGGCTGTTGTTGAATTTGTTGGTGTTTTTCAATGTTGAGGTTGTTGTTTTTCAATGTTGAGGTTGTTGTTGTATTTGTTGGTGTTTTTCAATTTCGAGGTTGTTGTTGAATTTGTTGGCGTTTTTCAATGTTGAAGTTGTTGTTGAATTTGTTGGTGTTTTTCAATGTTGAGGTTGTTGTTGTTTTTCAGTGTTGAGGTTGTTGTTGAATTTGTTGGTGTTTTTCAATGTTGAGGTTGTTGTTGTTTTTCAATGCTGAGGTTGTTGTTGAATTTGTTGGTGTTTTTCAAAGTTGAGGTTGCTGTTGAATTTTTGGTGTTTTTCAATGTTGAGGTTGTTGTTGAATTTGTTGGTGTTTTTCAATGTTTTGGTTGTTGTTGTTTTTCAATGTTGAGGTTGTTGTTGAAATTGTTCGTGTTTTTCAATGTTGAGGTTGTTGTTGAATTAGTTGGTGTTTTTCAATGTTGAGGTTTTTGTTGAATTTGTTGGTGTTTTTCAATGTTGAGGTTGTTGTTATTTTTCAATGTTGAGGTTGTTGTTGAGTTTGTTGGTGTTTTTCAATGTTGAGGTTGTTGTTGAATTTGTTGTTGTTTTTCAATGTTGAGGTTGTTGTTGAATTTGTTGGTGTTTTTCAATGTTGAGGTTGTTGTTGTTTTTAAATGTTGAGGTTGTTGTTGAATTTCTTGGTGTTTTTTCAATTTTGAGGTTGTTGGTGTTTTTCAATGTTGAGGTTGATTTTGAATTTGAGGGTGTTTTTCAATGTCGAGGTTGTTGTTGAATTTGTTGGTGTTTTTCAATGTTGAGGTTGTTGTTGTTTTTCAATGTTGAGGTTGTTGTCGAATTTGTTGGTGTTTTTCAATGTTGAGATTGTTGTTGTTTTTCAATGTTGAGATTGTTGTTGAATTTGTTGGTGTTTTTAAATGTTGAGGTTGTTGTTGAATTTGCTGGTGTTTTGCAATGTTGAGGTTGTTGTTGTTTTTCAATGTTGAGGTTGTTGTTGAATTTGTTGGTGTTTTTCAATGTTGAGGTTGTTGTTGTTTTTCAATGTTGAGGTTGTTGTTGTATTTCTTGGTGTTTTTCAATTTCGAGGTTGTTGTTGAATTTCTTCGTGTTTCTCAATGTTGAAGTTGTTGTTGAATTTGTTGGTGTTTTTCAATGTTGAGGTTGTTGTTGTTTTTCAAGGTTGAGGTTGTTGTTGAATTTGTTGGTGTTTTTCAATGTTGAGGTTGTTGTTGTTTTTCAATGCTGAGGTTGTTGTTGAATTTGTTGGTGTTTTTCAATGTTGAGGTTGTTGTTGAATTTGTTGGTGTTTTTCAATGTTGAGGTTGTTGTTGAATTTGTTGGTGTTTTTCAATGTTTAGGTTGTTGTTGTTTTTCAATGTTGAGGTTGTTGTTGAATTTGTTGGTGTTGTTCAATGTTGAGGTTGCTGTTGAATTTGTTGGTGTTTTTCAATGTTGAGGTTGTTGTTGTTTTTCAATGTTGAGGTGGTTGTTGAAATTGTTGGTGTTTTTCAATGTTGAGTTTGTTGTTGTTTTTCAATGTTGAGGTTGTTGTTGAATTTGTTGGTGTTTTTCAATGTTGAGGTTGTTGTTGTTTTTCAATGTTGAGGTTGTTGTTGAATTTGTTGGTGTTTTTCAATGTTGAGGTTGTTGTTGTTTTTCAATGTTGAGGTTCTTGTTGAATTTGTTGGTGCTTTTCAATGTTGAGATTGTTGTTGAATTTGTTGGTGTTTTTCAATGTTGAGGTTGTTGTTGTTTTTCAATTTCGAGGTTGTTGTTGAATTTGTTAGTGTTTTTCAAAGTTGAGGTTGTTGTTGAATTTGTTGGTGTTTTTCAATGTTGAGGTTGTTGTTGAATTTGTTGGTGTTTTTCAATGTTGAGGTTGTTGTTGTTTTTCAATGTTGAGGTTGTTGTTGAATTTGTTGGTGTTTTTCAATGTTTAGTTTGTTGTTGTTTTTCAATGTTGAGGTTGTTGTTAAATTTGTTGGTGTTTCTCAATGTTGAGGTTGTTGTTGTTTTGCAATGTTGAGGTTGTTGTTGAATTTGTTGGTGTTTTTCAATGTTGAGGTTGTTAGTGTTTTTCAATGTTGAGGTTGTTGTTGAATTTGTTGGTGTTTTTCAATGTTGAGGTTGTTGTTGAATTTGTTGGTGTTTTTCAATGTTGAGGTTGATGTTGTTTTTCAATGTTGAGGTTGTTGTTGAGTTTTTTGGTGTTTCTCAATGTTGAGGTTGTTGTTGAATTTGTTGTTGTTTTTCAATGCTGAGGTTGTTGTTGTTTTTAAATGTTGGGGATGTTGTTGAATTTGTTGGTGTTTTTCAATTTTGAGGATGTTGTTGTTTTTCAATGTTGAGGTTGTTGTTGAATTTGTTGGTGTTTTTCCATGATGAGGTTGTTGTTGTTTTTCACTGTTGAATTTTTTATTGAATTTGTTGGTGTTTTTCAATGTTGAGGTTGTTGTTTTTCAATGTTGAGGTTGTTGTTGAATTTGTTGGCCTTTTTAAATGTTGAGGTTGTTGTTGAATTTGTTGGTGTTTTTCAATGTTGAGGTTGTTGCTGTTTTTCAATGTTTGGGAAGTTGTTGAATTGGTTGGTGTTTTTCAATGTTGAAGTTGTTGTTGTTTTTCAATGTTGAGGTTGTTGTTGAATTTGTTGGTGTTTTTCAATGTTGAAGTTGTTGTTGAATTTGTTGGTGTTTTTCAATATTGAGGTTGTTGTTGAATTTGTTGGTGTTTTCCAATGTTGAGTTTGTTGTTGTTTTTCAATGTTGAGGTTGTTGTTGAATTTGTTGGTGTTTTTCAATGTTGAGGTTGTTGGTGTTTTTCAATGTTGAGGTTGTTGTTGAATTTGTTGGTGTTTTTCAATGTTGAGGTTGTTGTTGAATTTGTTGGTGTTTTTCAATGATGAGGTTGTCGTTGTTTTTCAATGTTGAGGTTGTTGAATTTGTGGGTGTTTTTCAATCTTGAGTTTGTTGTTGAATTTGTTGGTGTTTTTCAAAGTTGAGGTTGTTGTTGAATTTGTTGGTGTTTTTCAATGTTGAGGTTGTTGTTATTTTTCAATGTTGAGGTTGTTGTTTAGTTTGTTGGTGTTTTTCAATGTTGAGGTTGTTGTTGAATTTGTTGGTGTTTTTCAATGTTGAGGTTGTTGTTGAATTTGTTGGTGTTTTTCAATGTTGAGGTTGTTGTTGTTTTTAAATGTTGAGGTTGTTGTTGAATTTGTTGGTGTTTTTTCAATTTTGAGGTTGTTGGTCTTGTTCAATGTTGAGGTTGATTTTGAATTTGAGGATGTTTTTCAATGTCGAGGTTGTTGTTGAATTTGTTGGTGTTTTTCAATGTTGAGGTTGTTGTTCTTTTTCAATGTTGAGGTTGTTGTTGAATTTGTTGCTGTTTTTCAATGTTGAGATTGTTGTTGTTTTTCAATGTTGAGGTTGTTGTTGAATTTGTTGGTGTTTTTAAATGTTGAGGTTGTTGTTGAATTTGCTGGTGTTTTGCAATGTTGAGGTTGTTGTTGTTTTTCAATGTTGAGGCTGTTGTTGAATTTGTTGGTGTTTTTCAATGTTGAGGTTGTTGTTTTTCAATGTTGAGGTTGTTGTTGTATTTGTTGGTGTTTTTCAATTTCGAGGTTGTTGTTGAATTTGTTGGCGTTTTTCAATATTGAAGTTGTTGTTGAATTTGTTGGTGTTTTTCAATGTTGAGGTTGTTGTTGTTTTTCAGTGTTGAGGTTGTTGATGAATTTGTTGGTGTTTTTCAATGCTGAGGTTGTTGTTGAATTTGTTGGTGTTTTTCAAAGTTGAGGTTGCTGTTGAATTTGTTGGTGTTTTTCGATGTTGAGGTTGTTGTTGAATTTGTTGGTGTTTTTCAATGTTTAGGTTGTTGTTGTTTTTCAATGTTGAGGTTGTTGTTGAAATTGTTCGTGTTTTTCAATGTTGAGGTTGTTGTTGAATTAGTTGGTGTTTTTCAATGTTGAGGTTTTTGTTGAATTTGTTGGTGTTTTTCAATGTTGAGGTTGTTGTTATTTTTCAATGTTGAGGTTGTTGTTGAGTTTGTTGGTGTTTTTCAATGTTGAGGTTGTTGTTGAATTTGTTGGTGTTATTCAATGTTGAGGTTGTTGTTGAATTTGTTGTTGTTTTTCAATGTTGAGGTGGTTGTTGTTTTTAAATGTTGAGGTTGTTGTTGAATTTGTTGGTGTTTTTTCAATTTTGAGGTTGTTGGTGTTTTTCAATATTGAGGTTGATTTTGAATTTGAGGGTGTTTTTCAATGTCGAGGTTGTTGTTGAATTTGTTGGTGTTTTTCAATGTTGAGGTTGTTGTTGTTTTTCAATGTTGAGGTTGTTGTCGAATTTGTTGGTGTTTTTCAATGTTGAGATTGTTGTTGTTTTTCAAAGTTGAGTTTGTTGTTGAATTTGTTGGTGTTTTTAAATGTTGAGGTTGTTGTTGAATTTGCTGGTGTTTTGCAATGTTGAGGTTGTTGTTGTTTTTCAATGTTGAGGTTGTTGTTGAATTTGTTGGTGTTTTTCAATGTTGAGGTTGTTGTTGTTTTTCAATGTTGAGGTTGTTGTTGTATTTCTTGGTGTTTTTCAATTTCGAGGTTGTTGTTGAATTTGTTCGTGTTTCTCAATGTTGAAGTTGTTGTTGAATTTGTTGGTGTTTTTCAATGTTGAGGTTGTTGTTGTTTTTCAAGGTTGAGGTTGTTGTTGAATTTGTTGGTGTTTTTCAATGTTGAGGTTGTTGTTGTTTTTCAATGCTGAGGTTGTTGTTGAATTTGTTGGTGTTTTTCAATGTTGAGGTTGTTGTTGAATTTGTTGGTGTTTTTCAATGTTGAGGTTGTTGTTGTTTTTCAATGTTGAGGTTGTTGTTGAATTTGTTGGTGTTTTTCAATGTTTAGGTTGTTGTTGTTTTTCAATGTTGAGGTTGTTGTTGAATTTGTTGGTGTTGTTCAATGTTGAGGTTGTTGTTGAATTTGTTGGTGTTTTTCAATGTTGAGGTTGTTGTTGTTTTTCAATGTTGAGGTGGTTGTTGAATTTGTTGGTGTTTTTCAATGTTGAGTTTGTTGTTGTTTTTCAATGTTGAGGTTGTTGTTGAATTTGTTGGTGTTTTTCAATGTTGAGGTTGTTGTTGTTTTTCAATGTTGAGGTTGTTGTTGAATCTGTTGGTGTTTTCCAATGTTGAGGTTGTTGTTGTTTTTCAATGTTGAGGTTCTTGTTGAATTTGTTGGTGCTTTTCAATGTCGAGATTGCTGTTGAATTTGTTGGTGTTTTTCAATGTTGAGGTTGTTGTTGTTTTTCAATTTCGAGGTTGTTGTTGAATTTGTTAGTGTTTTTCAAAGTTGAGGTTGTTGTTGAATTTGTTGGTGTTTTTCAATGTTGAGGTTGTTGTTGAATTTGTTGGTGTTTTTCAATGTTGAGGTTGTTGTTGTTTTTCAATGTTGAGGTTGTTGTTGAATTTGTTGGTGTTTTTCAATGTTTAGTTTGTTGTTGTTTTTCAATGTTGAGGTTGTTGTTAAATTTGTTGGTGTTTCTCAATGTTGAGGTTGTTGTTGTTTTTCAATGTTGAGGTTGTTGTTGAATTTGTTGGTGTTTTTCAATGTTGAGGTTGTTGGTGTTTTTCAATGTTGAGGTTGTTGTTGAATTTGTTGGTGTTTTTCAATGTTAAGGTTGTTGTTGAATTTGTTGGTGTTTTTCAATGTTGAGGTTGATGTTGTTTTTCAATGTTGAGGTTGTTGTTGAGTTTTTTGGTGTTTCTCAATGTTGAGGTTGTTGTTGAATTTGTTGGTGTTTTTCAATGCTGAGGTTGTTGTTGTTTTTAAATGTTGGGGATGTTGTTGAATTTGTTGGTGTTTTTCAATTTTGAGGATGTTGTTGTTTTTCAATGTTGAGGTTGTTGTTGAATTTGTTGGTGTTTTTCCATGATGAGGATGTTGTTGTTTTTCAAAGTTGAGGTTGTTGTTGAATTTGTTGGTGTTTTTCAATGTCGGGGTTGTTGTTGAATTTGTTGGTGTTTTTCAATGTTGAATTTTTTGTTGAATTTGTTGGTGTTTTTCAATGTTGAGGTTGTTGTTTTTCAATGTTGAGGTTGTTGTTGAATTTGTTGGCCTTTTTAAATGTTGAGGTTGTTGTTGAATTTGTTGGTGTTTTCAATGTTGAAGTTTCTGTTGAATTTGTTGATGTTTTTCAATGTTGAGGTTGTTGTTGTTTTTCAATATTGAGGTTGTTGTTGAATTTGATGGTGTTTTTCAATGTCGAGGTTGTTGTTGAATTTGTTGGTGTTTTTCAATGTTGAAGTTGTTGTTGATTTTGTTGGTGTTTTTCAATGTTGAGGTTGTTGCTGTTTTTCAATGTTGAGGTTGTTGTTGAATTTCTTGGTGTTTTTCAATGTTGAGGTTGTTGTTGAATTTGTTGGTGTTTTTCAATGTTGAGGTTGTTGTTGAATTTGTTGGTGTTTTTCAATGTTGAGGTTGTTGTTGTTTTTAAATGTTGAGGTTGTTGTTGAATTTGTTGGTGTTTTTCAATGTTGAGGTTGTTGTTGAATTTGTTGGTGTTTTTCAATGTTGAGGTTGATGTTGTTTTTCAATGTTGAGGTTGTTGTTGAGTTTTTTGGTGTTTCTCAATGTTGAGGTTGTTGTTGAATTTGTTGTTGTTTTTCAATGCTGAGGTTGTTGTTGTTTTTAAATGTTGGGGATGTTGTTGAATTTGTTGGTGTTTTTCAATTTTGAGGATGTTGTTGTTTTTCAATGTTGAGGTTGTTGTTGAATTTGTTGGTGTTTTTCCATGATGAGGTTGTTGTTGTTTTTCACTGTTGAATTTTTTATTGAATTTGTTGGTGTTTTTCAATGTTGAGGTTGTTGTTTTTCAATGTTGAGGTTGTTGTTGAATTTGTTGGCCTTTTTAAATGTTGAGGTTGTTGTTGAATTTGTTGGTGTTTTTCAATGTTGAGGTTGTTGCTGTTTTTCAATGTTTGGGAAGTTGTTGAATTGGTTGGTGTTTTTCAATGTTGAAGTTGTTGTTGTTTTTCAATGTTGAGGTTGTTGTTGAATTTGTTGGTGTTTTTCAATGTTGAAGTTGTTGTTGAATTTGTTGGTGTTTTTCAATATTGAGGTTGTTGTTGAATTTGTTGGTGTTTTCCAATGTTGAGTTTGTTGTTGTTTTTCAATGTTGAGGTTGTTGTTGAATTTGTTGGTGTTTTTCAATGTTGAGGTTGTTGGTGTTTTTCAATGTTGAGGTTGTTGTTGAATTTGTTGGTGTTTTTCAATGTTGAGGTTGTTGTTGAATTTGTTGGTGTTTTTCAATGATGAGGTTGTCGTTGTTTTTCAATGTTGAGGTTGTTGAATTTGTGGGTGTTTTTCAATCTTGAGTTTGTTGTTGAATTTGTTGGTGTTTTTCAAAGTTGAGGTTGTTGTTGAATTTGTTGGTGTTTTTCAATGTTGAGGTTGTTGTTATTTTTCAATGTTGAGGTTGTTGTTTAGTTTGTTGGTGTTTTTCAATGTTGAGGTTGTTGTTGAATTTGTTGGTGTTTTTCAATGTTGAGGTTGTTGTTGAATTTGTTGGTGTTTTTCAATGTTGAGGTTGTTGTTGTTTTTAAATGTTGAGGTTGTTGTTGAATTTGTTGGTGTTTTTTCAATTTTGAGGTTGTTGGTCTTGTTCAATGTTGAGGTTGATTTTGAATTTGAGGATGTTTTTCAATGTCGAGGTTGTTGTTGAATTTGTTGGTGTTTTTCAATGTTGAGGTTGTTGTTCTTTTTCAATGTTGAGGTTGTTGTTGAATTTGTTGCTGTTTTTCAATGTTGAGATTGTTGTTGTTTTTCAATGTTGAGGTTGTTGTTGAATTTGTTGGTGTTTTTAAATGTTGAGGTTGTTGTTGAATTTGCTGGTGTTTTGCAATGTTGAGGTTGTTGTTGTTTTTCAATGTTGAGGCTGTTGTTGAATTTGTTGGTGTTTTTCAATGTTGAGGTTGTTGTTTTTCAATGTTGAGGTTGTTGTTGTATTTGTTGGTGTTTTTCAATTTCGAGGTTGTTGTTGAATTTGTTGGCGTTTTTCAATATTGAAGTTGTTGTTGAATTTGTTGGTGTTTTTCAATGTTGAGGTTGTTGTTGTTTTTCAGTGTTGAGGTTGTTGATGAATTTGTTGGTGTTTTTCAATGCTGAGGTTGTTGTTGAATTTGTTGGTGTTTTTCAAAGTTGAGGTTGCTGTTGAATTTGTTGGTGTTTTTCGATGTTGAGGTTGTTGTTGAATTTGTTGGTGTTTTTCAATGTTTAGGTTGTTGTTGTTTTTCAATGTTGAGGTTGTTGTTGAAATTGTTCGTGTTTTTCAATGTTGAGGTTGTTGTTGAATTAGTTGGTGTTTTTCAATGTTGAGGTTTTTGTTGAATTTGTTGGTGTTTTTCAATGTTGAGGTTGTTGTTATTTTTCAATGTTGAGGTTGTTGTTGAGTTTGTTGGTGTTTTTCAATGTTGAGGTTGTTGTTGAATTTGTTGGTGTTATTCAATGTTGAGGTTGTTGTTGAATTTGTTGTTGTTTTTCAATGTTGAGGTGGTTGTTGTTTTTAAATGTTGAGGTTGTTGTTGAATTTGTTGGTGTTTTTTCAATTTTGAGGTTGTTGGTGTTTTTCAATGTTGAGGTTGATTTTGAATTTGAGGGTGTTTTTCAATGTCGAGGTTGTTGTTGAATTTGTTGGTGTTTTTCAATGTTGAGGTTGTTGTTGTTTTTCAATGTTGAGGTTGTTGTCGAATTTGTTGGTGTTTTTCAATGTTGAGATTGTTGTTGTTTTTCAAAGTTGAGTTTGTTGTTGAATTTGTTGGTGTTTTTAAATGTTGAGGTTGTTGTTGAATTTGCTGGTGTTTTGCAATGTTGAGGTTGTTGTTGTTTTTCAATGTTGAGGTTGTTGTTGAATTTGTTGGTGTTTTTCAATGTTGAGGTTGTTGTTGTTTTTCAATGTTGAGGTTGTTGTTGTATTTCTTGGTGTTTTTCAATTTCGAGGTTGTTGTTGAATTTGTTCGTGTTTCTCAATGTTGAAGTTGTTGTTGAATTTGTTGGTGTTTTTCAATGTTGAGGTTGTTGTTGTTTTTCAAGGTTGAGGTTGTTGTTGAATTTGTTGGTGTTTTTCAATGTTGAGGTTGTTGTTGTTTTTCAATGCTGAGGTTGTTGTTGAATTTGTTGGTGTTTTTCAATGTTGAGGTTGTTGTTGAATTTGTTGGTGTTTTTCAATGTTGAGGTTGTTGTTGTTTTTCAATGTTGAGGTTGTTGTTGAATTTGTTGGTGTTTTTCAATGTTTAGGTTGTTGTTGTTTTTCAATGTTGAGGTTGTTGTTGAATTTGTTGGTGTTGTTCAATGTTGAGGTTGTTGTTGAATTTGTTGGTGTTTTTCAATGTTGAGGTTGTTGTTGTTTTTCAATGTTGAGGTGGTTGTTGAATTTGTTGGTGTTTTTCAATGTTGAGTTTGTTGTTGTTTTTCAATGTTGAGGTTGTTGTTGAATTTGTTGGTGTTTTTCAATGTTGAGGTTGTTGTTGTTTTTCAATGTTGAGGTTGTTGTTGAATCTGTTGGTGTTTTCCAATGTTGAGGTTGTTGTTGTTTTTCAATGTTGAGGTTCTTGTTGAATTTGTTGGTGCTTTTCAATGTCGAGATTGCTGTTGAATTTGTTGGTGTTTTTCAATGTTGAGGTTGTTGTTGTTTTTCAATTTCGAGGTTGTTGTTGAATTTGTTAGTGTTTTTCAAAGTTGAGGTTGTTGTTGAATTTGTTGGTGTTTTTCAATGTTGAGGTTGTTGTTGAATTTGTTGGTGTTTTTCAATGTTGAGGTTGTTGTTGTTTTTCAATGTTGAGGTTGTTGTTGAATTTGTTGGTGTTTTTCAATGTTTAGTTTGTTGTTGTTTTTCAATGTTGAGGTTGTTGTTAAATTTGTTGGTGTTTCTCAATGTTGAGGTTGTTGTTGTTTTTCAATGTTGAGGTTGTTGTTGAATTTGTTGGTGTTTTTCAATGTTGAGGTTGTTGGTGTTTTTCAATGTTGAGGTTGTTGTTGAATTTGTTGGTGTTTTTCAATGTTAAGGTTGTTGTTGAATTTGTTGGTGTTTTTCAATGTTGAGGTTGATGTTGTTTTTCAATGTTGAGGTTGTTGTTGAGTTTTTTGGTGTTTCTCAATGTTGAGGTTGTTGTTGAATTTGTTGGTGTTTTTCAATGCTGAGGTTGTTGTTGTTTTTAAATGTTGGGGATGTTGTTGAATTTGTTGGTGTTTTTCAATTTTGAGGATGTTGTTGTTTTTCAATGTTGAGGTTGTTGTTGAATTTGTTGGTGTTTTTCCATGATGAGGATGTTGTTGTTTTTCAAAGTTGAGGTTGTTGTTGAATTTGTTGGTGTTTTTCAATGTCGGGGTTGTTGTTGAATTTGTTGGTGTTTTTCAATGTTGAATTTTTTGTTGAATTTGTTGGTGTTTTTCAATGTTGAGGTTGTTGTTTTTCAATGTTGAGGTTGTTGTTGAATTTGTTGGCCTTTTTAAATGTTGAGGTTGTTGTTGAATTTGTTGGTGTTTTCAATGTTGAAGTTTCTGTTGAATTTGTTGATGTTTTTCAATGTTGAGGTTGTTGTTGTTTTTCAATATTGAGGTTGTTGTTGAATTTGATGGTGTTTTTCAATGTCGAGGTTGTTGTTGAATTTGTTGGTGTTTTTCAATGTTGAAGTTGTTGTTGATTTTGTTGGTGTTTTTCAATGTTGAGGTTGTTGCTGTTTTTCAATGTTGAGGTTGTTGTTGAATTTCTTGGTGTTTTTCAATGTTGAGGTTGTTGTTGAATTTGTTGGTGTTTTTCAATGTTGAGGTTGTTGTTGAATTTGTTGGTGTTTTTCAATGTTGAGGTTGTTGTTGTTTTTAAATGTTGAGGTTGTTGTTGAATTTGTTGGTGTTTTTTCAATTTTGAGGTTGTTGGTGTTTTTCAATGTTGAGGTTGATTTTGAATTTGAGGGTGTTTTTCAATGTCGAGGTTGTTGTTGAATTTGTTGGTGTTTTTCAATGTTGAGGTTGTTGTTGTTTTTCAATGTTGAGGTTGTTGTTGAATTTGTTGGTGTTTTTCAATGTTGAGATTGTTGTTGTTTTTCAATGTTGAGTTTGTTGTTGAATTTGTTGGTGTTTTTAAATGTTGAGGTTGTTGTTGAATTTGCTGGTGTTTTGCAATGTTGAGGTTGTTGTTGTTTTTCAATGTTGAGGTTGTTGTTGAATTTGTTGCTGTTTTTCAATGTTGAGGTTGTTGTTGTTTATCAATGTTGAGGTTGTTGTTGTATTTGTTGGTTTTTTTCAATTTCGAGGTTGTTGTTGAATTTGTTGGTGTTTTTCAATGTTGAAGTTGTTGTTGAAATTGTTGGTGTTTTTCAATGTTGAGGTTGTTGTAGTTTTTCAATGTTGAGGTTGTTGTTGAATTTGTTGGTGATTTTCAATGTTGAGGTTGTTGTTGTTTTTCAATGCTGTGGTTGTTGTTGAATTTGTTGGTGTTTTTCAATGTTGAGGTTGTTGTTGAATTTGTTGGTGTTTTTCAATGTTGAGGTTGTTGTTGTTTTTCAATGTTGAGGTTGTTGTTGAATTTGTTGGTGTTTTTCAATGTTTAGGTTGTTGTTGTTTTTCAATGTTGAGGTTGTTGTTGAATTTGTTGGTGTTGTTCAATGTTGAGGTTGTTGTTGAATTTGTTGGTGTTTTTCAATGCTGAGGTTGTTGTTGTTTTTCAATGTTGAGGTTGTTGTTGAATTTGTTGGTGTTTTTCAATGTTGAGTTTGTTGTTGTTTTTCAATGTTGAGGTTGTTGTTGAATTTGTTGGTGTTTTTCAGTTTTGAGGTTGTTGTTGTTTTTCAATGTTGAGGTTGTTGTTGAATTTGTTGGTGTTTTTCAATGTTGAGATTGTTGTTGAATTTGTTGGTGTTTTTCAATGTTGAGGTTGTTGTTGTTTTTCAATGTTGAGGTTGTTGTTGAATTTGTTGGTGTTTTTCAATGTTGAGTTTGTTGTTGAACTTGTTGGTGTTTTTCAATTTCGAGGTTGTTGTTGAATTTGTTAGTGTTTTTCAATGTTGAGGTTGTTGTTGAATTTGATGGTGTTTTTCAATGTTGAGGTTGTTGTTGAATTTGTTGGTGTTTTTCAATGTTGAGGTTGTTGTTGTTTTTCAATGTTGAGGTTGTTGTTGAATTTGTTGGTGTTTTTCAATGTTTAGTTTGTTGTTGTTTTTCAATGTTGAGGTTGTTGTTGAATTTGTTGGTGTTTTTCAATGTTGAGGTTGTTGTTGTTTTTCAATGTTGAGGTTGTTGTTGAATTTGTTGGTGTTTTTCAATGTTGAGGTTGTTGTTGAATTTGTTGGTGTTTTTCAATGTTGAGATTGTTGTTGAATTTGTTGCTGTTTTTCAATGTTGAGGTTCTTGTTGTTTTTCAATGTTGAGGTTGTTGTTGAGTTTTTTGGTGTTTTTCAATGTTGAGGTTGTTGTTGAGTTTGTTGGTGTTTTTCAATGTTGAGGTTGTTGTTGAATTTGTTGGTGTTTTTCAATGCTGAGGTTGTTGTTGTTTTTAAATGTTGGGGTTGTTGTTGAATTTGTTGGTGTTTTTCAATTTTGAGGATGTTGTTGTTTTTCAATGTTGAGGTTGTTGTTGAATTTGTTGGTGTTTTTCCATGATGAGGTTGTTGTTGTTTTTCAAAGTTGAGGTTGTTGTTGAATTTGTTGGTGTTTTTCAATGTCGGGGTTGTTGTTGAATTTGTTGGTGTTTTTCAATGCTGAATTTTTTGTTGAATTTGTTGGTGTTTTTCAATGTTGAGGTTGTTGTTTTTCAATGTTGAGGTTGTTGTTGAATTTGTTGGCGTTTTTAAATGTTGAGGTTGTTGTTGAATTTGTTGGTGTTTTTCAATGTTGAAGTTGTTGTTGATTTTGTTGATGTTTTTCAATGTTGAGGTTGTTGCTGTTTTTCAATGTTGACGTTGTTGTTGAATTTCTTGGTCTTTTTCAATGTTGAGGTTGTTGTTGAATTTGTTGGTGTTTTTCAATGTTGAGGTTGTTGTTGAATTTGTTGGTGTTTTTCAATGTTGAGGTTGTTGTTGTTTTTAAATGTTGAGGTTGTTGTTGAATTTGTTGGTGTTTTTTCAATTTTGAGGTTGTTGGTGTTTTTCAATGTTGAGGTTGATTTTGAATTTGAGGGTGTTTTTCAATGTCGAGGTTGTTGTTGAATTTGTTGGTGTTTTTCAATGTTGAGGTTGTTGTTGTTTTTCAATGTTGAGGTTGTTGTTGAATTTGTTGGTGTTTTTCAATGTTGAGATTGTTGTTGTTTTTCAATGTTGAGTTTGTTGATGAATTTGTTGGTGTTTTTAAATGTTGAGGTTGTTGTTGAATTTGCTGGTGTTTTGCAATGTTGAGGTTGTTGTTGTTTTTCAATTTTGAGGTTGTTGTTGAATTTGTTGGCGTTTTTAAATGTTGAGGTTGTTGTTGAATTTGTTGGTGTTTTTCAATGTTGAAGTTGTTGTTGATTTTGTTGATGTTTTTCAATGTTGAGGTTGTTGCTGTTTTTCAATGTTGAGGTTGTTGTTGAATTTCTTGGTGTTTTTCAATGTTGAGGTTGTTGTTGAATTTGTTGGTGTTTTTCAATGTTGAGGTTGTTGTTGAATTTGTTGGTGTTTTTCAATGTTGAGGTTGTTGTTGTTTTTAAATGTTGAGGTTGTTGTTGAATTTGTTGGTGTTTTTTCAATTTTGAGGTTGTTGGTGTTTTTCAATGTTGAGGTTGATTTTGAATTTGAGGGTGTTTTTCAATGTCGAGGTTGTTGTTGAATTTGTTGGTGTTTTTCAATGTTGAGGTTGTTGTTGTTTTTCAATGTTGAGGTTGTTGTTGAATTTGTTGGTGTTTTTCAATGTTGAGATTGTTGTTGTTTTTCAATGTTGAGTTTGTTGTTGAATTTGTTGGTGTTTTTAAATGTTGAGGTTGTTGTTGAATTTGCTGGTGTTTTGCAATGTTGAGGTTGTTGTTGTTTTTCAATGTTGAGGTTGTTGTTGAATTTGTTGCTGTTTTTCAATGTTGAGGTTGTTGTTGTTTTTCAATGTTGATGTTGTTGTTGTATTTGTTGGTGTTTTTCAATTTCGAGGTTGTTGTTGAATTTGTTGGTGTTTTTCAATGTTGAAGTTGTTGTTGAAATTGTTGGTGTTTTTCAATGTTGAGGTTGTTGTTGTTTTTCAATGTTGAGGTTGTTGTTGAATTTGTTGGTGATTTTCCATGTTGAGGTTGTTGTTGTTTTTCAATGCTGAGGTAGTTGTTGAATTTGTTGGTGTTTTTCAATGTTGAGGTTGTTGTTGAATTTGTTCGTGTTTTTCAATGTTGAGGTTGTTGTTGTTTTTCAATGTTGAGGTTGTTGTTGAATTTGTTGGTGTTTTTCAATGTTTAGGTTGTTGTTGTTTTTCAATGTTGAGGTTGTTGTTGAATTTGTTGGTGTTGTTCAATTTTGAGGTTGTTGTTGAATTTTTGGTGTTTTTCAATGCTGAGGTTGTTGTTGTTTTTCAATGTTGAGGTTGTTGTTGAATTTGTTGGTGTTTTTCAATGTTGAGTTTGTTGTTGTTTTTCAATGTTGAGGTTGTTGTTGAATTTGTTGGTGTTTTTCAATGTTGAGGTTGTTGTTGTTTTTCAATGTTGAGGTTGTTGTTGAATTTGTTGGTGTTTTTCAATGTTGAGGTTGTTGTTGTTTTTCAATGTTGAGGTTGTTGTTGAATTTGTTGGTGCTTTTCAATGTTGAGATTGTTGTTGAATTTGTTGGTGTTTTTCAATGTTGAGGTTGTTGTTGTTTTTCAATGTTGAGGTTGTTGTTGAATTTGTTGGTGTTTTTCAATGTTGAGTTTGTTGTTGAACTTGTTGGTGTTTTTCAATTTCGAGGTTGTTGTTGAATTTGTTAGTGTTTTTCAATGTTGAGGTTGTTGTTGAATTTGATGGTGTTTTTCAATGTTGAGGTTGATGTTGAATTTGTTGGTGTTTTTCAATGTTGAGGTTGTTGTTGTTTTTCAATGTTGAGGTTGTTGTTGAATTTGTTGGTGTTTTTCAATGTTTAGTTTGTTGTTGTTTTTCAATGTTGAGGTTGTTGTTGAATTTGTTGGTGTTTTTCAATGTTGAGGTTGTTGTTGTTTTTCAATGTTGAGGTTGTTGTTGAATTTGTTGGTGTTTTTCAATGTTGAGGTTGTTGTTGAATTTGTTGGTGTTTTTCAATGTTGAGGTTGTTGTTGAATTTGTTGCTGTTTTTCAATGTTGAGGTTCTTGTTGTTTTTCAATGTTGAGGTTGTTGTTGAGTTTTTTGGTGTTTTTCAATGTTGAGGTTGTTGTTGAGTTTGTTGGTGTTTTTCAATGTTGAGGTTGTTGTTGAATTTGTTGGTGTTTTTCAATGCTGAGGTTGTTGTTGTTTTTAAATGTTGGGCTTGTTGTTGAATTTGTTGGTGTTTTTCAATTTTGAGGATGTTGTTGTTTTTCAATGTTGAGGTTGTTGTTGAATTTGTTGGTGTTTTTCCATGATGAGGTTGTTGTTGTTTTTCAAAGTTGAGGTTGTTGTTGAATTTGTTGGTGTTTTTCAATGTCGGGGTTGTTGTTGAATTTGTTGGTGTTTTTCAATGCTGAATTTTTTGTTGAATTTGTTGGTGTTTTTCAATGTTGAGGTTGTTGTTTTTCAATGTTGAGGTTGTTGTTGAATTTGTTGGCGTTTTTAAATGTTGAGGTTGTTGTTGAATTTGTTGGTGTTTTTCAATGTTGAAGTTGTTGTTGATTTTGTTGATGTTTTTCAATGTTGAGGTTGTTGCTGTTTTTCAATGTTGACGTTGTTGTTGAATTTCTTGGTGTTTTTCAATGTTGAGGTTGTTGTTGAATTTGTTGGTGTTTTTCAATGTTGAGGTTGTTGTTGAATTTGTTGGTGTTTTTCAATGTTGAGGTTGTTGTTGTTTTTAAATGTTGAGGTTGTTGTTGAATTTGTTGGTGTTTTTTCAATTTTGAGGTTGTTGGTGTTTTTCAATGTTGAGGTTGATTTTGAATTTGAGGGTGTTTTTCAATGTCGAGGTTGTTGTTGAATTTGTTGGTGTTTTTCAATGTTGAGGTTGTTGTTGTTTTTCAATGTTGAGGTTGTTGTTGAATTTGTTGGTGTTTTTCAATGTTGAGATTGTTGTTGTTTTTCAATGTTGAGTTTGTTGATGAATTTGTTGGTGTTTTTAAATGTTGAGGTTGTTGTTGAATTTGCTGGTGTTTTGCAATGTTGAGGTTGTTGTTGTTTTTCAATTTTGAGGTTGTTGTTGAATTTGTTGGCGTTTTTAAATGTTGAGGTTGTTGTTGAATTTGTTGGTGTTTTTCAATGTTGAAGTTGTTGTTGATTTTGTTGATGTTTTTCAATGTTGAGGTTGTTGCTGTTTTTCAATGTTGAGGTTGTTGTTGAATTTCTTGGTGTTTTTCAATGTTGAGGTTGTTGTTGAATTTGTTGGTGTTTTTCAATGTTGAGGTTGTTGTTGAATTTGTTGGTGTTTTCAATGTTGAGGTTGTTGTTGTTTTTAAATGTTGAGGTTGTTGTTGAATTTGTTGGTGTTTTTTCAATTTTGAGGTTGTTGGTGTTTTTCAATGTTGAGGTTGATTTTGAATTTGAGGGTGTTTTTCAATGTCGAGGTTGTTGTTGAATTTGTTGGTGTTTTTCAATGTTGAGGTTGTTGTTGTTTTTCAATGTTGAGGTTGTTGTTGAATTTGTTGGTGTTTTTCAATGTTGAGATTGTTGTTGTTTTTCAATGTTGAGTTTGTTGTTGAATTTGTTGGTGTTTTTAAATGTTGAGGTTGTTGTTGAATTTGCTGGTGTTTTGCAATGTTGAGGTTGTTGTTGTTTTTCAATGTTGAGGTTGTTGTTGAATTTGTTGCTGTTTTTCAATGTTGAGGTTGTTGTTGTTTTTCAATGTTGAGGTTGTTGTTGTATTTGTTGGTGTTTTTCAATTTCGAGGTTGTTGTTGAATTTGTTGGTGTTTTTCAATGTTGAAGTTGTTGTTGAAATTGTTGGTGTTTTTCAATGTTGAGGTTGTTGTTGTTTTTCAATGTTGAGGTTGTTGTTGAATTTGTTGGTGATTTTCAATGTTGAGGTTGTTGTTGTTTTTCAATGCTGAGGTAGTTGTTGAATTTGTTGGTGTTTTTCAATGTTGAGGTTGTTGTTGAATTTGTTCGTGTTTTTCAATGTTGAGGTTGTTGTTGTTTTTCAATGTTGAGGTTGTTGTTGAATTTGTTGGTGTTTTTCAATGTTTAGGTTGTTGTTGTTTTTCAATGTTGAGGTTGTTGTTGAATTTGTTGGTGTTGTTCAATTTTGAGGTTGTTGTTGAATTTTTGGTGTTTTTCAATGCTGAGGTTGTTGTTGTTTTTCAATGTTGAGGTTGTTGTTGAATTTGTTGGTGTTTTTCAATGTTGAGTTTGTTGTTGTTTTTCAATGTTGAGGTTGTTGTTGAATTTGTTGGTGTTTTTCAATGTTGAGGTTGTTGTTGTTTTTCAATGTTGAGGTTGTTGTTGAATTTGTTGGTGTTTTTCAATGTTGAGGTTGTTGTTGTTTTTCAATGTTGAGGTTGTTGTTGAATTTGTTGGTGCTTTTCAATGTTGAGATTGTTGTTGAATTTGTTGGTGTTTTTCAATGTTGAGGTTGTTGTTGTTTTTCAATGTTGAGGCTGTTGTTGAATTTGTTGGTGTTTTTCAATGTTGAGTTTGTTGTTGAATTTGTTGGTGTTTTTCAATTTCGAGGTTGTTGTTGAATTTGTTAGTGTTTTTCAATGTTGAGGTTGTTGTTGAATTTGATGGTGTTTTTCAATGTTGAGGTTGTTGTTGAATTTGTTGGTGTTTTTCAATGTTGAGGTTGTTGTTGAATTTGTTGGTGTTTTTCAATGTTTAGTTTGTTGTTGTTTTTCAATGTTGAGGTTGTTGTTGAATTTGTTGGTGTTTTTCAATGTTGAGGTTGTTGTTGTTTTTCAATGTTGAGGTTGTTGTTGAATTTGTTGGTGTTTTTCAATGTTGAGGTTGTTGTTGAATTTGTTGGTGTTTTTCAATGTTGAGGTTGTTGTTGTTTTTAAATGTTGAGGTTGTTGTTGAATTTGTTGGTGTTTTTTCAATTTTGAGGTTGTTGGTGTTTTTCAATGTTGAGGTTGATTTTGAATTTGAGGGTGTTTTTCAATGTCGAGGTTGTTGTTGAATTTGTTGGTGTTTTTCAATGTTGAGGTTGTTGTTGTTTTTCAATGTTGAGGTTGTTGTTGAATTTGTTGGTGTTTTTCAATGTTGAGATTGTTGTTGTTTTTCAATGTTGAGTTTGTTGTTGAATTTGTTGGTGTTTTTAAATGTTGAGGTTGTTGTTGAATTTGCTGGTGTTTTGCAATGTTGAGGTTGTTGTTGTTTTTCAATGTTGAGGTTGTTGTTGAATTTGTTGCTGTTTTTCAATGTTGAGGTTGTTGTTGTTTTTCAATGTTGAGGTTGTTGTTGTATTTGTTGGTGTTTTTCAATTTCGAGGTTGTTGTTGAATTTGTTGGTGTTTTTCAATGTTGAAGTTGTTGTTGAAATTGTTGGTGTTTTTCAATGTTGAGGTTGTTGTTGTTTTTCAATGTTGAGGTTGTTGTTGAATTTGTTGGTGATTTTCAATGTTGAGGTTGTTGTTGTTTTTCAATGCTGAGGTAGTTGTTGAATTTGTTGGTGTTTTTCAATGTTGAGGTTGTTGTTGAATTTGTTCGTGTTTTTCAATGTTGAGGTTGTTGTTGTTTTTCAATGTTGAGGTTGTTGTTGAATTTGTTGGTGTTTTTCAATGTTTAGGTTGTTGTTGTTTTTCAATGTTGAGGTTGTTGTTGAATTTGTTGGTGTTGTTCAATTTTGAGGTTGTTGTTGAATTTTTGGTGTTTTTCAATGCTGAGGTTGTTGTTGTTTTTCAATGTTGAGGTTGTTGTTGAATTTGTTGGTGTTTTTCAATGTTGAGTTTGTTGTTGTTTTTCAATGTTGAGGTTGTTGTTGAATTTGTTGGTGTTTTTCAATGTTGAGGTTGTTGTTGTTTTTCAATGTTGAGGTTGTTGTTGAATTTGTTGGTGTTTTTCAATGTTGAGGTTGTTGTTGTTTTTCAATGTTGAGGTTGTTGTTGAATTTGTTGGTGTTTTTCAATGTTGAGATTGTTGTTGTTTTTCAATGTTGAGTTTGTTGTTGAATTTGTTGGTGTTTTTAAATGTTGAGGTTGTTGTTGAATTTGCTGGTGTTTTGCAATGTTGAGGTTGTTGTTGTTTTTCAATGTTGAGGTTGTTGTTGAATTTGTTGCTGTTTTTCAATGTTGAGGTTGTTGTTGTTTATCAATGTTGAGGTTGTTGTTGTATTTGTTGGTTTTTTTCAATTTCGAGGTTGTTGTTGAATTTGTTGGTGTTTTTCAATGTTGAAGTTGTTGTTGAAATTGTTGGTGTTTTTCAATGTTGAGGTTGTTGTAGTTTTTCAATGTTGAGGTTGTTGTTGAATTTGTTGGTGATTTTCAATGTTGAGGTTGTTGTTGTTTTTCAATGCTGTGGTTGTTGTTGAATTTGTTGGTGTTTTTCAATGTTGAGGTTGTTGTTGAATTTGTTGGTGTTTTTCAATGTTGAGGTTGTTGTTGTTTTTCAATGTTGAGGTTGTTGTTGAATTTGTTGGTGTTTTTCAATGTTTAGGTTGTTGTTGTTTTTCAATGTTGAGGTTGTTGTTGAATTTTTTGGTGTTGTTCAATGTTGAGGTTGTTGTTGAATTTGTTGGTGTTTTTCAATGCTGAGGTTGTTGTTGTTTTTCAATGTTGAGGTTGTTGTTGAATTTGTTGGTGTTTTTCAATGTTGAGTTTGTTGTTGTTTTTCAATGTTGAGGTTGTTGTTGAATTTGTTGGTGTTTTTCAGTTTTGAGGTTGTTGTTGTTTTTCAATGTTGAGGTTGTTGTTGAATTTGTTGGTGTTTTTCAATGTTGAGATTGTTGTTGAATTTGTTGGTGTTTTTCAATGTTGAGGTTGTTGTTGTTTTTCAATGTTGAGGTTGTTGTTGAATTTGTTGGTGTTTTTCAATGTTGAGTTTGTTGTTGAACTTGTTGGTGTTTTTCAATTTCGAGGTTGTTGTTGAATTTGTTAGTGTTTTTCAATGTTGAGGTTGTTGTTGAATTTGATGGTGTTTTTCAATGTTGAGGTTGTTGTTGAATTTGTTGGTGTTTTTCAATGTTGAGGTTGTTGTTGTTTTTCAATGTTGAGGTTGTTGTTGAATTTGTTGGTGTTTTTCAATGTTTAGTTTGTTGTTGTTTTTCAATGTTGAGGTTGTTGTTGAATTTGTTGGTGTTTTTCAATGTTGAGGTTGTTGTTGTTTTTCAATGTTGAGGTTGTTGTTGAATTTGTTGGTGTTTTTCAATGTTGAGGTTGTTGTTGAATTTGTTGGTGTTTTTCAATGTTGAGATTGTTGTTGAATTTGTTGCTGTTTTTCAATGTTGAGGTTCTTGTTGTTTTTCAATGTTGAGGTTGTTGTTGAGTTTTTTGGTGTTTTTCAATGTTGAGGTTGTTGTTGAGTTTGTTGGTGTTTTTCAATGTTGAGGTTGTTGTTGAATTTGTTGGTGTTTTTCAATGCTGAGGTTGTTGTTGTTTTTAAATGTTGGGGTTGTTGTTGAATTTGTTGGTGTTTTTCAATTTTGAGGATGTTGTTGTTTTTCAATGTTGAGGTTGTTGTTGAATTTGTTGGTGTTTTTCCATGATGAGGTTGTTGTTGTTTTTCAAAGTTGAGGTTGTTGTTGAATTTGTTGGTGTTTTTCAATGTCGGGGTTGTTGTTGAATTTGTTGGTGTTTTTCAATGCTGAATTTTTTGTTGAATTTGTTGGTGTTTTTCAATGTTGAGGTTGTTGTTTTTCAATGTTGAGGTTGTTGTTGAATTTGTTGGCGTTTTTAAATGTTGAGGTTGTTGTTGAATTTGTTGGTGTTTTTCAATGTTGAAGTTGTTGTTGATTTTGTTGATGTTTTTCAATGTTGAGGTTGTTGCTGTTTTTCAATGTTGACGTTGTTGTTGAATTTCTTGGTCTTTTTCAATGTTGAGGTTGTTGTTGAATTTGTTGGTGTTTTTCAATGTTGAGGTTGTTGTTGAATTTGTTGGTGTTTTTCAATGTTGAGGTTGTTGTTGTTTTTAAATGTTGAGGTTGTTGTTGAATTTGTTGGTGTTTTTTCAATTTTGAGGTTGTTGGTGTTTTTCAATGTTGAGGTTGATTTTGAATTTGAGGGTGTTTTTCAATGTCGAGGTTGTTGTTGAATTTGTTGGTGTTTTTCAATGTTGAGGTTGTTGTTGTTTTTCAATGTTGAGGTTGTTGTTGAATTTGTTGGTGTTTTTCAATGTTGAGATTGTTGTTGTTTTTCAATGTTGAGTTTGTTGATGAATTTGTTGGTGTTTTTAAATGTTGAGGTTGTTGTTGAATTTGCTGGTGTTTTGCAATGTTGAGGTTGTTGTTGTTTTTCAATTTTGAGGTTGTTGTTGAATTTGTTGGCGTTTTTAAATGTTGAGGTTGTTGTTGAATTTGTTGGTGTTTTTCAATGTTGAAGTTGTTGTTGATTTTGTTGATGTTTTTCAATGTTGAGGTTGTTGCTGTTTTTCAATGTTGAGGTTGTTGTTGAATTTCTTGGTGTTTTTCAATGTTGAGGTTGTTGTTGAATTTGTTGGTGTTTTTCAATGTTGAGGTTGTTGTTGAATTTGTTGGTGTTTTTCAATGTTGAGGTTGTTGTTGTTTTTAAATGTTGAGGTTGTTGTTGAATTTGTTGGTGTTTTTTCAATTTTGAGGTTGTTGTTGTTTTTCAATGTTGAGGTTGATTTTGAATTTGAGGGTGTTTTTCAATGTCGAGGTTGTTGTTGAATTTGTTGGTGTTTTTCAATGTTGAGGTTGTTGTTGTTTTTCAATGTTGAGGTTGTTGTTGAATTTGTTGGTGTTTTTCAATGTTGAGATTGTTGTTGTTTTTCAATGTTGAGTTTGTTGTTGAATTTGTTGGTGTTTTTAAATGTTGAGGTTGTTGTTGAATTTGCTGGTGTTTTGCAATGTTGAGGTTGTTGTTGTTTTTCAATGTTGAGGTTGTTGTTGAATTTGTTGCTGTTTTTCAATGTTGAGGTTGTTGTTGTTTTTCAATGTTGAGGTTGTTGTTGTATTTGTTGGTGTTTTTCAATTTCGAGGTTGTTGTTGAATTTGTTGGTGTTTTTCAATGTTGAAGTTGTTGTTGAAATTGTTGGTGTTTTTCAATGTTGAGGTTGTTGTTGTTTTTCAATGTTGAGGTTGTTGTTGAATTTGTTGGTGATTTTCAATGTTGAGGTTGTTGTTGTTTTTCAATGCTGAGGTAGTTGTTGAATTTGTTGGTGTTTTTCAATGTTGAGGTTGTTGTTGAATTTGTTCGTGTTTTTCAATGTTGAGGTTGTTGTTGTTTTTAAATGTTGGGCTTGTTGTTGAATTTGTTGGTGTTTTTCAATTTTGAGGATGTTGTTGTTTTTCAATGTTGAGGTTGTTGTTGAATTTGTTGGTGTTTTTCCATGATGAGGTTGTTGTTGTTTTTCAAAGTTGAGGTTGTTGTTGAATTTGTTGGTGTTTTTCAATGTCGGGGTTGTTGTTGAATTTGTTGGTGTTTTTCAATGCTGAATTTTTTGTTGAATTTGTTGGTGTTTTTCAATGTTGAGGTTGTTGTTTTTCAATGTTGAGGTTGTTGTTGAATTTGTTGGCGTTTTTAAATGTTGAGGTTGTTGTTGAATTTGTTGGTGTTTTTCAATGTTGAAGTTGTTGTTGATTTTGTTGATGTTTTTCAATGTTGAGGTTGTTGCTGTTTTTCAATGTTGACGTTGTTGTTGAATTTCTTGGTGTTTTTCAATGTTGAGGTTGTTGTTGAATTTGTTGGTGTTTTTCAATGTTGAGGTTGTTGTTGAATTTGTTGGTGTTTTTCAATGTTGAGGTTGTTGTTGTTTTTAAATGTTGAGGTTGTTGTTGAATTTGTTGGTGTTTTTTCAATTTTGAGGTTGTTGGTGTTTTTCAATGTTGAGGTTGATTTTGAATTTGAGGGTGTTTTTCAATGTCGAGGTTGTTGTTGAATTTGTTGGTGTTTTTCAATGTTGAGGTTGTTGTTGTTTTTCAATGTTGAGGTTGTTGTTGAATTTGTTGGTGTTTTTCAATGTTGAGATTGTTGTTGTTTTTCAATGTTGAGTTTGTTGATGAATTTGTTGGTGTTTTTAAATGTTGAGGTTGTTGTTGAATTTGCTGGTGTTTTGCAATGTTGAGGTTGTTGTTGTTTTTCAATTTTGAGGTTGTTGTTGAATTTGTTGGCGTTTTTAAATGTTGAGGTTGTTGTTGAATTTGTTGGTGTTTTTCAATGTTGAAGTTGTTGTTGATTTTGTTGATGTTTTTCAATGTTGAGGTTGTTGCTGTTTTTCAATGTTGAGGTTGTTGTTGAATTTCTTGGTGTTTTTCAATGTTGAGGTTGTTGTTGAATTTGTTGGTGTTTTTCAATGTTGAGGTTGTTGTTGAATTTGTTGGTGTTTTCAATGTTGAGGTTGTTGTTGTTTTTAAATGTTGAGGTTGTTGTTGAATTTGTTGGTGTTTTTTCAATTTTGAGGTTGTTGGTGTTTTTCAATGTTGAGGTTGATTTTGAATTTGAGGGTGTTTTTCAATGTCGAGGTTGTTGTTGAATTTGTTGGTGTTTTTCAATGTTGAGGTTGTTGTTGTTTTTCAATGTTGAGGTTGTTGTTGAATTTGTTGGTGTTTTTCAATGTTGAGATTGTTGTTGTTTTTCAATGTTGAGTTTGTTGTTGAATTTGTTGGTGTTTTTAAATGTTGAGGTTGTTGTTGAATTTGCTGGTGTTTTGCAATGTTGAGGTTGTTGTTGTTTTTCAATGTTGAGGTTGTTGTTGAATTTGTTGCTGTTTTTCAATGTTGAGGTTGTTGTTGTTTTTCAATGTTGAGGTTGTTGTTGTATTTGTTGGTGTTTTTCAATTTCGAGGTTGTTGTTGAATTTGTTGGTGTTTTTCAATGTTGAAGTTGTTGTTGAAATTGTTGGTGTTTTTCAATGTTGAGGTTGTTGTTGTTTTTCAATGTTGAGGTTGTTGTTGAATTTGTTGGTGATTTTCAATGTTGAGGTTGTTGTTGTTTTTCAATGCTGAGGTAGTTGTTGAATTTGTTGGTGTTTTTCAATGTTGAGGTTGTTGTTGAATTTGTTCGTGTTTTTCAATGTTGAGGTTGTTGTTGTTTTTCAATGTTGAGGTTGTTGTTGAATTTGTTGGTGTTTTTCAATGTTTAGGTTGTTGTTGTTTTTCAATGTTGAGGTTGTTGTTGAATTTGTTGGTGTTGTTCAATTTTGAGGTTGTTGTTGAATTTTTGGTGTTTTTCAATGCTGAGGTTGTTGTTGTTTTTCAATGTTGAGGTTGTTGTTGAATTTGTTGGTGTTTTTCAATGTTGAGTTTGTTGTTGTTTTTCAATGTTGAGGTTGTTGTTGAATTTGTTGGTGTTTTTCAATGTTGAGGTTGTTGTTGTTTTTCAATGTTGAGGTTGTTGTTGAATTTGTTGGTGTTTTTCAATGTTGAGGTTGTTGTTGTTTTTCAATGTTGAGGTTGTTGTTGAATTTGTTGGTGCTTTTCAATGTTGAGATTGTTGTTGAATTTGTTGGTGTTTTTCAATGTTGAGGTTGTTGTTGTTTTTCAATGTTGAGGCTGTTGTTGAATTTGTTGGTGTTTTTCAATGTTGAGTTTGTTGTTGAATTTGTTGGTGTTTTTCAATTTCGAGGTTGTTGTTGAATTTGTTAGTGTTTTTCAATGTTGAGGTTGTTGTTGAATTTGATGGTGTTTTTCAATGTTGAGGTTGTTGTTGAATTTGTTGGTGTTTTTCAATGTTGAGGTTGTTGTTGAATTTGTTGGTGTTTTTCAATGTTTAGTTTGTTGTTGTTTTTCAATGTTGAGGTTGTTGTTGAATTTGTTGGTGTTTTTCAATGTTGAGGTTGTTGTTGTTTTTCAATGTTGAGGTTGTTGTTGAATTTGTTGGTGTTTTTCAATGTTGAGGTTGTTGTTGAATTTGTTGGTGTTTTTCAATGTTGAGGTTGTTGTTTTTCAATGTTGAGGTTGTTGTTGAATTTGTTGGCGTTTTTAAATGTTGAGGTTGTTGTTGAATTTGTTGGTGTTTTTCAATGTTGAAGTTGTTGTTGATTTTGTTGATGTTTTTCAATGTTGAGGTTGTTGCTGTTTTTCAATGTTGACGTTGTTGTTGAATTTCTTGGTCTTTTTCAATGTTGAGGTTGTTGTTGAATTTGTTGGTGTTTTTCAATGTTGAGGTTGTTGTTGAATTTGTTGGTGTTTTTCAATGTTGAGGTTGTTGTTGTTTTTAAATGTTGAGGTTGTTGTTGAATTTGTTGGTGTTTTTTCAATTTTGAGGTTGTTGGTGTTTTTCAATGTTGAGGTTGATTTTGAATTTGAGGGTGTTTTTCAATGTCGAGGTTGTTGTTGAATTTGTTGGTGTTTTTCAATGTTGAGGTTGTTGTTGTTTTTCAATGTTGAGGTTGTTGTTGAATTTGTTGGTGTTTTTCAATGTTGAGATTGTTGTTGTTTTTCAATGTTGAGTTTGTTGATGAATTTGTTGGTGTTTTTAAATGTTGAGGTTGTTGTTGAATTTGCTGGTGTTTTGCAATGTTGAGGTTGTTGTTGTTTTTCAATTTTGAGGTTGTTGTTGAATTTGTTGGCGTTTTTAAATGTTGAGGTTGTTGTTGAATTTGTTGGTGTTTTTCAATGTTGAAGTTGTTGTTGATTTTGTTGATGTTTTTCAATGTTGAGGTTGTTGCTGTTTTTCAATGTTGAGGTTGTTGTTGAATTTCTTGGTGTTTTTCAATGTTGAGGTTGTTGTTGAATTTGTTGGTGTTTTTCAATGTTGAGGTTGTTGTTGAATTTGTTGGTGTTTTTCAATGTTGAGGTTGTTGTTGTTTTTAAATGTTGAGGTTGTTGTTGAATTTGTTGGTGTTTTTTCAATTTTGAGGTTGTTGGTGTTTTTCAATGTTGAGGTTGATTTTGAATTTGAGGGTGTTTTTCAATGTCGAGGTTGTTGTTGAATTTGTTGGTGTTTTTCAATGTTGAGGTTGTTGTTGTTTTTCAATGTTGAGGTTGTTGTTGAATTTGTTGGTGTTTTTCAATGTTGAGATTGTTGTTGTTTTTCAATGTTGAGTTTGTTGTTGAATTTGTTGGTGTTTTTAAATGTTGAGGTTGTTGTTGAATTTGCTGGTGTTTTGCAATGTTGAGGTTGTTGTTGTTTTTCAATGTTGAGGTTGTTGTTGAATTTGTTGCTGTTTTTCAATGTTGAGGTTGTTGTTGTTTTTCAATGTTGAGGTTGTTGTTGTATTTGTTGGTGTTTTTCAATTTCGAGGTTGTTGTTGAATTTGTTGGTGTTTTTCAATGTTGAAGTTGTTGTTGAAATTGTTGGTGTTTTTCAATGTTGAGGTTGTTGTTGTTTTTCAATGTTGAGGTTGTTGTTGAATTTGTTGGTGATTTTCAATGTTGAGGTTGTTGTTGTTTTTCAATGCTGAGGTAGTTGTTGAATTTGTTGGTGTTTTTCAATGTTGAGGTTGTTGTTGAATTTGTTCGTGTTTTTCAATGTTGAGGTTGTTGTTGTTTTTCAATGTTGAGGTTGTTGTTGAATTTGTTGGTGTTTTTCAATGTTTAGGTTGTTGTTGTTTTTCAATGTTGAGGTTGTTGTTGAATTTGTTGGTGTTGTTCAATTTTGAGGTTGTTGTTGAATTTTTGGTGTTTTTCAATGCTGAGGTTGTTGTTGTTTTTCAATGTTGAGGTTGTTGTTGAATTTGTTGGTGTTTTTCAATGTTGAGTTTGTTGTTGTTTTTCAATGTTGAGGTTGTTGTTGAATTTGTTGGTGTTTTTCAATGTTGAGGTTGTTGTTGTTTTTCAATGTTGAGGTTGTTGTTGAATTTGTTGGTGTTTTTCAATGTTGAGGTTGTTGTTGTTTTTCAATGTTGAGGTTGTTGTTGAATTTGTTGGTGCTTTTCAATGTTGAGATTGTTGTTGAATTTGTTGGTGTTTTTCCATGTTGAGGTTGTTGTTGTTTTTCAATGTTGAGGTTGTTGTTGAATTTGTTGGTGTTTTTCAATGTTGAGTTTGTTGTTGAACTTGTTGGTGTTTTTCAATTTCGAGGTTGTTGTTGAATTTGTTAGTGTTTTTCAATGTTGAGGTTGTTGTTGAATTTGATGGTGTTTTTCAATGTTGAGGTTGATGTTGAATTTGTTGGTGTTTTTCAATGTTGAGGTTGTTGTTGTTTTTCAATGTTGAGGTTGTTGTTGAATTTGTTGGTGTTTTTCAATGTTTAGTTTGTTGTTGTTTTTCAATGTTGAGGTTGTTGTTGAATTTGTTGGTGTTTTTCAATGTTGAGGTTGTTGTTGTTTTTCAATGTTGAGGTTGTTGTTGAATTTGTTGGTGTTTTTCAATGTTGAGGTTGTTGTTGAATTTGTTGGTGTTTTTCAATGTTGAGGTTGTTGTTGAATTTGTTGCTGTTTTTCAATGTTGAGGTTCTTGTTGTTTTTCAATGTTGAGGTTGTTGTTGAGTTTTTTGGTGTTTTTCAATGTTGAGGTTGTTGTTGAGTTTGTTGGTGTTTTTCAATGTTGAGGTTGTTGTTGAATTTGTTGGTGTTTTTCAATGCTGAGGTTGTTGTTGTTTTTAAATGTTGGGCTTGTTGTTGAATTTGTTGGTGTTTTTCAATTTTGAGGATGTTGTTGTTTTTCAATGTTGAGGTTGTTGTTGAATTTGTTGGTGTTTTTCCATGATGAGGTTGTTGTTGTTTTTCAAAGTTGAGGTTGTTGTTGAATTTGTTGGTGTTTTTCAATGTCGGGGTTGTTGTTGAATTTGTTGGTGTTTTTCAATGCTGAATTTTTTGTTGAATTTGTTGGTGTTTTTCAATGTTGAGGTTGTTGTTTTTCAATGTTGAGGTTGTTGTTGAATTTGTTGGCGTTTTTAAATGTTGAGGTTGTTGTTGAATTTGTTGGTGTTTTTCAATGTTGAAGTTGTTGTTGATTTTGTTGATGTTTTTCAATGTTGAGGTTGTTGCTGTTTTTCAATGTTGACGTTGTTGTTGAATTTCTTGGTGTTTTTCAATGTTGAGGTTGTTGTTGAATTTGTTGGTGTTTTTCAATGTTGAGGTTGTTGTTGAATTTGTTGGTGTTTTTCAATGTTGAGGTTGTTGTTGTTTTTAAATGTTGAGGTTGTTGTTGAATTTGTTGGTGTTTTTTCAATTTTGAGGTTGTTGGTGTTTTTCAATGTTGAGGTTGATTTTGAATTTGAGGGTGTTTTTCAATGTCGAGGTTGTTGTTGAATTTGTTGGTGTTTTTCAATGTTGAGGTTGTTGTTGTTTTTCAATGTTGAGGTTGTTGTTGAATTTGTTGGTGTTTTTCAATGTTGAGATTGTTGTTGTTTTTCAATGTTGAGTTTGTTGATGAATTTGTTGGTGTTTTTAAATGTTGAGGTTGTTGTTGAATTTGCTGGTGTTTTGCAATGTTGAGGTTGTTGTTGTTTTTCAATTTTGAGGTTGTTGTTGAATTTGTTGGCGTTTTTAAATGTTGAGGTTGTTGTTGAATTTGTTGGTGTTTTTCAATGTTGAAGTTGTTGTTGATTTTGTTGATGTTTTTCAATGTTGAGGTTGTTGCTGTTTTTCAATGTTGAGGTTGTTGTTGAATTTCTTGGTGTTTTTCAATGTTGAGGTTGTTGTTGAATTTGTTGGTGTTTTTCAATGTTGAGGTTGTTGTTGAATTTGTTGGTGTTTTCAATGTTGAGGTTGTTGTTGTTTTTAAATGTTGAGGTTGTTGTTGAATTTGTTGGTGTTTTTTCAATTTTGAGGTTGTTGGTGTTTTTCAATGTTGAGGTTGATTTTGAATTTGAGGGTGTTTTTCAATGTCGAGGTTGTTGTTGAATTTGTTGGTGTTTTTCAATGTTGAGGTTGTTGTTGTTTTTCAATGTTGAGGTTGTTGTTGAATTTGTTGGTGTTTTTCAATGTTGAGATTGTTGTTGTTTTTCAATGTTGAGTTTGTTGTTGAATTTGTTGGTGTTTTTAAATGTTGAGGTTGTTGTTGAATTTGCTGGTGTTTTGCAATGTTGAGGTTGTTGTTGTTTTTCAATGTTGAGGTTGTTGTTGAATTTGTTGCTGTTTTTCAATGTTGAGGTTGTTGTTGTTTTTCAATGTTGAGGTTGTTGTTGTATTTGTTGGTGTTTTTCAATTTCGAGGTTGTTGTTGAATTTGTTGGTGTTTTTCAATGTTGAAGTTGTTGTTGAAATTGTTGGTGTTTTTCAATGTTGAGGTTGTTGTTGTTTTTCAATGTTGAGGTTGTTGTTGAATTTGTTGGTGATTTTCAATGTTGAGGTTGTTGTTGTTTTTCAATGCTGAGGTAGTTGTTGAATTTGTTGGTGTTTTTCAATGTTGAGGTTGTTGTTGAATTTGTTCGTGTTTTTCAATGTTGAGGTTGTTGTTGTTTTTCAATGTTGAGGTTGTTGTTGAATTTGTTGGTGTTTTTCAATGTTTAGGTTGTTGTTGTTTTTCAATGTTGAGGTTGTTGTTGAATTTGTTGGTGTTGTTCAATTTTGAGGTTGTTGTTGAATTTTTGGTGTTTTTCAATGCTGAGGTTGTTGTTGTTTTTCAATGTTGAGGTTGTTGTTGAATTTGTTGGTGTTTTTCAATGTTGAGTTTGTTGTTGTTTTTCAATGTTGAGGTTGTTGTTGAATTTGTTGGTGTTTTTCAATGTTGAGGTTGTTGTTGTTTTTCAATGTTGAGGTTGTTGTTGAATTTGTTGGTGTTTTTCAATGTTGAGGTTGTTGTTGTTTTTCAATGTTGAGGTTGTTGTTGAATTTGTTGGTGCTTTTCAATGTTGAGATTGTTGTTGAATTTGTTGGTGTTTTTCAATGTTGAGGTTGTTGTTGTTTTTCAATGTTGAGGCTGTTGTTGAATTTGTTGGTGTTTTTCAATGTTGAGTTTGTTGTTGAATTTGTTGGTGTTTTTCAATTTCGAGGTTGTTGTTGAATTTGTTAGTGTTTTTCAATGTTGAGGTTGTTGTTGAATTTGATGGTGTTTTTCAATGTTGAGGTTGTTGTTGAATTTGTTGGTGTTTTTCAATGTTGAGGTTGTTGTTGAATTTGTTGGTGTTTTTCAATGTTTAGTTTGTTGTTGTTTTTCAATGTTGAGGTTGTTGTTGAATTTGTTGGTGTTTTTCAATGTTGAGGTTGTTGTTGTTTTTCAATGTTGAGGTTGTTGTTGAATTTGTTGGTGTTTTTCAATGTTGAGGTTGTTGTTGAATTTGTTGGTGTTTTTCAATGTTGAGGTTGTTGTTGTTTTTAAATGTTGAGGTTGTTGTTGAATTTGTTGGTGTTTTTTCAATTTTGAGGTTGTTGGTGTTTTTCAATGTTGAGGTTGATTTTGAATTTGAGGGTGTTTTTCAATGTCGAGGTTGTTGTTGAATTTGTTGGTGTTTTTCAATGTTGAGGTTGTTGTTGTTTTTCAATGTTGAGGTTGTTGTTGAATTTGTTGGTGTTTTTCAATGTTGAGATTGTTGTTGTTTTTCAATGTTGAGTTTGTTGTTGAATTTGTTGGTGTTTTTAAATGTTGAGGTTGTTGTTGAATTTGCTGGTGTTTTGCAATGTTGAGGTTGTTGTTGTTTTTCAATGTTGAGGTTGTTGTTGAATTTGTTGCTGTTTTTCAATGTTGAGGTTGTTGTTGTTTTTCAATGTTGAGGTTGTTGTTGTATTTGTTGGTGTTTTTCAATTTCGAGGTTGTTGTTGAATTTGTTGGTGTTTTTCAATGTTGAAGTTGTTGTTGAAATTGTTGGTGTTTTTCAATGTTGAGGTTGTTGTTGTTTTTCAATGTTGAGGTTGTTGTTGAATTTGTTGGTGATTTTCAATGTTGAGGTTGTTGTTGTTTTTCAA
The DNA here is from genome assembly GCA_026770705.1 of Isurus oxyrinchus. Lineage (NCBI taxonomy): Eukaryota > Metazoa > Chordata > Chondrichthyes > Lamniformes > Lamnidae > Isurus > Isurus oxyrinchus. Next base: position 50,882 of record JANJGN010000663.1, read on the forward strand.
TGCTGAGGTAGTTGTTGAATTTGTTGGTGTTTTTCAATGTTGAGGTTGTTGTTGAATTTGTTCGTGTTTTTCAATGTTGAGGTTGTTGTTGTTTTTCAATGTTGAGGTTGTTGTTGAATTTGTTGGTGTTTTTCAATGTTTAGGTTGTTGTTGTTTTTCAATGTTGAGGTTGTTGTTGAATTTGTTGGTGTTGTTCAATTTTGAGGTTGTTGTTGAATTTTTGGTGTTTTTCAATGCTGAGGTTGTTGTTGTTTTTCAATGTTGAGGTTGTTGTTGAATTTGTTGGTGTTTTTCAATGTTGAGTTTGTTGTTGTTTTTCAATGTTGAGGTTGTTGTTGAATTTGTTGGTGTTTTTCAATGTTGAGGTTGTTGTTGTTTTTCAATGTTGAGGTTGTTGTTGAATTTGTTGGTGTTTTTCAATGTTGAGGTTGTTGTTGTTTTTCAATGTTGAGGTTGTTGTTGAATTTGTTGGTGCTTTTCAATGTTGAGATTGTTGTTGAATTTGTTGGTGTTTTTCAATGTTGAGGTTGTTGTTGTTTTTCAATGTTGAGGCTGTTGTTGAATTTGTTGGTGTTTTTCAATGTTGAGTTTGTTGTTGAATTTGTTGGTGTTTTTCAATTTCGAGGTTGTTGTTGAATTTGTTAGTGTTTTTCAATGTTGAGGTTGTTGTTGAATTTGATGGTGTTTTTCAATGTTGAGGTTGTTGTTGAATTTGTTGGTGTTTTTCAATGTTGAGGTTGTTGTTGAATTTGTTGGTGTTTTTCAATGTTTAGTTTGTTGTTGTTTTTCAATGTTGAGGTTGTTGTTGAATTTGTTGGTGTTTTTCAATGTTGAGGTTGTTGTTGTTTTTCAATGTTGAGGTTGTTGTTGAATTTGTTGGTGTTTTTCAATGTTGAGGTTGTTGTTGAATTTGTTGGTGTTTTTCAATGTTGAGGTTGTTGTTGAATTTGTTGGTGTTTTTCAATGATGCGGTTCTTGTTGTTTTTCAATGTTGAGGTTGTTGTTGAGTTTTTTGGTGTTTTTCAAAGTTGAGGGTGTTGTTGAGTTTGTTGGTGTTTTTCAATGTTGAGGTTGTTGTTGAATTTGTTGGTGTTTTTCAATGCTGAGGTTGTTGTTGTTTTTAAATGTTGGGGTTGCTGTTGAATTTGTTGGTGTTTTTCAATTTTGAGGATGTTGTTGTTTTTCAATGTTGAGGTTGTTGTTGAATTTGTTGGTGTTTTTCCATGATGAGGTTGTTGTTGTTTTTCAAAGTTGAGGTTGTTGTTGAATTTGTTGGTGTTTTTCAATGTCGGGGTTGTTGTTGAATTTGTTGGTGTTTTTCAATGCTGAATTTTTTGTTGAATTTGTTGGTGTTTTTCAATGTTGAGGTTGTTGTTTTTCAATGTTGAGGTTGTTGTTGAATTTGTTGGCGTTTTTCAATGTTGAGGTTGTTGTTGAATTTGTTGGTGTTTTTCCATGATGAGGTTGTTGTTGTTTTTCAAAGTTGAGGTTGTTGTTGAATTTGTTGGTGTTTTTCAATGTCGGGGTTGTTGTTGAATTTGTTGGTGTTTTTCAATGCTGAATTTTTTGTTGAATTTGTTGGTGTTTTTCAATGTTGAGGTTGTTGTTTTTCAATGTTGAGGTTGTTGTTGAATTTGTTGGCGTTTTTAAATGTTGAGATTGTTGTTGAATTTGTTGGTGTTTTTCAATGTTGAAGTTGTTGTTGATTTTGTTGATGTTTTTCAATGTTGAGGTTGTTGCTGTTTTTCAATGTTGAGGTTGTTGTTGAATTTCTTGGTGTTTTTCAATGTTGAGGTTGTTGTTGAATTTGTTGGTGTTTTTCAATGTTGAGGTTGTTGTTGAATTTGTTGGTGTTTTTCAATGTTGAGGTTGTTGTTGTTTTTAAATGTTGAGGTTGTTGTTGAATTTGTTGGTGTTTTTTCAATTTTGAGGTTGTTGGTGTTTTTCAATGTTGAGGTTGATTTTGAATTTGAGGGTGTTTTTCAATGTCGAGGTTGTTGTTGAATTTGTTGGTGTTTTTCAATGTTGAGTTTGTTGTTGTTTTTCAGTGTTGAGGTTGTTGTTGAATTTGTTGGTGTTTTTCAATGTTGGGATTGTTGTTGTTTTTCAATGTTGAGTTTGTTGTTGAATTTGTTGGTGTTTTTAAATGTTGAGGTTGTTGTTGAATTTGCTGGTGTTTTGCAATGTTGAGGTTGTTGTTGTTTTTCAATGTTGAGGTTGTTGTTGAATTTGTTGGCGTTTTTAAATGTTGAGGTTGTTGTTGAATTTGTTGGTGTTTTTCAATGTTGAAGTTGTTGTTGATTTTGTTGATGTTTTTCAATGTTGAGGTTGTTGCTGTTTTTCAATGTTGAGGTTGTTGTTGAATTTGTTGGTGTTTTTCAATGTTGAGGTTGTTGTTGAATTTGTTGGTGTTTTTCAATGTTGAGGTTGTTGTTGAATTTGTTGGTGTTTTTCAATGTTGAGGTTGTTGTTGTTTTTAAATGTTGAGGTTGTTGTTGAATTTGTTGGTGTTTTTTCAATTTTGAGGTTGTTGGTGTTTTTCAATGTTGAGGTTGATTTTGAATTTGAGGGTGTTTTTCAATGTCGAGGTTGTTGTTGAATTTGTTGGTGTTTTTCAATGTTGAGGTTGTTGTTGTTTTTCAATGTTGAGGTTGTTGTTGAATTTGTTGGTGTTTTTCAATGTTGAGATTGTTGTTGTTTTTCAATGTTGAGTTTGTTGTTGAATTTGTTGGTGTTTTTAAATGTTGAGGTTGTTGTTGAATTTGCTGGTGTTTTGCAATGTTGAGGTTGTTGTTGTTTTTCAATGTTGAGGTTGTTGTTGAATTTGTTGCTGTTTTTCAATGTTGAGGTTGTTGTTGTTTTTCAATGTTGAGGTTGTTGTTGTATTTGTTGGTGTTTTTCAATTTCGAGGTTGTTGTTGAATTTGTTGGTGTTTTTCAATGTTGAAGTTGTTGTTGAAATTGTTGGTGTTTTTCAATGTTGAGGTTGTTGTTGTTTTTCAATGTTGAGGTTGTTGTTGAATTTGTTGGTGATTTTCAATGTTGAGGTTGTTGTTGTTTTTCAATGCTGAGGTTGTTGTTGAATTTGTTGGAGTTTTTCAATGTTGAGGTTGTTGTTGAATTTGTTGGTGTTTTTCAATGTTGAGGTTGTTGTTGTTTTTCAATGTTGAGGTTGTTGTTGAATTTGTTGGTGTTTTTCAATGTTTAGGTTGTTGTTGTTTTTCAATGTTGAGGTTGTTGTTGAATTTGTTGGTGTTGTTCAATTTTGAGGTTGTTGTTGAATTTGTTGGTGTTTTTCAATGCTGAGGTTGTTGTTGTTTTTCAATATTGAGGTTGTTGTTGAATTTGTTGGTGTTTTTCAATGTTGAGTTTGTTGTTGTTTTTCAATGTTGAGGTTGTTGTTGAATTTGTTGGTGTTTTTCAATGTTGAGGTTGTTGTTGTTTTTCAATGTTGAGGTTGTTGTTGAATTTGTTGGTGTTTTTCAATGTTGAGGTTGTTGTTGTTTTTCAATGTTGAGGTTGTTCTTGAATTTGTTGGCGTTTTTAAATGTTGAGGTTGTTGTTGAATTTGTTGGTGTTTTTCAATGTCGAGGTTGTTGTTGAATTTGTTGGTGTTTTTCAATGTTGAAGTTGTTGTTGAATTTGTTGGTGTTTTTCAATGTTGAGGTTGTTGCTGTTTTTCAATGTTGAGGTTGTTGTTGAATTTGTTGGTGTTTTTCAATGTTGAGATTGCGGTTGTTTTTCAATGTTGAGGTTGTTGTTGAAATTGTTGGTGTTTTTAAATGTTGAGGTTGTTGTTGAATTTGTTGGTGTTTTTCAATGTTGAGGTTGTTGTTGTTTTTCAATTTTGAGGTTGTTGTTGAATTTGTTGGTGTTTTTCAATGTTGAGGTTGTTGTTGTTTTTCAATGTTGAGGTTGTTGTTGAATTTGTTGGTGTTTTTCAATGTTGAGGTTGTTGTTGAATTTGTTGGTGTTTTTCAATGTTGAAGTTGTTTTTGAATTTGTTGGTGTTTTTCAATGTTGAGGTTGTTGTTGTTTTTCAATGTTGAGGTTGTTGTTGAATTTGTTGGTGTTTTTCAATGTTGAATTTGTTGGTGTTTTTCAATGTTGAGGTTGTTGTTGTTTTTCAATGATGAGGTTGTTGTTGAATTTGTTGGTGTTTTTCAATTTCGACGTTGTTGTTGAATTTGTGGGTGTTTTTCAATGTTGAGGTTGTTGTTGAATTTGTTGGTGTTTCTCAATGTTGAGTTTGTTGTTGTTTTTCAATGTTGAGGTTGTTGTTGAATTTGTTGGTGTTTTTCAATGTTGAGGTTGTTGTTGAATTTGTTGGTGTTATTCAATGTTGAGGTTGTTGTTGTTTTTCAATGTTGAGGTTGTTGTAGAATTTGTTGGTGTTTTTCAACGTTGAGGTTGTTGTTGAATTTGTTGGTGTTTTTTCAATTTTGAGGTTGTTGGTGTTTTTCAATGTTGATGTTGTTGTTGAATTTGATGGTGTTTTTCAATGTCGAGGTTGTTGTTGAATTTGTTGGTGTTTTTCAATGTTGAAGTTGTTGTTGAATTTGTTGGTGTTTTTCAATTTCGAGGTTGTTGTTGAATTTGTTGGTGTTTTTCAATGTTGATGTTTTTGTTGAATTTGTTGGTGTTTTTCAATGTTGAGGTTGTTGTTGTTTTTCAATGTTGAGGTTGTTGTTGAAGTTGTTGGTTTTTTTCAACGTTGAGGTTGTTGTTGTTTTTCAATGCTGAGGTTGTTGTTGAATTTGTTGGTGTTTTTCAATGTTGAGGTTGTTGTTGTTTTTCAATGTTGAGGTTGTTGTTGAATTTGTTGGTGTTTTTAAATGTTGAGGTTGTTGTTGTTTTTCAATGTTGAGGTTGTTGTTGAATTTGTTGGTGTTTTTCAATGTTGAAGTTGTTGTTGAATTTGTTGGTGTTTTTCAATTTCGAGGTTGTTGTTGAATTTGTTGGTGTTTTTCAATGTTGAAGTTTTTGTTGAATTTGTTGGTGTTTTTCAATGTTGAGGTTGTTGTTGTTTTTCAATGTTGAGGTTGTTGTTGAAGTTGTTGGTTTTTTTCAACGTTGAGGTTGTTGTTGTTTTTCAATGCTGAGGTTGTTGTTGAATTTGTTGGTGTTTTTCAATGTTGAGGTTGTTGTTGTTTTTCAATGTTGAGGTTGTTGTTGAATTTGTTGGTGTTTTTAAATGTTGAGGTTGTTGTTGTTTTTCAATGTTGAGGTTGTTGTTGAATTTGTTGGTGTTTTTCAATGTTGAAGTTGTTGTTGAATTTGTTGGTGTTTTTCAATGTTGAGTTTGTTGTTGTTTTTCAATGTTGAGGTTGTTGTTGAATTTGTTGGTGTTTTTCAATGTTGAGGTTGTTGTTGTTTTTCAATGTTGAGGTTGTTGTTGAATTTGTTGGTGTTTTTCAATGTTGAGGTTGTTGTTGTTTTTCAATGTTGAGGTTGTTGTTGAATTTGTTGGTGTTTTTCAATGTTGAGGTCGTTGTTGTTTTTCAATGTTGAGGTTGTTGTTGTATTTGTTGGTGTTTTTCAAATTCGAGGTTGTTGTTGAATTTGTTGGTGTTTTTCAATGTTGAAGTTGTTGTTGAATTTGTTGGTGTTTTTCAATGTTGAGGTTGTTGTTGTTTTTCAATGTTGAGGTTGTTGTTGAATTTGTTGGTGTTTTTCAATGTTGAGGTTGTTGTTGTTTTTCAATGCTGAGGTTGTTGTTGAATTTGTTGGTGTTTTTCAATGTTGAGGTTGTTGTTGAATTTGTTGGTGTTTTTCAATGTTGAGGTTGTTGTTGTTTTTCAATGTTGAGGTTGTTGTTGAATTGTTGGTGTTTCTCAATGTTCAGGTTGTTGTTGTTTTTCAATGTTGAAGTTTTTGTTGAATTTGTTGGTGTTTTTCAATGTTGAGGTTGTTGTTGTTTTTCAATGTTGAGGTTGTTGTTGAATTTGTTGGTGTTTTTCAATGTTGAGGTTGTTGTTGTTTTTCAATGCTGAGTTTGTTGTTGAATTTGTTGGTGTTTTTCAATGTTGAGGTTGTTGTTGTTTTTCAATGTTGAGGTTGTTGTTGAATTTGTTGGTGTTATTCAATGTTTAGGTTGTTGTTGTTTTTCAATGTTGAGGTTGTTGTTGAATTTGTTGGTGTTTTTCAATGTTGAGGTTGTTGTTGAATTTGTTGGTGTTTTTCAATGTTGAGGTTGTTGTTGTTTTTCAATGTTGAGGTTGTTGTTGAATTTGTTGGTGTTTTTCAATGTTGAGTTTGTTGTTGTTTTTCAATGTTGAGGTTTTTGTTGTTTTTCAATGTTGAGGTTGTTGTTGAATTTGTTGGTGTATTTCAATGTTGAGGTTGTTGCTTTTTTCAATGTTGAGGTTGTTGTTGAATTTGTTGGTGCTTTTCAATGTTGAGGTTGTTGTTGAATTTGTTGGTGTTTTTCAATGTTGAGGTTGTTGTTGTTTTTCAATGTTGAAGTTGTTGTTGAATTTGTTGGTGTTTTTCAATGTTGAGTTTGTTGTTGAATTTGTTGGTGTTTTTCAATGTTGAGGTTGTTGTTGAATTTGTTGGTTTTTTTCAATGTTGAGGTTGTTGTTGAATTTGTTGGTGTTTTTCAATGTTGAGGTTGTTGCTGTTTTTCAATGTTGAGGTTGTTGTTGAATTTGTTGCTGTTTTTCAATGTTGAGATTGTTGTTGTTTTTCAATGTTGAGGTTGTTGTTGAATTTGTTGATGCTTTTAAATGTTGACGTTGTTGTTGAATTTGTTGGTGTTTTTCAATGTTGAGGTTGTTGTTCTTTTTCAATGTTGAGGTTGTTGTTGAATTTGTTGGTGTTTTTCAATGTTGAGGTTGTTGTTGTTGTTCAATGTTGAGGTTGTTGTTGAATTTGTTGGTGTTTTTCAATTTCGAGGTTGTTGTTGAATTTGTTGGTGTTTTTCAATGTTGAAGTTGTTGTTGAATTTGTTGGTGTTTTTCAATGTTGAGGTTGTTGTTGTTTTTCAATGTTGAGGTTGTTGTTGAATTTGTTGGTGTTTTTCAATGTTGAGGTTGTTGTTGTTTTTCAATGCTGAGGTTGTTGTTGAATTTGTTGGTGTTTTTCAATGTTGAGGTTGTTGTTGAATTTGTTGGTGTTTTTCAATGTTGAGGTTGTTGTTGTTTTTCAATTTTGAGGTTGTTGTTGAATTTGTTGGTGTTTTTCAATGTTGAGGTTGTTGTTGTTTTTCAATGTTGAGGTTGTTGTTGAATTTGTTGGTGTTTTTCAATGTTGAGGTTGTTGTTGAATTTGTTGGTGTTTTTCAATGTTGAGGTTGTTGTTGTTTTTCAATGTTGAGGTTGTTGTTGAATTTGTTGGTGTTTCTCAATGTTGAGGTTGTTGTTGTTTTTCAATGTTGAGGTTGTTGTTGAATTTGTTGGTGTTTCTCAATGTTGAGTTTGTTGTTGTTTTTCAATGTTGAGGTTGTTGTTGAATTTGTTGGTGTTTTTCTATGTTGAGGTTGTTGTTGTTTTTCAATGTTGAGGTTGTTGTTGAATTTGTTGGTGTTATTCAATGTTGAGGTTGTTGTTGTTTTTCAATGTTGAGGTTGTTGTTGAATTTGTTGGTGTTTTTCAACGTTGAGGTTGTTGTTGAATTTGTTGGTGTTTTTCAATGTTGAGGTTGTTGTTGAATTTGTTGGTGTTTCTCAATGTTGAGTTTGATGTTGTTTTTCAATGTTGAGGTTGTTGTTGAATTTGTTGGTGTTTTTCTATGTCGAGGTTGTTGTTGTTTTTCAATGTTGAGGTTGTTGTTGAATTTGTTGGTGTTATTCAATGTTGAGGTTGTTGTTGTTTTTCAATGTTGAGGTTGTTGTAGAATTTGTTGGTGTTTTTCAACGTTGAGGTTGTTGTTGAATTTGTTGGTGTTTTTCCATGTTGAGGTTGTTGTTGTTTTTCAATGTTGAGGTTGTTGAATTTGTTGGTGTTTTTCAATCTTGAGTTTGTTGTTGAATTTGTTGGTGTTTTTCAATGTTGAGGTTGTTGTTGAATTTGCTGGTGTTTTTCAATGTTGAGGTTGTTGTTTTTTTTCAATGTTGAGGTTGTTGTTGAGTTTGTTGGTGTTTTTCAATGTTGAGGGTGTTGTTGAATTTGTTGGTGTTTTTCAATGTTGAGGTTGTTGTTGTTTTTCAATGCTGAGGTTGTTGTTGAATTTGTTGGTGTTTTTCAATGTTGAGGTTGTTGTTGAATTTGTTGGTGTTTTTCAATGTTGAGGTTGTTGTTGTTTTTCAATGTTGAGGTTGTTGTTGAATTTGTTGCTGTTTTTCAATGTTGAGATTGTTGTTGTTTTTCAATGTTGAGGTTGTTGTTGAATTTGTTGGTGCTTTTAAATGTTGAGGTTGTTGTTGAATTTGTTGGTGTTTTTCAATGTTGAGGTTGTTGTTGTTTTTCAATGTTGAGGTTGTTGTAGAATTTGTTGGTGTTTTTCAACGTTGAGGTTGTTGTTGAATTTGTTGGTGTTTTTCCATGTTGAGGTTGTTGTTGTTTTTCAATGTTGAGGTTGTTGAATTTGTTGGTGTTTTTCAATCTTGAGTTTGTTGTTGAATTTGTTGGTGTTTTTCAATGTTGAGGTTGTTGTTGAATTTGCTGGTGTTTTTCAATGTTGAGGTTGTTGTTTTTTTTCAATGTTGAGGTTGTTGTTTAGTTTGTTGGTGTTTTTCAATGTTGAGGGTGTTGTTGAATTTGTTGGTGTTTTTCAATGTTGAGGTTGTTGTTGTTTTTCAATGCTGAGGTTGTTGTTGAATTTGTTGGTGTTTTTCAATGTTGAGGTTGTTGTTGAATTTGTTGGTGTTTTTCAATGTTGAGGTTGTTGTTGTTTTTCAATGTTGAGGTTGTTGTTGAATTTGTTGCTGTTTTTCAATGTTGAGATTGTTGTTGTTTTTCAATGTTGAGGTTGTTGTTGAATTTGTTGGTGCTTTTAAATGTTGAGGTTGTTGTTGAATTTGTTGGTGTTTTTCAATGTTGAGGTTGTTGTTGTTTTTCAATGTTGAGGTTGTTGTTGAATTTGTTGGTGTTTTTCAATGTTGAGGTTGTTGTTGTTTTTCAATGTTGAGGTTGTTGTTGAATTTGTTGGTGTTTTTCAATTTCGAGGTTGTTGTTGAATTTGTTGGTGTTTTTCAATGTTGAAGTTGTTGTTGAATTTGTTGGTGTTTTTCAATGTTGAGGTTGTTGTTGTTTTTCAATGTTGAGGTTGTTGTTGAATTTGTTGGTGTTTTTCAATGTTGAGGTTGTTGTTGTTTTTCAATGCTGAGGTTGTTGTTGAATTTGTTGGTGTTTTTCAATGTTGAGGTTGTTGTTGAATTTGTTGGTGTTTTTCAATGTTGAGGTTGTTGTTGTTTTTCAATTTTGAGGTTGTTCTTGAATTAGTTGGTGTTTTTCAATGTTGAGGTTGTTGTTGTTTTTCAACGTTGAGGTTGTTGTTGAATTTGTTGGTGTTTTTCAATGTTGAGGTTGTTGTTGAATTTGTTGGTGTTTTTCAATGTTCAGGTTGTTGTTGTTTTTCAATGTTGAGGTTATTGTTGAATTTGTTGGTGTTTTTCAATGTTGAGGTTGTTGTTATTTTTCAATGTTGAGGTTGTTGTTGAATTTGTTGGTGTTTCTCAATGTTGAGTTTGTTGTTGTTTTTCAATGTTGAGGTTGTTGTTGAATTTGTTGGTGTTTTTCTATGTTGAGATTGTTGTTGTTTTTCAATGTTGAGGTTGTTGTTGAATTTGTTGGTGCTTTTAAATGTTGAGGTTGTTGTTGAATTTGTTGGTGTTTTTCAATGTTGAGGTTGTTGTTGTTTTTCAATGTTGAGGTTGTTGTAGAATTTGTTGGTGTTTTTCAACGTTGAGGTTGTTGTTGAATTTGTTGGTGTTTTTCCATGTTGAGGTTGTTGTTGTTTTTCAATGTTGAGGTTGTTGAATTTGTTGGTGTTTTTCAATCTTGAGTTTGTTGTTGAATTTGTTGGTGTTTTTCAATGTTGAGGTTGTTGTTGAATTTGCTGGTGTTTTTCAATGTTGAGGTTGTTGTTTTTTTTCAATGTTGAGGTTGTTGTTTAGTTTGTTGGTGTTTTTCAATGTTGAGGGTGTTGTTGAATTTGTTGGTGTTTTTCAATGTTGAGGTTGTTGTTGTTTTTCAATGCTGAGGTTGTTGTTGAATTTGTTGGTGTTTTTCAATGTTGAGGTTGTTGTTGAATTTGTTGGTGTTTTTCAATGTTGAGGTTGTTGTTGTTTTTCAATGTTGAGGTTGTTGTTGAATTTGTTGCTGTTTTTCAATGTTGAGATTGTTGTTGTTTTTCAATGTTGAGGTTGTTGTTGAATTTGTTGGTGCTTTTAAATGTTGAGGATGTTGTTGAATTTGTTGGTGTTTTTCAATGTTGAGGTTGTTGTTGTTTTTCAATGTTGAGGTTGTTGTTGAATTTGTTGGTGTTTTTCAATGTTGAGGTTGTTGTTGTTTTTCAATGTTGAGGTTGTTGTTGAATTTGTTGGTGTTTTTCAATTTCGAGGTTGTTGTTGAATTTGTTGGTGTTTTTCAATGTTGAAGTTGTTGTTGAATTTGTTGGTGTTTTTCAATGTTGAGGTTGTTGTTGTTTTTCAATGTTGAGGTTGTTGTTGAATTTGTTGGTGTTTTTCAATGTTGAGGTTGTTGTTGTTTTTCAATGCTGAGGTTGTTGTTGAATTTGTTGGTGTTTTTCAATGTTGAGGTTGTTGTTGAATTTGTTGGTGTTTTTCAATGTTGAGGTTGTTGTTGTTTTTCAATTTTGAGGTTGTTCTTGAATTAGTTGGTGTTTTTCAATGTTGAGGTTGTTGTTGTTTTTCAACGTTGAGGTTGTTGTTGAATTTGTTGGTGTTTTTCATTGTTGAGGTTGTTGTTGAATTTGTTGGTGTTTTTCAATGTTCAGGTTGTTGTTGTTTTTCAATGTTGAGGTTATTGTTGAATTTGTTGGTGTTTTTCAATGTTGAGGTTGTTGTTGTTTTTCAATGTTGAGGTTGTTCTTGAATTTGTTGGCGTTTTTAAATGTTGAGGTTGTTGTTGAATTTGTTGGTGTTTTTCAATGTCGAGGTTGTTGTTGAATTTGTTGGTGATTTTCAATGTTGAAGTTGAGTTGTTGTTGAATTTGTTGGTGTTTTTCAATGTTGAGGTTGTTGCTGTTTTTCAATGTTGAGGTTGTTGTTGAATTTGTTGGTGTTTTTCAATGTTGAGATTGCGGTTGTTTTTCAATGTTGAGGTTGTTGTTGAAATTGTTGGTGTTTTTAAATGTTGAGGTTGTTGTTGAATTTGTTGGTGTTTTTCAATGTTGAGGTTGTTGTTGTTTTTCAATTTTGAGGTTGTTGTTGAATTTGTTGGTGTTTTTCAATGTTGAGGTTGTTGTTGTTTTTCAATGTTGAGGTTGTTGTTGAATTTGTTGGTGTTTTTCAATGTTGAGGTTGTTGTTGAATTTGTTGGTGTTTTTCAATGTTGAAGTTGTTTTTGAATTTGTTGGTGTTTTTCAATGTTGAGGTTGTTGTTGTTTTTCAATGTTGAGGTTGTTGTTGAATTTGTTGGTGTTTTTCAATGTTGAATTTGTTGGTGTTTTTCAATGTTGAGGTTGTTGTTGTTTTTCAATGATGAGGTTGTTGTTGAATTTGTTGGTGTTTTTCAATTTCGACGTTGTTGTTGAATTTGTGGGTGTTTTTCAATGTTGAGGTTGTTGTTGAATTTGTTGGTGTTTCTCAATGTTGAGTTTGTTGTTGTTTTTCAATGTTGAGGTTGTTGTTGAATTTGTTGGTGTTTTTCAATGTTCAGGTTGTTGTTGAATTTGTTGGTGTTATTCAATGTTGAGGTTGTTGTTGTTTTTCAATGTTGAGGTTGTTGTAGAATTTGTTGGTGTTTTTCAACGTTGAGGTTGTTGTTGAATTTGTTGGTGTTTTTTCAATTTTGAGGTTGTTGGTGTTTTTCAATGTTGATGTTGTTGTTGAATTTGATGGTGTTTTTCAATTTCGAGGTTGTTGTTGAATTTGTTGGTGTTTTTCAATGTTGAAGTTGTTGTTGAATTTGTTGGTGTTTTTCAATTTCGAGGTTGTTGTTGAATTTGTTGGTGTTTTTCAATGTTGATGTTTTTGTTGAATTTGTTGGTGTTTTTCAATGTTGAGGTTGTTGTTGTTTTTCAATGTTGAGGTTGTTGTTGAAGTTGTTGGTTTTTTTCAACGTTGAGGTTGTTGTTGTTTTTCAATGCTGAGGTTGTTGTTGAATTTGTTGGTGTTTTTCAATGTTGAGGTTGTTGTTCTTTTTCAATGTTGAGGTTGTTGTTGAATTTGTTGGTGTTTTTAAATGTTGAGGTTGTTGTTGTTTTTCAATGTTGAGGTTGTTGTTGAATTTGTTGGTGTTTTTCAATGTTGAAGTTGTTGTTGAATTTGTTGGTGTTTTTCAATTTCGAGGTTGTTGTTGAATTTGTTGGTGTTTTTCAATGTTGAAGTTTTTGTTGAATTTGTTGGTGTTTTTCAATGTTGAGGTTGTTGTTGTTTTTCAATGTTGAGGTTGTTGTTGAAGTTGTTGGTTTTTTTCAACGTTGAGGTTGTTGTTGTTTTTCAATGCTGAGGTTGTTGTTGAATTTGTTGGTGTTTTTCAATGTTGAGGTTGTTGTTGTTTTTCAATGTTGAGGTTGTTGTTGAATTTGTTGGTGTTTTTAAATGTTGAGGTTGTTGTTGTTTTTCAATGTTGAGGTTGTTGTTGAATTTGTTGGTGTTTTTCAATGTTGAAGTTGTTGTTGAATTTGTTGGTGTTTTTCAATGTTGAGTTTGTTGTTGTTTTTCAATGTTGAGGTTGTTGTTGAATTTGTTGGTGTTTTTCAATGTTGAGGTTGTTGTTGTTTTTCAATGTTGAGGTTGTTGTTGAATTTGTTGGTGTTTTTCAATGTTGAGGTTGTTGTTGTTTTTCAATGTTGAGGTTGTTGTTGAATTTGTTGGTGTTTTTCAATGTTGAGGTCGTTGTTGTTTTTCAATGTTGAGGTTGTTGTTGTATTTGTTGGTGTTTTTCAAATTCGAGGTTGTTGTTGAATTTGTTGGTGTTTTTCAATGTTGAAGTTGTTGTTGAATTTGATGGTGTTTTTCAATGTTGAGGTTGTTGTTGTTTTTCAATGTTGAGGTTGTTGTTGAATTTGTTGGTGTTTTTCAATGTTGAGGTTGTTGTTGTTTTTCAATGCTGAGGTTGTTGTTGAATTTGTTGGTGTTTTTCAATGTTGAGGTTGTTGTTGAATTTGTTGGTGTTTTTCAATGTTGAGGTTGTTGTTGTTTTTTCAATGTTGAGGTTGTTGTTGAATTGTTGGTGTTTTTCAATGTTCAGGTTGTTGTTGTTTTTCAATGTTGAAGTTTTTGTTGAATTTGTTGGTGTTTTTCAATGTTGAGGTTGTTGTTGTTTTTCAATGTTGAGGTTGTTGTTGAATTTGTTGGTGTTTTTCAATATTGAGGTTGTTGTTGTTTTTCAATGCTGAGTTTGTTGTTGAATTTGTTGGTGTTTTTCAATGTTGAGGTTGTTGTTGTTTTTCAATGTTGAGGTTGTTGTTGAATTTGTTGGTGTTATTCAATGTTTAGGTTGTTGTTGTTTTTCAATGTTGAGGTTGTTGTTGAATTTGTTGGTGTTTTTCAATGTTGAGGTTGTTGTTGAATTTGTTGGTGTTTTTCAATGTTGAGGTTGTTGTTGTTTTTCAATGTTGAGGTTGTTGTTGAATTTGTTGGTGTTTTTCAATGTTTAGTTAGTTGTTGTTTTTCAATGTTGAGGTTTTTGTTGTTTTTCAATGTTGAGGTTGTTGTTGAATTTGTTGGTGTATTTCAATGTTGAGGTTGTTGCTTTTTTCAATGTTGAGGTTGTTGTTGAATTTGTTGGTGCTTTTCAATGTTGAGGTTGTTGTTGAATTTGTTGGTGTTTTTCAATGTTGAGGTTGTTGTTGTTTTTCAATGTTGAAGTTGTTGTTGAATTTGTTGGTGTTTTTCAATGTTGAGTTTGTTGTTGAATTTGTTGGTGTTTTTCAATGTTGAGGTTGTTGTTGAATTTGTTGGTTTTTTTCAATGTTGAGGTTGTTGCTGTTTTTCAATGTTGAGGTTGTTGTTGAATTTGTTGCTGTTTTTCAATGTTGAGATTGTTGTTGTTTTTCAATGTTGAGGTTGTTGTTGAATTTGTTGGTGCTTTTAAATGTTGACGTTGTTGTTGAATTTGTTGGTGTTTTTCAATGTTGAGGTTGTTGTTCTTTTTCAATGTTGAGGTTGTTGTTGAATTTGTTGGTGTTTTTCAATGTTGAGGTTGTTGTTGTTGTTCAATGTTGAGGTTGTTGTTGAATTTGTTGGTGTTTTTCAATTTCGAGGTTGTTGTTGAATTTGTTGGTGTTTTTCAATGTTGAAGTTGTTGTTGAATTTGTTGGTGTTTTTCAATGTTGAGGTTGTTGTTGTTTTTCAATGTTGAGGTTGTTGTTGAATTTGTTGGTGTTTTTCAATGTTGAGGTTGTTGTTGTTTTTCAATGCTGAGGTTGTTGTTGAATTTGTTGGTGTTTTTCAATGTTGAGGTTGTTGTTGAATTTGTTGGTGTTTTTCAATGTTGAGGTTGTTGTTGTTTTTCAATTTTGAGGTTGTTGTTGAATTTGTTGGTGTTTTTCAATGTTGAGGTTGTTGTTGTTTTTCAATGTTGAGGTTGTTGTTGAATTTGTTGGTGTTTTTCAATGTTGAGGTTGTTGTTGAATTTGTTGGTGTTTTTCAATGTTGAGGTTGTTGTTTTTCAATGTTGAGGTTATTGTTGAATTTGTTGGTGTTTTTCAATGTTGAGGTTGTTGTTGTTTTTCAATGTTGAGGTTGTTGTTGAATTTGTTGGTGTTTCTCAATGTTGAGTTTGTTGTTGTTTTTCAATGTTGAGGTTGTTGTTGAATTTGTTGGTGTTTTTTCTATGTTGAGGTTGTTGTTGTTTTTCAATGTTGAGGTTGTTGTTGAATTTGTTGGTGTTATTCAATGTTGAGGTTGTTGTTGTTTTTCAATGTTGAGGTTGTTGTTGAATTTGTTGGTGTTTTTCAACGTTGAGGTTGTTGTTGAATTTGTTGGTGTTTTTCAATGTTGAGGTTGTTGTTGAATTTGTTGGTGTTTCTCAATGTTGAGTTTGATGTTGTTTTTCAATGTTGAGGTTGTTGTTGAATTTGTTGGTGTTTTTCTATGTCGAGGTTGTTGTTGTTTTTCAATGTTGAGGTTGTTGTTGAATTTGTTGGTGTTATTCAATGTTGAGGTTGTTGTTGTTTTTCAATGTTGAGGTTGTTGTAGAATTTGTTGGTGTTTTTCAACGTTGAGGTTGTTGTTGAATTTGTTGGTGTTTTTCCATGTTGAGGTTGTTGTTGTTTTTCAATGTTGAGGTTGTTGAATTTGTTGGTGTTTTTCAATCTTGAGTTTGTTGTTGAATTTGTTGGTGTTTTTCAATGTTGAGGTTGTTGTTGAATTTGCTGGTGTTTTTCAATGTTGAGGTTGTTGTTTTTTTTCAATGTTGAGGTTGTTGTTGAGTTTGTTGGTGTTTTTCAATGTTGAGGGTGTTGTTGAATTTGTTGGTGTTTTTCAATGTTGAGGTTGTTGTTGTTTTTCAATGCTGAGGTTGTTGTTGAATTTGTTGGTGTTTTTCAATGTTGAGGTTGTTGTTGAATTTGTTGGTGTTTTTCAATGTTGAGGTTGTTGTTGTTTTTCAATGTTGAGGTTGTTGTTGAATTTGTTGCTGTTTTTCAATGTTGAGATTGTTGTTGTTTTTCAATGTTGAGGTTGTTGTTGAATTTGTTGGTGCTTTTAAATGTTGAGGTTGTTGTTGAATTTGTTGGTGTTTTTCAATGTTGAGGTTGTTGTTGTTTTTCAATGTTGAGGTTGTTGTAGAATTTGTTGGTGTTTTTCAACGTTGAGGTTGTTGTTGAATTTGTTGGTGTTTTTCCATGTTGAGGTTGTTGTTGTTTTTCAATGTTGAGGTTGTTGAATTTGTTGGTGTTTTTCAATCTTGAGTTTGTTGTTGAATTTGTTGGTGTTTTTCAATGTTGAGGTTGTTGTTGAATTTGCTGGTGTTTTTCAATGTTGAGGTTGTTGTTTTTTTTCAATGTTGAGGTTGTTGTTGAGTTTGTTGGTGTTTTTCAATGTTGAGGGTGTTGTTGAATTTGTTGGTGTTTTTCAATGTTGAGGTTGTTGTTGTTTTTCAATGCTGAGGTTGTTGTTGAATTTGTTGGTGTTTTTCAATGTTGAGGTTGTTGTTGAATTTGTTGGTGTTTTTCAATGTTGAGGTTGTTGTTGTTTTTCAATGTTGAGGTTGTTGTTGAATTTGTTGCTGTTTTTCAATGTTGAGATTGTTGTTGTTTTTCAATGTTGAGGTTGTTGTTGAATTTGTTGGTGCTTTTAAATGTTGAGGTTGTTGTTGAATTTGTTGGTGTTTTTCAATGTTGAGGTTGTTGTTGTTTTTCAATGTTGAGGTTGTTGTTGAATTTGTTGGTGTTTTTCAATGTTGAGGTTGTTGTTGTTTTTCAATGTTGAGGTTGTTGTTGAATTTGTTGGTGTTTTTCAATTTCGAGGTTGTTGTTGAATTTGTTGGTTTTTTTCAATGTTGAAGTTGTTGTTGAATTTGTTGGTGTTTTTCAATGTTGAGGTTGTTGTTGTTTTTCAATGTTGAGGTTGTTGTTGAATTTGTTGGTGTTTTTCAATGTTGAGGTTGTTGTTGTTTTTCAATGCTGAGGTTGTTGTTGAATTTGTTGGTGTTTTTCAATGTTGAGGTTGTTGTTGAATTTGTTGGTGTTTTTCAATGTTGAGGTTGTTGTTGTTTTTCAATTTTGAGGTTGTTCTTGAATTAGTTGGTGTTTTTCAATGTTGAGGTTGTTGTTGTTTTTCAACGTTGAGGTTGTTGTTGAATTTGTTGGTGTTTTTCAATGTTGAGGTTGTTGTTGAATTTGTTGGTGTTTTTCTATGTCGAGGTTGTTGTTGTTTTTCAATGTTGAGGTTGTTGTTGAATTTGTTGGTGTTATTCAATGTTGAGGTTGTTGTTGTTTTTCAATGTTGAGGTTGTTGTAGAATTTGTTGTTGTTTTTCAACGTTGAGGTTGTTGTTGAATTTGTTGGTGTTTTTCCATGTTGAGGTTGTTGTTGTTTTTCAATGTTGAGGTTGTTGAATTTGTTGGTGTTTTTCAATCTTGAGTTTGTTGTTGAATTTGTTGGTGTTTTTCAATGTTGAGGTTGTTGTTGAATTTGCTGGTGTTTTTCAATGTTGAGGTTGTTGTTTTTTTTCAATGTTGAGGTTGTTGTTGAGTTTGTTGGTGTTTTTCAATGTTGAGGGTGTTGTTGAATTTGTTGGTGTTTTTCAATGTTGAGGTTGTTGTTGTTTTTCAATGCTGAGGTTGTTGTTGAATTTGTTGGTGTTTTTCAATGTTGAGGTTGTTGTTGAATTTGTTGGTGTTTTTCAATGTTGAGGTTGTTGTTGTTTTTCAATGTTGAGGTTGTTGTTGAATTTGTTGCTGTTTTTCAATGTTGAGATTGTTGTTGTTTTTCAATGTTGAGGTTGTTGTTGAATTTGTTGGTGCTTTTAAATGTTGAGGTTGTTGTTGAATTTGTTGGTGTTTTTCAATGTTGAGGTTGTTGTTGTTTTTCAATGTTGAGGTTGTTCTAGAATTTGTTGGTGTTTTTCAACGTTGAGGTTGTTGTTGAATTTGTTGGTGTTTTTCCATGTTGAGGTTGTTGTTGTTTTTCAATGTTGAGGTTGTTGAATTTGTTGGTGTTTTTCAATCTTGAGTTTGTTGTTGAATTTGTTGGTGTTTTTCAATGTTGAGGTTGTTGTTGAATTTGCTGGTGTTTTTCAATGTTGAGGTTGTTGTTTTTTTTCAATGTTGAGGTTGTTGTTGAGTTTGTTGGTGTTTTTCAATGTTGAGGGTGTTGTTGAATTTGTTGGTGTTTTTCAATGTTGAGGTTGTTGTTGTTTTTCAATGCTGAGGTTGTTGTTGAATTTGTTGGTGTTTTTCAATGTTGAGGTTGTTGTTGAATTTGTTGGTGTTTTTCAATGTTGAGGTTGTTGTTGTTTTTCAATGTTGAGGTTGTTGTTGAATTTGTTGCTGTTTTTCAATGTTGAGATTGTTGTTGTTTTTCAATGTTGAGGTTGTTGTTGAATTTGTTGGTGCTTTTAAATGTTGAGGTTGTTGTTGAATTTGTTGGTGTTTTTCAATGTTGAGGTTGTTGTTGTTTTTCAATGTTGAGGTTGTTGTTGAATTTGTTGGTGTTTTTCAATGTTGAGGTTGTTGTTGTTTTTCAATGTTGAGGTTGTTGTTGAATTTGTTGGTGTTTTTCAATTTCGAGGTTGTTGTTGAATTTGTTGGTGTTTTTCAATGTTGAAGTTGTTGTTGAATTTGTTGGTGTTTTTCAATGTTGAGGTTGTTGTTGTTTTTCAATGTTGAGGTTGTTGTTGAATTTGTTGGTGTTTTTCAATGTTGAGGTTGTTGTTGTTTTTCAATGCTGAGGTTGTTGTTGAATTTGTTGGTGTTTTTCAATGTTGAGGTTGTTGTTGAATTTGTTGGTGTTTTTCAATGTTGAGGTTGTTGTTGTTTTTCAATTTTGAGGTTGTTCTTGAATTAGTTGGTGTTTTTCAATGTTGAGGTTGTTGTTGTTTTTCAACGTTGAGGTTGTTGTTGAATTTGTTGGTGTTTTTCAATGTTGAGGTTGTTGTTGAATTTGTTGGTGTTTTTCAATGTTCAGGTTGTTGTTGTTTTTCAATGTTGAGGTTATTGTTGAATTTGTTGGTGTTTTTCAATGTTGAGGTTGTTGTTGTTTTTCAATGTTGAGGTTGTTGTTGAATTTGTTGGTGTTTCTCAATGTTGAGTTTGTTGTTGTTTTTCAATGTTGAGGTTGTTGTTGAATTTGTTGGTGTTTTTCTATGTTGAGGTTGTTGTTGTTTTTCAATGTTGAGGTTGTTGTTGAATTTGTTGCTGTTTTTCAATGTTGAGATTGTTGTTGTTTTTCAATGTTGAGGTTGTTGTTGAATTTGTTGGTGCTTTTAAATGTTGAGGTTGTTGTTGAATTTGTTGGTGTTTTTCAATGTTGAGGTTGTTGTTGTTTTTCAATGTTGAGGTTGTTGTTGAATTTGTTGGTGTTTTTCAATGTTGAGGTTGTTGTTGTTTTTCAATGTTGAGGTTGTTGTTGAATTTGTTGGTGTTTTTCAATTTCGAGGTTGTTGTTGAATTTGTTGGTGTTTTTCAATGTTGAAGTTGTTGTTGAATTTGTTGGTGTTTTTCTATGTTGAGGTTGTTGTTGTTTTTCAATGTTGAGGTTGTTGTTGAATTTGTTGGTGTTATTCAATGTTGAGGTTGTTGTTGTTTTTCAATGTTGAGGTTGTTGTTGAATTTGTTGGTGTTTTTCAACGTTGAGGTTGTTGTTGAATTTGTTGGTGTTTTTCAATGTTGAGGTTGTTGTTGAATTTGTTGGTGTTTCTCAATGTTGAGTTTGATGTTGTTTTTCAATGTTGAGGTTGTTGTTGAATTTGTTGGTGTTTTTCTATGTCGAGGTTGTTGTTGTTTTTCAATGTTGAGGTTGTTGTTGAATTTGTTGGTGTTATTCAATGTTGAGGTTGTTGTTGTTTTTCAATGTTGAGGTTGTTGTAGAATTTGTTGGTGTTTTTCAACGTTGAGGTTGTTGTTGAATTTGTTGGTGTTTTTCCATGTTGAGGTTGTTGTTGTTTTTCCATGTTGAGGTTGTTGAATTTGTTGGTGTTTTTCAATCTTGAGTTTGTTGTTGAATTTGTTGGTGTTTTTCAATGTTGAGGTTGTTGTTGAATTTGCTGGTGTTTTTCAATGTTGAGGTTGTTGTTTTTTTTCAATGTTGAGGTTGTTGTTGAGTTTGTTGGTGTTTTTCAATGTTGAGGGTGTTGTTGAATTTGTTGGTGTTTTTCAATGTTGAGGTTGTTGTTGTTTTTCAATGCTGAGGTTGTTGTTGAATTTGTTGGTGTTTTTCAATGTTGAGGTTGTTGTTGAATTTGTTGGTGTTTTTCAATGTTGAGGTTGTTGTTGTTTTTCAATGTTGAGGTTGTTGTTGAATTTGTTGCTGTTTTTCAATGTTGAGATTGTTGTTGTTTTTCAATGTTGAGGTTGTTGTTGAATTTGTTGGTGCTTTTAAATGTTGAGGTTGTTGTTGAATTTGTTGGTGTTTTTCAATGTTGAGGTTGTTGTTGTTTTTCAATGTTGAGGTTGTTGTTGAATTTGTTGGTGTTTTTCAATGTTGAGGTTGTTGTTGTTTTTCAATGTTGAGGTTGTTGTTGAATTTGTTGGTGTTTTTCAATTTCGAGGTTGTTGTTGAATTTGTTTGTGTTTTTCAATGTTGAAGTTGTTGTTGAATTTGTTGGTGTTTTTCAATGTTGAGGTTGTTGTTGTTTTTCAATGTTGAGGTTGTTGTTGAATTTGTTGGTGTTTTTCAATGTTGAGGTTGTTGTTGTTTTTCAATGCTGAGGTTGTTGTTGAATTTGTTGGTGTTTTTCAATGTTGAGGTTGTTGTTGAATTTGTTGGTGTTTTTCAATGTTGAGGTTGTTGTTGTTTTTCAATTTTGAGGTTGTTCTTGAATTAGTTGGTGTTTTTCAATGTTGAGGTTGTTGTTGTTTTTCAACGTTGAGGTTGTTGTTGAATTTGTTGGTGTTTTTCAATGTTGAGGTTGTTGTTGAATTTGTTGGTGTTTTTCAATGTTCAGGTTGTTGTTGTTTTTCAATGTTGAGGTTATTGTTGAATTTGTTGGTGTTTTTCAATGTTGAGGTTGTTGTTGTTTTTCAATGTTGAGGTTGTTCTTGAATTTGTTGGCGTTTTTAAATGTTGAGGTTGTTGTTGTTTTTCAATGTTGAGGTTGTTGTTGAAGTTGTTGGTTTTTTTCAACGTTGAGGTTGTTGTTGTTTTTCAATGCTGAGGTTCTTGTTGAATTTGTTGGTGTTTTTCAATGTTGAGGTTGTTGTTGTTTTTCAATGTTGAGGTTGTTGTTGAATTTGTTGGTGTTTTTAAATGTTGAGGTTGTTGTTGTTTTTCAATGTTGAGGATGTTGTTGAATTTGTTGGTGTTTTTCAATGTTGAAGTTGTTGTTGAATTTGTTGGTGTTTTTCAATGTTGAGTTTGTTGTTGTTTTTCAATGTTGAGGTTGTTGTTGAATTTGTTGGTGTTTTTCAATGTTGAGGTTGTTGTTGTTTTTCAATGTTGAGGTTGTTGTTGAATTTGTTGGTGTTTTTCAATGTTGAGGTTGTTGTTGTTTTTCAATGTTGAGGTTGTTGTTGAATTTGTTGGTGTTTTTCAATGTTGAGGTCGTTGTTGTTTTTCAATGTTGAGGTTGTTGTTGTATTTGTTGGTGTTTTTCAAATTCGAGGTTGTTGTTGAATTTGTTGGTGTTTTTCAATGTTGAAGTTGTTGTTGAATTTGATGGTGTTTTTCAATGTTGAGGTTGTTGTTGTTTTTCAATGTTGAGGTTGTTGTTGAATTTGTTGGTGTTTTTCAATGTTGAGGTTGTTGTTGTTTTTCAATGCTGAGGTTGTTGTTGAATTTGTTGGTGTTTTTCAATGTTGAGGTTGTTGTTGAATTTGTTGGTGTTTTTCAATGTTGAGGTTGTTGTTGTTTTTCAATGTTGAGGTTGTTGTTGAATTGTTGGTGTTTTTCAATGTTCAGGTTGTTGTTGTTTTTCAATGTTGAAGTTTTTGTTGAATTTGTTGGTGTTTTTCAATGTTGAGGTTGTTGTTGTTTTTCAATGTTGAGGTTGTTGTTGAATTTGTTGGTGTTTTTCAATGTTGAGGTTGTTGTTGTTTTTCAATGCTGAGTTTGTTGTTGAATTTGTTGGTGTTTTTCAATGTTGAGGTTGTTGTTGTTTTTCAATGTTGAGGTTGTTGTTGAATTTGTTGGTGTTATTCAATGTTTAGGTTGTTGTTGTTTTTCAATGTTGAGGTTGTTGTTGAATTTGTTGGTGTTTTTCAATGTTGAGGTTGTTGTTGAATTTGTTGGTGTTTTTCAATGTTGAGGTTGTTGTTGTTTTTCAATGTTGAGGTTGTTGTTGAATTTGTTGGTGTTTTTCAATGTTGAGTTTGTTGTTGTTTTTCAATGTTGAGGTTTTTGTTGTTTTTCAATGTTGAGGTTGTTGTTGAATTTGTTGGTGTATTTCAATGTTGAGGTTGTTGCTTTTTTCAATGTTGAGGTTGTTGTTGAATTTGTTGGTGCTTTTCAATGTTGAGGTTGTTGTTGAATTTGTTGGTGTTTTTCAATGTTGAGGTTGTTGTTGTTTTTCAATGTTGAAGTTGTTGTTGAATTTGTTGGTGTTTTTCAATGTTGAGTTTGTTGTTGAATTTGTTGGTGTTTTTCAATGTTGAGGTTGTTGTTGAATTTGTTGGTTTTTTTCAATGTTGAGGTTGTTGTTGAATTTGTTGGTGTTTTTCAATGTTGAGGTTGTTGCTGTTTTTCAATGTTGAGGTTGTTGTTGAATTTGTTGCTGTTTTTCAATGTTGAGATTGTTGTTGTTTTTCAATGTTGAGGTTGTTGTTGAATTTGTTGGTGCTTTTAAATGTTGACGTTGTTGTTGAATTTGTTGGTGTTTTTCAATGTTGAGGTTGTTGTTCTTTTTCAATGTTGAGGTTGTTGTTGAATTTGTTGGTGTTTTTCAATGTTGAGGTTGTTGTTGTTGTTCAATGTTGAGGTTGTTGTTGAATTTGTTGGTGTTTTTCAATTTCGAGGTTGTTGTTGAATTTGTTGGTGTTTTTCAATGTTGAAGTTGTTGTTGAATTTGTTGGTGTTTTTCAATGTTGAGGTTGTTGTTGTTTTTCAATGTTGAGGTTGTTGTTGAATTTGTTGGTGTTTTTCAATGTTGAGGTTGTTGTTGTTTTTCAATGCTGAGGTTGTTGTTGAATTTGTTGGTGTTTTTCAATGTTGAGGTTGTTGTTGAATTTGTTGGTGTTTTTCAATGTTGAGGTTGTTGTTGTTTTTCAATTTTGAGGTTGTTGTTGAATTTGTTGGTGTTTTTCAATGTTGAGGTTGTTGTTGTTTTTCAATGTTGAGGTTGTTGTTGAATTTGTTGGTGTTTTTCAATGTTGAGGTTGTTGTTGAATTTGTTGGTGTTTTTCAATGTTGAGGTTGTTGTTTTTCAATGTTGAGGTTATTGTTGAATTTGTTGGTGTTTTTCAATGTTGAGGTTGTTGTTGTTTTTCAATGTTGAGGTTGTTGTTGAATTTGTTGGTGTTTCTCAATGTTGAGTTTGTTGTTGTTTTTCAATGTTGAGGTTGTTGTTGAATTTGTTGGTGTTTTTCTATGTTGAGGTTGTTGTTGTTTTTCAATGTTGAGGTTGTTGTTGAATTTGTTGGTGTTATTCAATGTTGAGGTTGTTGTTGTTTTTCAATGTTGAGGTTGTTGTTGAATTTGTTGGTGTTTTTCAACGTTGAGGTTGTTGTTGAATTTGTTGGTGTTTTTCAATGTTGAGGTTGTTGTTGAATTTGTTGGTGTTTCTCAATGTTGAGTTTGATGTTGTTTTTCAATGTTGAGGTTGTTGTTGAATTTGTTGGTGTTTTTCTATGTCGAGGTTGTTGTTGTTTTTCAATGTTGAGGTTGTTGTTGAATTTGTTGGTGTTATTCAATGTTGAGGTTGTTGTTGTTTTTCAATGTTGAGGTTGTTGTAGAATTTGTTGGTGTTTTTCAACGTTGAGGTTGTTGTTGAATTTGTTGGTGTTTTTCCATGTTGAGGTTGTTGTTGTTTTTCAATGTTGAGGTTGTTGAATTTGTTGGTGTTTTTCAATCTTGAGTTTGTTGTTGAATTTGTTGGTGTTTTTCAATGTTGAGGTTGTTGTTGAATTTGCTGGTGTTTTTCAATGTTGAGGTTGTTGTTTTTTTTCAATGTTGAGGTTGTTGTTGAGTTTGTTGGTGTTTTTCAATGTTGAGGGTGTTGTTGAATTTGTTGGTGTTTTTCAATGTTGAGGTTGTTGTTGTTTTTCAATGCTGAGGTTGTTGTTGAATTTGTTGGTGTTTTTCAATGTTGAGGTTGTTGTTGAATTTGTTGGTGTTTTTCAATGTTGAGGTTGTTGTTGTTTTTCAATGTTGAGGTTGTTGTTGAATTTGTTGCTGTTTTTCAATGTTGAGATTGTTGTTGTTTTTCAATGTTGAGGTTGTTGTTGAATTTGTTGGTGCTTTTAAATGTTGAGGTTGTTGTTGAATTTGTTGGTGTTTTTCAATGTTGAGGTTGTTGTTGTTTTTCAATGTTGAGGTTGTTGTTGAATTTGTTGGTGTTTTTCAATGTTGAGGTTGTTGTTGTTTTTCAATGTTGAGGTTGTTGTTGAATTTGTTGGTGTTTTTCAATTTCGAGGTTGTTGTTGAATTTGTTGGTGTTTTTCAATGTTGAAGTTGTTGTTGAATTTGTTGGTGTTTTTCAATGTTGAGGTTGTTGTTGTTTTTCAATGTTGAGGTTGTTGTTGAATTTGTTGGTGTTTTTCAATGTTGAGGTTGTTGTTGTTTTTCAATGCTGAGGTTGTTGTTGAATTTGTTGGTGTTTTTCAATGTTGAGGTTGTTGTTGAATTTGTTGGTGTTTTTCAATGTTGAGGTTGTTGTTGTTTTTCAATTTTGAGGTTGTTCTTGAATTAGTTGGTGTTTTTCAATGTTGAGGTTGTTGTTGTTTTTCAACGTTGAGGTTGTTGTTGAATTTGTTGGTGTTTTTCAATGTTGAGGTTGTTGTTGAATTTGTTGGTGTTTTTCAATGTTCAGGTTGTTGTTGTTTTTCAATGTTGAGGTTATTGTTGAATTTGTTGGTGTTTTTCAATGTTGAGGTTGTTGTTGTTTTTCAATGTTGAGGTTGTTGTTGAATTTGTTGGTGTTTCTCAATGTTGAGTTTGTTGTTGTTTTTCAATGTTGAGGTTGTTGTTGAATTTGTTGGTGTTTTTCTATGTTGAGATTGTTGTTGTTTTTCAATGTTGAGGTTGTTGTTGAATTTGTTGGTGCTTTTAAATGTTGAGGTTGTTGTTGAATTTGTTGGTGTTTTTCAATGTTGAGGTTGTTGTTGTTTTTCAATGTTGAGGTTGTTGTAGAATTTGTTGGTGTTTTTCAACGTTGAGGTTGTTGTTGAATTTGTTGGTGTTTTTCCATGTTGAGGTTGTTGTTGTTTTTCAATGTTGAGGTTGTTGAATTTGTTGGTGTTTTTCAATCTTGAGTTTGTTGTTGAATTTGTTGGTGTTTTTCAATGTTGAGGTTGTTGTTGAATTTGCTGGTGTTTTTCAATGTTGAGGTTGTTGTTTTTTTTCAATGTTGAGGTTGTTGTTTAGTTTGTTGGTGTTTTTCAATGTTGAGGGTGTTGTTGAATTTGTTGGTGTTTTTCAAAGTTGAGGTTGTTGTTGTTTTTCAATGCTGAGGTTGTTGTTGAATTTGTTGGTGTTTTTCAATGTTGAGGTTGTTGTTGAATTTGTTGGTGTTTTTCAATGTTGAGGTTGTTGTTGTTTTTCAATGTTGAGGTTGTTGTTGAATTTGTTGCTGTTTTTCAATGTTGAGATTGTTGTTGTTTTTCAATGTTGAAGTTGTTGTTGAATTTGTTGGTGCTTTTAAATGTTGAGGTTGTTGTTGAATTTGTTGGTGTTTTTCAATGTTGAGGTTGTTGTTGTTTTTCAATGTTGAGGTTGTTGTTGAATTTGTTGGTGTTTTTCAATGTTGAGGTTGTTGTTGTTTTTCAATGTTGAGGTTGTTGTTGAATTTGTTGGTGTTTTTCAATTTCGAGGTTGTTGTTGAATTTGTTGGTGTTTTTCAATGTTGAAGTTGTTGTTGAATTTGTTGGTGTTTTTCAATGTTGAGGTTGTTGTTGTTTTTCAATGTTGAGGTTGTTGTTGAATTTGTTGGTGTTTTTCAATGTTGAGGTTGTTGTTGTTTTTCAATGCTGAGGTTGTTGTTGAATTTGTTGGTGTTTTTCAATGTTGAGGTTGTTGTTGAATTTGTTGGTGTTTTTCAATGTTGAGGTTGTTGTTGTTTTTCAATTTTGAGGTTGTTCTTGAATTAGTTGGTGTTTTTCAATGTTGAGGTTGTTGTTGTTTTTCAACGTTGAGGTTGTTGTTGAATTTGTTGGTGTTTTTCAATGTTGAGGTTGTTGTTGAATTTGTTGGTGTTTTTCAATGTTCAGGTTGTTGTTGTTTTTCAATGTTGAGGTTATTGTTGAATTTGTTGGTGTTTTTCAATGTTGAGGTTGTTGTTGTTTTTCAATGTTGAGGTTGTTGTTGAATTTGTTGGTGTTTCTCAATGTTGAGTTTGTTGTTGTTTTTCAATGTTGAGGTTGTTGTTGAATTTGTTGGTGTTTTTCTATGTTGAGGTTGTTGTTGTTTTTCAATGTTGAGGTTGTTGTTGAATTTGTTGGTGTTATTCAATGTTGAGGTTGTTGTTGTTTTTCAATGTTGAGGTTGTTGTTGAATTTGTTGGTGTTTTTCAACGTTGAGGTTGTTGTTGAATTTGTTGGTGTTTTTCAATGTTGAGGTTGTTGTTGAATTTGTTGGTGTTTCTCAATGTTGAGTTTGTTGTTGTTTTTCAATGTTGAGGTTGTTGTTGAATTTGTTGGTGTTTTTCTATGTCGAGGTTGTTGTTGTTTTTCAATGTTGAGGTTGTTGTTGAATTTGTTGGTGTTATTCAATGTTGAGGTTGTTGTTGTTTTTCAATGTTGAGGTTGTTGTAGAATTTGTTGGTGTTTTTAAACGTTGAGGTTGTTGTTGAATTTGTTGGTGTTTTTCCATGTTGAGGTTGTTGTTGTTTTTCAATGTTGAGGTTGTTGAATTTGTTGGTGTTTTTCAATCTTGAGTTTGTTGTTGAATTTGTTGGTGTTTTTCAATGTTGAGGTTGTTGTTGAATTTGTTGGTGTTTTTCAATGTTGAGGTTGTTGTTGTTTTTCAATGTTGAGGTTGTTGTTGAGTTTGTTGGTGTTTTTCAATGTTGAGGGTGTTGTTGAATTTGTTGGTGTTTTTCAATGTTGAGGTTGTTGTTGTTTTTCAATTTTGAGGTTGTTGTTGAATTTGTTGGTGTTTTTCAATGTTGAGGTTGTTGTTGAATTTGTTGGTGTTTTTCAATGTTGAGGTTGTTGTTGTTTTTCAATGTTGAGGTTGTTGTTGAATTTGTTGGTGTTTTTCAATGTTCAGGTTGTTGCTGTTTTTCAATGTTGAGGTTATTGTTGAATTTGTTGGTGTTTTTCAATGTTGACGTTGTTGTTGTTTTTCAATGTTGAGGTTGTTGTTGAATTTGTTGGTGTTTCTCAATGTTGAGTTTGTTGTTGTTTTTCAATGTTGAGGTTGTTGTTGAATTTGTTGGTGTTTTTCTATGTTGAGGTTGTTGTTGTTTTTCAATGTTGAGGTTGTTGTTGAATTTGTTGGTGTTATTCAATGTTGAGGTTGTTGTTGTTTTTCAATGTTGAGGTTGTTGTTGAATTTGTTGGTGTTTTTCAACGTTGAGGTTGTTGTTGAATTTGTTGGTGTTTTTCAATGTTGAGGTTGTTGTTGAATTTGTTGGTGTTTCTCAATGTTGAGTTTGTTGTTGTTTTTCAATGTTGAGGTTGTTGTTGAATTTGTTGGTGTTTTTCTATGTCGAGGTTGTTGTTGTTTTTCAATGTTGAGGTTGTTGTTGAATTTGTTGGTGTTATTCAATGTTGAGGTTGTTGTTGTTTTTCAATGTTGAGGTTGTTGTAGAATTTGTTGGTGTTTTTAAACGTTGAGGTTGTTGTTGAATTTGTTGGTGTTTTTCCATGTTGAGGTTGTTGTTGTTTTTCAATGTTGAGGTTGTTGAATTTGTTGGTGTTTTTCAATCTTGAGTTTGTTGTTGAATTTGTTGGTGTTTTTCAATGTTGAGGTTGTTGTTGAATTTGTTGGTGTTTTTCAATGTTGAGGTTGTTGTTGTTTTTCAATGTTGAGGTTGTTGTTGAGTTTGTTGGTGTTTTTCAATGTTGAGGGTGTTGTTGAATTTGTTGGTGTTTTTCAATGTTGAGGTTGTTGTTGTTTTTCAATTTTGAGGTTGTTGTTGAATTTGTTGGTGTTTTTCAATGTTGAGGTTGTTGTTGAATTTGTTGGTGTTTTTCAATGTTGAGGTTGTTGTTGTTTTTCAATGTTGAGGTTGTTGTTGAATTTGTTGGTGTTTTTCAATGTTCAGGTTGTTGTTGTTTTTCAATGTTGAAGTTTTTGTTGAATTTGTTGGTGTTTTTCAATGTTGAGGTTGTTGTTGTTTTTCAATGTTGAGGTTGTTGTTGAATTTGTTGGTGTTTTTCAATGTTGAGGTTGTTGTTGTTTTTCAATGCTGAGGTTGTTGTTGAATTTGTTGGTGTTTTTCAATGTTGAGGTTCTTGTTGAATTTGTTGGTGTTTTTCAATGTTGAGGTTGTTGTTTTTTTACAATGTTGAGGCTGTTGTTGAACTTGTTGGTGTTTTTCAATGTTGAGGTTGTTGTTGTTTTTCAATGTTGAGGTTGTTGTTGAATTTGTTGGTGTTTTTCAATGTTGAAGTTGTTGTTGAATTTGTTGGTGTTTTTCAATGTTGAGGTTGTTGTTGTTTTTCAATGTTGAGGTTGTTGTTGAATTTGTTGGTGTTTTTCAATGTTGAGTTTGTTGTTGTTTTTCAATGTTGAGGTTGTTGTTGAATTTGTTGGTGTTTTTCAATGTTGAGGTTGTTGTTGTTTTTCAATGTTGAGGTTGTTGTTGAATTTGTTGGTGTTTTTCAATGTTGAGGTTGTTGGTGTTTTTCAATGTTGAGGTTGTTGTTGAATTTGTTGGTGTTTTTCAATGTTGAGGTTGTTGTTGAATTTGTTGGTGTTTTTCAATGTTGAGGTTGTTGTTGTTTTTCAATGTTGAGGTTGTTGTTGAGTTTGTTGGTGTTTTTTAATGTTGAGGTTGTTGTTGAATTTGTTCGTGTTTTTCAATGTTGAGGTTGTTGTTGAATTTGTTTGTGTTTTTCAATGTTGAGGTTGTTGTTGTTTTTAAATGTTGAGGTTGTTGTTGAATTTGTTGGTGTTTTTTTAATTTTGACGTTGTTGGTTGTTTTCAATGTTGAGGTTGCTGATGAATTTGTTGGCGTTTTTAAATGTTGAGGCTGTTGTTGAATTTGTTGGTGTTTTCAATGTTGAGGTTGTTGTTGAATTTGTTGGTGTTTTTAAATGTTGAGGTTGTTGTTGAATTTGCTGGTGTTTTGCAATGTTGAGGTTGTTGTTGTTTTTCAATGTTGAGGTTGTTGTTGAATTTGTTGGTGTTTTTCAATGTTGAGGTTGTTGTTGTTTTTCAATGCTGAAGTTGTTGTTGTATTTGTTGGGGTTATTCAATTTCGAGGTTGTTGTTGAATTTGTTGGTGTTTTTCAATGTTGAAGTTGTTGTTGAATTTGTTGGTGTTTTTCAATGTTGAGGTTCTTGTTGAATTTGTTGGTGTTTTTCAATGTTGAGGTTGTTGTTGTTTTTCAATGCTGAGGTTGTTGTTGAATTTGTTGGTGTGTTTCAATGTTGAGGTTGTTGTTGAATTTGTTGGTGTTTTTCAATGTTGAGGTTGTTGTTGTTTTTCAATGTTGAGGTTGTTGTTGAATTTGTTGGTGTTTTTCAATGTTTAGGTTGTTGTTGTTTTTCAATGTTGAGGTTGTTGTTGAATTTGTTGGTGTTTTTCAATGTTGAGGTTGTTGTTGAATTTGTTGGTGTTTTTCAATGTTGAGGTTGTTGTTGTTTTTCAATGTTGAGGTTGTTGTTGAATTTGTTGGTGTTTTTCAATGTTGAGGTTGTTGTTGTTTTTCAATGTTGAGGTTGTTGTTGAATTTGTTGGTGCTTTTCAATGTTGACGTTGTTGTTGAATTTGTTGGTGTTTTTCAATGTTGAGGTTGTTGTTGTTTTTCAATGTTGAGGTTGTTGTTGAATTTGTTGGTGTTTTTCAATGTTGAGTTTGTTGTTGAATTTGTTGGTGTTTTTCAATGTTGAGGTTGTTGTTGAATTTGTTGGTTTTTTTCAATGTTGAGGTTGTTGTTGAATTTGTTGGTGTTTTTCAATGTTGAGGTTGTTGCTGTTTTTCAATGTTGAGGTTGTTGTTGAATTTGTTGCTGTTTTTCAATGTTGAGATTGTTGTTGTTTTTCAATGTTGAGGTTGTTGTTGAATTTGTTGGTGCTTTTAAATGTTGAGGTTGTTGTTGAATGTGTTGGTGTTTTTCAATGTTGAGGTTGTTGTTGTTTTTCAATGTTGAGGTTGTTGTTGAATTTGTTGGTGTTTTTCAATGTTGAGGTTGTTGTTGTTTTTCAATGTTGAGGTTGTTGTTGAATTTGTTGGTGTTTTTCAACGTTGAGGTTGTTGTTGAATTTGTTGGTGTTTTTCAATGTTGAGGTTGTTGTTGAATTTGTTGGTGTTTCTCAATGTTGAGTTTGTTGTTGTTTTTCAATGTTGAGGTTGTTGTTGAATTTGTTGGTGTTTTTCTATGTCGAGGTTGTTGTTGTTTTTCAATTTTGAGGTTGTTGTTGAATTTGTTGGTGTTATTCAATGTTGAGGTTGTTGTTGTTTTTCAATGTTGAGGTTGTTGTAGAATTTGTTGGTGTTTTTCAACGTTGAGGTTGTTGTTGAATTTGTTGGTGTTTTTGAATGTTGAGGTTGTTGTTGTTTTTCAATGTTGAGGTTGTTGAATTTGTTGGTGTTTTTCAATCTTGAGTTTGTTGTTGAATTTGTTGGTGTTTTTCAATGTTGAGGTTGTTGTTGAATTTGTTGGTGTTTTTCAATGTTGAGGTTGTTGTTGTTTTTCAATGTTGAGGTTGTTGTTGAGTTTGTTGGTGTTTTTCAATGTTGAGGGTGTTGTTGAATTTGTTGGTGTTTTTCAATGTTGAGGTTGTTGTTGTTTTTCAATGCTGAGGTTGTTGTTGAATTTGTTGGTGTTTTTCAATGTTGAGGTTGTTGTTGAATTTGTTGGTGTTTTTCAATGTTGAGGTTGTTGTTGTTTTTCAATGTTGAGGTTGTTGTTGAATTTGTTGGTGTTTTTCAATGTTCAGGTTGTTGTTGTTTTTCAATGTTGAAGTTTTTGTTGAATTTGTTGGTGTTTTTCAATGTTGAGGTTGTTGTTGTTTTTCAATGTTGAGGTTGTTGTTGAATTTGTTGGTGTTTTTCAATGTTGAGGTTGTTGTTGTTTTTCAATGCTGAGGTTGTTGTTGAATTTGTTGGTGTTTTTCAATGTTGAGGTTCTTGTTGAATTTGTTGGTGTTTTTCAATGTTGAGGTTGTTGTTTTTTTACAATGTTGAGGTTGTTGTTGAATTTGTTGGTGTTTTTCAATGTTGAGGTTGTTGTTGTTTTTCAATGTTGAGGTTGTTGTTGAATTTGTTGGTGTTTTTCTATGTTGAAGTTGTTGTTGAATTTGTTGGTGTTTTTCAATGTTGAGGTTGTTGTTGTTTTTCAATGTTGAGGTTGTTGTTGAATTTGTTGGTGTTTTTCAATGTTGAGTTAGTTGTTGTTTTTCAATGTTGAGGTTGTTGTTGAATTTGTTGGTGTTTTTCAATGTTGAGGTTGTTGTTGTTTTTCAATGTTGAGGTTGTTGTTGAATTTGTTGGTCTTTTTCAATGTTGAGGTTGTTGGTGTTTTTCAATGTTGAGGTTGTTGTTGAATTTGTTGGTGTTTTTCAATGTTGAGGTTGTTGTTGAATTTGTTGGTGTTTTTCAATGTTGAGGTTGTTGTTTTTCAATGTTGAGGTTGTTGTTGAGTTTGTTGGTGTTTTTTAATGTTGAGGTTGTTGTTGAATTTGTTCGTGTTTTTCAATGTTGAGGTTGTTGTTGAATTTGTTTGTGTTTTTCAATGTTGAGGTTGTTGTTGTTTTTAAATTTTGGGGTTGTTGTTGAATTTGTTGGTGTTTTTCAATTTTGAGGATGTTGTTGTTTTTCAATGTTGAGGTTGTTGTTGAATTTGTTGGTGTTTTTCAATGTTGAGTTTGTTGTTGAATTTGTTGGTGTTTTCAATGTTGAGGTTGTTGTTGAATTTGTTGGTGTTTTTAAATGTTGAGGTTGTTGTTGAATTTGCTGGTGTTTTGCAATGTTGAGGTTGTTGTTGTTTTTCAATGTTGAGGTTGTTGTTGAATTTGTTGGTGTTTTTCAATGTTGAGGTTGTTGTTGTTTTTCAATGCTGAAGTTGTTGTTGTATTTGTTGGGGTTATTCAATTTCGAGGTTGTTGTTGAATTTGTTGGTGTTTTTCAATGTTGAAGTTGTTGTTGAATTTGTTGGTGTTTTTCAATGTTGAGGTTCTTGTTGAATTTGTTGGTGTTTTTCAATGTTGAGGTTGTTGTTGTTTTTCAATGCTGAGTTTGTTGTTGAATTTGTTGGTGTGTTTCAATGTTGAGGTTGTTGTTGAATTTGTTGGTGTTTTTCAATGTTGAGGTTGTTGTTGTTTTTCAATGTTGAGGTTGTTGTTGAATTTGTTGGTGTTTTTCAATGTTTAGGTTGTTGTTGTTTTTCAATGTTGAGGTTGTTGTTGAATTTGTTGGTGTTTTTCAATGTTGAGGTTGTTGTTGAATTTGTTGGTGTTTTTCAATGTTGAGGTTGTTGTTGTTTTTCAATGTTGAGGTTGTTGTTGAATTTGTTGGTGTTTTTCAATGTTGAGTTTGTTGTTGTTTTTCAATGTTGAGGTTGTTGTTGTTTTTCAATGTTGAGGTTGTTGTTGAATTTGTTGGTGTTTTTCAATGTTGAGGTTGTTGTTGTTTTTCAATGTTGAGGTTGTTGTTGAATTTGTTGGTGCTTTTCAATGTTGAGGTTGTTGTTGAATTTGTTGGTGTTTTTCAATGTTGAGGTTGTTGTTGTTTTTCAATGTTGAGGTTGTTGTTGAATTTGTTGGTGTTTTTCAATGTTGAGTTTGTTGTTGAATTTGTTGGTGTTTTTCAATGTTGAGGTTGTTGTTGAATTTGTTGGTTTTTTTCAATGTTGAGGTTGTTGTTGAATTTGTTGGTGTTTTTCAATGTTGAGGTTGTTGCTGTTTTTCAATGTTGAGGTTGTTGTTGAATTTGTTGCTGTTTTTCAATGTTGAGATTGTTGTTGTTTTTCAATGTTGAGGTTGTTGTTGAATTTGTTGGTGCTTTTAAATGTTGAGGTTGTTGTTGAATGTGTTGGTGTTTTTCAATGTTGAGGTTGTTGTTGAATTTGTTGGTGTTTTTCAATGTTGAGGTTGTTGTTGAATTTGTTGGTGTTTTTCAATGTTGAGGTTGTTGTTGTTTTTAAATGTTGAGGTTGTTGTTGAATTTGTTGGTGTTTTTTCAATTTTGAGGTTGTTGGTGGTTTTCAATGTTGAGGTTGCTGTTGAATTTGTTGGCGTTTTTAAATGTTGAGGTTGTTGTTGAATTTGTTGGTGTTTTCAATGTTGAGGTTGTTGTTGAATTTGTTGGTGTTTTTAAATGTTGAGGTTATTGTTGAATTTGCTGGTGTTTTGCAATGTTGAGGTTGTTGTTGTTTTTCAATGTTGAGGTTGTTGTTGAATTTGTTGGTGTTTTTCAATGTTGAGGTTGTTGTTGTTTTTCAATGCTGAAGTTGTTGTTGTATTTGTTGGGGTTATTCAATTTCGAGGTTGTTGTTGAATTTGTTGGTGTTTTTCAATGTTGAAGTTGTTGTTGAATTTGTTGGTGTTTTTCAATGTTGAGGTTCCTGTTGAATTTGTTGGTGTTTTTCAATGTTGAGGTTGTTGTTGTTTTTCAATGCTGAGGTTGTTGTTGAATTTGTTGGTGTGTTTCAATGTTGAGGTTGTTGTTGAATTTGTTGGTGTTTTTCAATGTTGAGGTTGTTGTTGTTTTTCAATGTTGAGGTTGTTGTTGAATTTGTTGGTGTTTTTCAATGTTTAGGTTGTTGTTGTTTTTCAATGTTGAGGTTGTTGTTGAATTTGTTGGTGTTTTTCAATGTTGAGGTTGTTGTTGAATTTGTTGGTGTTTTTCAATGTTGAGGTTGTTGTTGTTTTTCAATGTTGAGGTTGTTGTTGAATTTGTTGGTGTTTTTCAATGTTGAGTTTGTTGTTGTTTTTCAATGTTGAGGTTGTTGTTGTTTTTCAATGTTGAGGTTGTTGTTGAATTTGTTGTTGTTTTTCAATGTTGAGGTTGTTGTTGTTTTTCAATGTTGAGGTTGTTGTTGAATTTGTTGGTGTTTTTCAATGTTGAGGTTGTTGTTGTTTTTCAATGTTGAGGTTGTTGTTGAATTTGTTGGTGCTTTTCAATGTTGAGGTTGTTGTTGAATTTGTTGGTGTTTTTCAATGTTGAGGTTGTTGTTGTTTTTCAATGTTGAGGTTGTTGTTGAATTTGTTGGTGTTTTTCAATGTTGAGTTTGTTGTTGAATTTGTTGGTGTTTTTCAATGTTGAGGTTGTTGTTGAATTTGTTGGTGTTTTTCAATGTTGAGGTTGTTGTTGTTTTTAAATGTTGAGGTTGTTGTTGAATTTGTTGGTGTTTTTTCAATTTTGAGGTTGTTGGTGGTTTTCAATGTTGAGGTTGCTGTTGAATTTGTTGGCGTTTTTAAATGTTGAGGTTGTTGTTGAATTTGTTGGTGTTTTCAATGTTGAGGTTGTTGTTGAATTTGTTGGTGTTTTTAAATGTTGAGGTTATTGTTGAATTTGCTGGTGTTTTGCAATGTTGAGGTTGTTGTTGTTTTTCAATGTTGAGGTTGTTGTTGAATTTGTTGGTGTTTTTCAATGTTGAGGTTGTTGTTGTTTTTCAATGCTGAAGTTGTTGTTGTATTTGTTGGGGTTATTCAATTTCGAGGTTGTTGTTGAATTTGTTGGTGTTTTTCAATGTTGAAGTTGTTGTTGAATTTGTTGGTGTTTTTCAATGTTGAGGTTCCTGTTGAATTTGTTGGTGTTTTTCAATGTTGAGGTTGTTGTTGTTTTTCAATGCTGAGGTTGTTGTTGAATTTGTTGGTGTGTTTCAATGTTGAGGTTGTTGTTGAATTTGTTGGTGTTTTTCAATGTTGAGGTTGTTGTTGTTTTTCAATGTTGAGGTTGTTGTTGAATTTGTTGGTGTTTTTCAATGTTTAGGTTGTTGTTGTTTTTCAATGTTGAGGTTGTTGTTGAATTTGTTGGTGTTTTTCAATGTTGAGGTTGTTGTTGAATTTGTTGGTGTTTTTCAATGTTGAGGTTGTTGTTGTTTTTCAATGTTGAGGTTGTTGTTGAATTTGTTGGTGTTTTTCAATGTTGAGTTTGTTGTTGTTTTTCAATGTTGAGGTTGTTGTTGTTTTTCAATGTTGAGGTTGTTGTTGAATTTGTTGGTGTTTTTCAATGTTGAGGTTGTTGTTGTTTTTCAATGTTGAGGTTGTTGTTGAATTTGTTGGTGCTTTTCAATGTTGAGGTTGTTGTTGAATTTGTTGGTGTTTTTCAATGTTGAGGTTGTTGTTGTTTTTCAATGTTGAGGTTGTTGTTGAATTTGTTGGTGTTTTTCAATGTTGAGTTTGTTGTTGAATTTGTTGGTGTTTTTCAATGTTGAGGTTGTTGTTGAATTTGTTGGTTTTTTTCAATGTTGAGGTTGTTGTTGAATTTGTTGGTGTTTTTCAATGTTGAGGTTGTTGCTTTTTTTCAATGTTGAGGTTGTTGTTGAATTTGATGCTGTTTTTCAATGTTGAGATTGTTGTTGTTTTTCAATGTTGAGGTTGTTGTTGAATTTGTTGGTGCTTTTAAATGTTGAGGTTGTTGTTGAATGTGTTGGTGTTTTTCAATGTTGAGGTTGTTGTTGTTTTTCAATGTTGAGGTAGTTGTTGAATTTGTTGGTGTTTTTCAATGTTGAGGTTGTTGTTGTTTTTCAATGCTGAGGTTGTTGTTGAATTTGTTGGTGTGTTTCAATGTTGAGGTTGTTGTTGAATTTGTTGGTGTTTTTCAATGTTGAGGTTGTTGTTGTTTTTCAATGTTGAGGTTGTTGTTGAATTTGTTGGTGTTTTTCAATGTTTAGGTTGTTGTTGTTTTTCAATGTTGAGGTTGTTGTTGAATTTGTTGGTGTTTTTCAATGTTGAGGTTGTTGTTGAATTTGTTGGTGTTTTTCAATGTTGAGGTTGTTGTTGTTTTTCAATGTTGAGGTTGTTGTTGAATTTGTTGGTGTTTTTCAATGTTGAGTTTGTTGTTGTTTTTCAATGTTGAGGTTGTTGTTGTTTTTCAATGTTGAGGTTGTTGTTGAATTTGTTGGTGTTTTTCAATGTTGAGGTTGTTGTTGTTTTTCAATGTTGAGGTTGTTGTTGAATTTGTTGGTGCTTTTCAATGTTGAGGTTGTTGTTGAATTTGTTGGTGTTTTTCAATGTTGAGGTTGTTGTTGTTTTTCAATGTTGAGGTTGTTGTTGAATTTGTTGGTGTTTTTCAATGTTGAGTTTGTTGTTGAATTTGTTGGTGTTTTTCAATGTTGAGGTTGTTGTTGAATTTGTTGGTTTTTTTCAATGTTGAGGTTGTTGTTGAATTTGTTGGTGTTTTTCAATGTTGAGGTTGTTGCTTTTTTTCAATGTTGAGGTTGTTGTTGAATTTGTTGCTGTTTTTCAATGTTGAGATTGTTGTTGTTTTTCAATGTTGAGGTTGTTGTTGAATTTGTTGGTGCTTTTAAATGTTGAGGTTGTTGTTGAATGTGTTGGTGTTTTTCAATGTTGAGGTTGTTGTTGTTTTTCAATGTTGAGGTGGTTGTTGAATTTGTTGGTGTTTTTCAATGTTGAGGTTGTTGTTGTTTTTCAATGTTGAGGTTGTTGTTGAATTTGTTGGTGTTTTTCAATTTCGAGGTTGTTGTTGAATTTGTTGGTGTTTTTCAATGTTGAAATTGTTGTTGAATTTGTTGGTGTTTTTCAATGTTGAGGTTGTTGTTGTTTTTCAATGTTGAGGTTGTTGTTGAATTTGTTGGTGTTTTTCAATGTTGAGGTTGTTGTTGTTTTTCAATGCTGAGGTTGTTGTTGAATTTGTTGGTGTTTTTCAATGTTGAGGTTGTTGTTGAATTTGTTGGTGTTTTTCAATGTTGAGGTTGTTGTTGTTTTTCAATTTTGAGGTTGTTGTTGAATTTGTTGGTGTTTTTCAATGTTGAGGTTGTTGTTGTTTTTCAATGTTGAGGTTGTTGTTGAATTTGTTGGTGTTTTTCAATGTTGAGGTTGTTGTTGAATTTGTTGGTGTTTTTCAATGTTGAGGTTGTTGTTGTTTTTCAATGTTGAGGTTATTGTTGAATTTGTTGGTGTTTTTCAATGTTGAGGTTGTTGTTGTTTTTCAATGTTGAGGTTGTTGTTGAATTTGTTGGTGTTTCTCAATGTTGAGTTTGTTGTAGTTTTTCAATGTTGAGGTTGTTGTTGAATTTGTTGGTGTTTTTCTATGTTGAGGTTGTTGTTGTTTTTCAATGTTGAGGTTGTTGTTGAATTTGTTGGTGTTTTTCAATGTTGAGGTTGTTGTTGTTTTTCAATGTTGAGGTTGTTGTTGAATTTGTTGTTGTTTTTCAATGTTGAGGTTGTTGTTGAATTTGTTGGTGTTTTTCAACGTTGAGGTTGTTGTTGAATTTGTTGGTGTTTTTCAATGTTGAGGTTGTTGTTGAATTTGTTGGTGTTTCTCAATGTTGAGTTTGTTGTTGTTTTTCAATGTTGAGGTTGTTGTTGAATTTGTTGGTGTTTTTCTATGTCGAGGTTGTTGTTGTTTTTCAATGTTGAGGTTGTTGTTGAATTTGTTGGTGTTATTCAATGTTGAGGTTGTTGTTGTTTTTCAATGTTGAGGTTGTTGTAGAATTTGTTGGTGTTTTTCAACGTTGAGGTTGTTGTTGAATTTGTTGGTGTTTTTCAATGTTGAGGTTCTTGTTGAATTTGTTGGTGTTTTTCAATGTTGAGGTTGTTGTTGTTTTTCAATGCTGAGGTTGTTGTTGAATTTGTTGGTGTGTTTCAATGTTGAGGTTGTTGTTGAATTCGTTGGTGTTTTTCAATGTTGAGGTTGTTGTTGTTTTTCAATGTTGAGGTTGTTGTTGAATTTGTTGGTGTTATTCAATGTTTAGGTTGTTGTTTGTTTTTCAATGTTGAGGTTGTTGTTGAATTTGTTGGTGTTTTACAATGTTGAGGTTGTTGTTGAATTTGTTGGTGTTTT
The DNA here is from genome assembly GCA_026770705.1 of Isurus oxyrinchus. Lineage (NCBI taxonomy): Eukaryota > Metazoa > Chordata > Chondrichthyes > Lamniformes > Lamnidae > Isurus > Isurus oxyrinchus. Next base: position 88,848 of record JANJGN010000663.1, read on the forward strand.
TCAATGTTGAGGTTGTTGTTGTTTTTCAATGTTGAGGTTGTTGTTGAATTTGTTGGTGTTTTTCAATGTTGAGTTTTGTTGTTTTTCAATGTTGAGGTTGTTGTTGTTTTTCAATGTTGAGGTTGTTGTTGAATTTGTTGGTGTTTTTCAATGTTGAGGTTGTTGTTGTTTTTCAATGTTGAGGTTGTTGTTGAATTTGTTGGTGCTTTTCAATGTTGAGGTTGTTGTTGAATTTGTTGGTGTTTTTCAATGTTGAGGTTGTTGTTGTTTTTCAATGTTGAGGTTGTTGTTGAATTTGTTGGTGTTTTTCAATGTTGAGTTTGTTGTTGAATTTGTTGGTGTTTTTCAATGTTGAGGTTGTTGTTGAATTTGTTGGTTTTTTTCAATGTTGAGGTTGTTGTTGAATTTGTTGGTGTATTTCAATGTTGAGGTTGTTGTTGAATTTGTTGGTGTTTTTCAATGTTGAGGTTGTTGTTGTTTTTCAATGCTGAGGTTGTTGTTGAATTTGTTGGTGTTTTTCAATGTTGAGGTTGTTGTTGAATTTGTTGGTGTTTTTCAATGTTGAGGTTGTTGTTGTTTTTCAATTTTGAGGTTGTTGTTGAATTTGTTGGTGCTTTTAAATGTTGAGGTTGTTGTTGAATGTGTTGGTGTTTTTCAATTTGAGGTTGTTGTTGTTTTTCAATGTTGAGGTTGTTGTTGAATTTGTTGGTGTTTTTCAATGTTGAGGTTGTTGTTGTTTTTCAATGCTGAGGTTGTTGTTGAATTTGTTGGTTTTTTTCAGTGTTGAGGTTGTTGTTGAATTTGTTGGTGTTTTTCAATGTTGAGGTTGTTGCTTTTTTTCAATGTTGAGGTTGTTGTTGAATTTGTTGCTGTTTTTCAATGTTGAGATTGTTGTTGTTTTTCAATGTTGAGGTTGTTGTTGAATTTGTTGGTGCTTTTAAATGTTGAGGTTGTTGTTGAATGTGTTGGTGTTTTTCAATGTTGAGGTTGTTGTTGTTTTTCAATGTTGAGGTAGTTGTTGAATTTGTTGGTGTTTTTCAATGTTGAGGTTGTTGTTGTTTTTCAATGCTGAGGTTGTTGTTGAATTTGTTGGTGTGTTTCAATGTTGAGGTTGTTGTTGAATTTGTTGGTGTTTTTCAATGTTGAGGTTGTTGTTGTTTTTCAATGTTGAGGTTGTTGTTGAATTTGTTGGTGTTTTTCAATGTTGAGGTTGTTGTTGTTTTTCAATGCTGAGGTTGTTGTTGAATTTGTTGGTGTTTTTCAATGTTGAGGTTGTTGTTGAATTTGTTGGTGTTTTTCAATGTTGAGGTTGTTGTTGTTTTTCAATTTTGAGGTTGTTGTTGAATTTGTTGGTGTTTTTCAATGTTGAGGTTGTTGTTGTTTTTCAATGTTGAGGTTGTTGTTGAATTTGTTGGTGTTTTTCAATGTTGAGGTTGTTGTTGAATTTGTTGGTGTTTTTCAATGTTGAGGTTGTTGTTGTTTTTCAATGTTGAGGTTATTGTTGAATTTGTTGGTGTTTTTCAATGTTGAGGTTGTTGTTGTTTTTCAATGTTGAGGTTGTTGTTGAATTTGTTGGTGTTTCTCAATGTTGAGTTTGTTGTAGTTTTTCAATGTTGAGGTTGTTGTTGAATTTGTTGGTGTTTTTCTATGTTGAGGTTGTTGTTGTTTTTCAATGTTGAGGTTGTTGTTGAATTTGTTGGTGTTTTTCAATGTTGAGGTTGTTGTTGTTTTTCAATGTTGAGGTTGTTGTTGAATTTGTTGTTGTTTTTCAATGTTGAGGTTGTTGTTGAATTTGTTGGTGTTTTTCAACGTTGAGGTTGTTGTTGAATTTGTTGGTGTTTTTCAATGTTGAGGTTGTTGTTGAATTTGTTGGTGTTTCTCAATGTTGAGTTTGTTGTTGTTTTTCAATGTTGAGGTTGTTGTTGAATTTGTTGGTGTTTTTCTATGTCGAGGTTGTTGTTGTTTTTCAATGTTGAGGTTGTTGTTGAATTTGTTGGTGTTATTCAATGTTGAGGTTGTTGTTGTTTTTCAATGTTGAGGTTGTTGTAGAATTTGTTGGTGTTTTTCAACGTTGAGGTTGTTGTTGAATTTGTTGGTGTTTTTCAATGTTGAGGTTCTTGTTGAATTTGTTGGTGTTTTTCAATGTTGAGGTTGTTGTTGTTTTTCAATGCTGAGGTTGTTGTTGAATTTGTTGGTGTGTTTCAATGTTGAGGTTGTTGTTGAATTCGTTGGTGTTTTTCAATGTTGAGGTTGTTGTTGTTTTTCAATGTTGAGGTTGTTGTTGAATTTGTTGGTGTTATTCAATGTTTAGGTTGTTGTTTGTTTTTCAATGTTGAGGTTGTTGTTGAATTTGTTGGTGTTTTACAATGTTGAGGTTGTTGTTGAATTTGTTGGTGTTTTTCAATGTTGAGGTTGTTGTTGTTTTTCAATGTTGAGGTTGTTGTTGAATTTGTTGGTGTTTTTCAATGTTGAGTTTTGTTGTTTTTCAATGTTGAGGTTGTTGTTGTTTTTCAATGTTGAGGTTGTTGTTGAATTTGTTGGTGTTTTTCAATGTTGAGGTTGTTGTTGTTTTTCAATGTTGAGGTTGTTGTTGAATTTGTTGGTGCTTTTCAATGTTGAGGTTGTTGTTGAATTTGTTGGTGTTTTTCAATGTTGAGGTTGTTGTTGTTTTTCAATGTTGAGGTTGTTGTTGAATTTGTTGGTGTTTTTCAATGTTGAGTTTGTTGTTGAATTTGTTGGTGTTTTTCAATGTTGAGGTTGTTGTTGAATTTGTTGGTTTTTTTCAATGTTGAGGTTGTTGTTGAATTTGTTGGTGTTTTTCAATGTTGAGGTTGTTGCTGTTTTTCAATGTTGAGGTTGTTGTTGAATTTGTTGCTGTTTTTCAATGTTGAGATTGTTGTTGTTTTTCAATGTTGAGGTTGTTGTTGAATTTGTTGGTGCTTTTAAATGTTGAGGTTGTTGTTGAATTTGTTGGTGTTTTTCAATGTTGAGGTTGTTGTTGTTTTTCAATGTTGAGGTTGTTGTTGAATTTGATGGTGTTTTTCAATGTTGAGGTTGTTGTTGTTTTTCAATGTTGAGGTTGTTGTTGAATTTGTTGGTGTTTTTCAACGTTGAGGTTGTTGTTGAATTTGCTGGTGTTTTTCAATGTTGAAGTTGTTGTTGAATTTTTTGGTGTTTTTCAATGTTGAGGTTGTTGTTGTTTTTCAATGTTGAGGTTGTTGTTGAATTTGTTGGTGTTTTTCAATGTTGAGGTTGTTGTTGTTTTTCAATGCTGAGGTTGTTGTTGAATTTGTTGGTGTTTTTCAATGTTGAGGTTCTTGTTGAATTTGTTGGTGTTTTTCAATGTTGAGGTTGTTGTTGTTTTTCAATTTTGAGGTTGTTGTTGAATTTGTTGGTGTTTTTCAACGTTGAGGTTGTTGTTGAATTTGTTGGTGTTTTTCAGAGTTGAGGTTGTTGTTGAATTTGTTGGTGTTTCTCAATGTTGAGTTTGTTGTTGTTTTTCAATGTTGAGGTTGTTGTTGAATTTGTTGGTGTTTTTCTATGTCGAGGTTGTTGTTGTTTTTCAATGTTGAGGTTGTTGTTGAATTTGTTGGTGTTATTCAATGTTGAGGTTGTTGTTTTTCAATGTTGAGGTTGTTGTAGAATTTGTTGGTGTTTTTCAACGTTGAGGTTGTTGTTGAATTTGTTGGTGTTTTTCAATGTTGAGGTTGTTGTTGTTTTTCAATGTTGAGGTTGTTGAATTTGTTGGTGTTTTTCAATCTTGAGTTTGTTGTTGAATTTGTTGGTGTTTTTCAATGTTGAGGTTGTTGTTGAATTTGTTGGTGTTTTTCAATGTTGAGGTTGTTGTTGTTTTTCAATGTTGAGGTTGTTGTTGAGTTTGTTGGTGTTTTTCAATGTTGAGGGTGCTGTTGAATTTGTTGGTGTTTTTCAATGTTGAGGTTGTTGTTGTTTTTAAATGTTGACGTTGTTGTTGAATTTGTTGGTGTTTTTTCAATTTTGAGGTTGTTGGTGTTTTTCAATGTTGAGTTTGTTGTTGAATTTGATGGTGTTTTTCTATGTTGAGGTTGTTGTTGTTTTTCAATGTTGAGGTTGTTGTTGAATTTGTTGGTGTTATTCAATGTTGAGGTTGTTGTTGTTTTTCAATGTTGAGGTTGTTGTTGAATTTGTTGGTGTTTTTCAATGTTCAGGTTGTTGTTGAATTTGTTGGTGTTTTTCAATGTTGAGGTTGTTGTTGTTTTTCAATGTTGAGGTTGTTGAATTTGTTGGTGTTTTTCAATCTTGAGTTTGTTGTTGAATTTGTTGGTGTTTTTCAATGTTGAAGTTGTTGTTGAATTTGTTGGTGTTTTTCAATGTTGAGGTTGTTGTTGTTTTTCAATGTTGAGGTTGTTGTTGTTTTTCAATGTTGAGGTTGTTTTTGAATTTGTTGGTGTTTTTCAATGTTGAGGTTGTTGTTGTTTTTCAATGTTGAGGTTGTTGTTGAATTTGTTGGTGTTTTTCAATGTTGAGTTTGTTGTTGAATTTGTTGGTGTTTTTCAATGTTGAGGTTGTTGTTGAATTTGTTGGTTTTTTTCAATGTTGAGGTTGTTGTTGAATTTGTTGGTGTTTTTCAATGTTGAGGTTGTTGCTGTTTTTCAATGTTGAGGTTGTTGTTGAATTTGTTGCTGTTTTTCAATGTTGAGATTGTTGTTGTTTTTCAATGTTGAGGTTGTTGTTGAATTTGTTGGTGCTTTTAAATGTTGAGGTTGTTGTTGAATGTGTTGGTGTTTTTCAATGTTGAGGTTGTTGTTGTTTTTCAATGTTGAGATTGTTGTTGAATTTGTTGGTGTTTTTCAATGTTGAGGTTGTTGTTGTTTTTCAATGTTGAGGTTGTTGTTGAATTTGTTGGTGTTTTTCAATGTTGAGTTTGTTGTTGAATAAGTTGGTGTTTTTCAATGTTGAGGTTGTTGTTGAATTTGTTGGTTTTTTTCAATGTTGAGGTTGTTGTTGAATTTGTTGGTGTTTTTCAATGTTGAGGTTGTTGCTGTTTTTCAATGTTGAGGTTGTTGTTGAATTTGTTGCTGTTTTTCAATGTTGAGATTGTTGTTGTTTTTCAATGTTGAGGTTGTTGTTGAATTTGTTGGTGCTTTTAAATGTTGAGGTTGTTGTTGAATGTGTTGGTGTTTTTCAATGTTGAGGTTGTTGTTGTTTTTCAATGTTGAGGTTGTTGTTGAATTTGTTGGTGTTTTTCAATGTTGAGGTTGTTGTTGTTTTTCAATGTTGAGGTTGTTGTTGAATTTGTTGGTGTTTTTCAATTTCGAGGTTGTTGTTGAATTTGTTGGTGTTTTTCAATGTTGAAATTGTTGTTGAATTTGTTGGTGTTTTTCAATGTTGAGGTTGTTGTTGTTTTTCAATGTTGAGGTTGTTGTTGAATTTGTTGGTGTTTTTCAATGTTGAGGTTGTTGTTGTTTTTCAATGCTGAGGTTGTTGTTGAATTTGTTGGTGTTTTTCAATGTTGAGGTTGTTGTTGAATTTGTTGGTGTTTTTCAATGTTGAGGTTGCTGTTGTTTTTCAATTTTGAGGTTGTTGTTGAATTTGTTGGTGTTTTTTAATGTTGAGGTTGTTGTTGTTTTTCAATGTTGAGGTTGTTGTTGAATTTGTTGGTGTTTCTCAATGTTGAGTTTGTTGTTGTTTTTCAATGTTGAGGTTGTTGTTGAATTGGTTGGTGTTTTTCTATGTTGAGGTTGTTGTTGTTTTTCAATGTTGAGGTTGTTGTTGAATTTGTTGGTGTTATTCAATGTTGAGGTTGTTGTTGTTTTTCAATGTTGAGGTTGTTGTTGAATTTGTTGGTGTTTTTCAACGTTGAGGTTGTTGTTGAATTTGTTGGTGTTTTTCAATGTTGAGGTTGTTGTTGAATTTGTTGGTGTTTCTCAATGTTGAGTTTGTTGTTGCTTTTCAATGTTGAGTTTGTTGTTGAATTTGTTGGTGTTTTTCTATGTCGAGGTTGTTGTTGTTTTTCAATGTTGAGGTTGTTGTTGAATTTGTTGGTGTTATTCAATGTTGAGGTTGTTGTTGTTTTTCAATGTTGAGGTTGTTGTAGAATTTGTTGGTGTTTTTCAACGTTGAGGTTGTTGTTGAATTTGTTGGTGTTTTTCAATGTTGAGGTTGTTGTTGTTTTTCAATGTTGAGGTTGTTGAATTTGTTGGTGTTTTTCAATCTTGAGTTTGTTGTTGAATTTGATGGTGTTTTTCAGTGTTGAGGTTGTTGTTGTTTTTCAATGCTGAGGTTGTTGTTGAATATGTTGGTGTGTTTCAATGTTGAGGTTGTTGTTGAATTTGTTGGTGTTTTTCAATGTTGAGGTTGTTGTTGTTTTTCAATGTTGAGGTTGTTTTTGAATTTGTTGGTGTTATTCAATGTTTAGGTTGTTGTTGTTTTTCAATGTTGAGGTTGTTGTTGAATTTGTTGGTGTTTTTCAATGTTGAGGTTGTTGTTGAATTTGTTGGTGTTTTTCAATGTTGAGGTTGTTGTTGTTTTTCAATGTTGAGGTTGTTGTTGAATTTGTTCGTGTTTTTCAATGTTGAGTTTGTTGTTGTTTTTCAATGTTGAGGTTGTTGTTGTTTTTCAATGTTTAGGTTGTTGTTGAATTTGTTGGTGTTTTTCAATGTTGAGGTTGTTGTTGTTTTTCAATGTTGAGGTTGTTGTTGAATTTGTTGGTGCTTTTCAATGTTGAGGTTGTTGTTGAATTTGTTGGTGTTTTTCAATGTTGAGGTTGTTGTTGTTTTTCAATGTTGAGGTTGTTGTTGAATTTGTTGGTGTTTTTCAATGTTGAGTTTGTTGTTGAATTTGTTGGTGTTTTTCAATGTTGAGGTTGTTGTTGAATTTGTTGGTTTTTTTCAATGTTGAGGTTGTTGTTGAATTTGTTGGTGTTTTTCAATGTTGAGGTTGTTGCTGTTTTTCAATGTTGAGGTTGTTGTTGAATTTGTTGCTGTTTTTCAATGTTGAGATTGTTGTTGTTTTTCAATGTTGAGGTTGTTGTTGAATTTGTTGGTGCTTTTAAATGTTGAGGTTGTTGTTGAATTTGTTGGTGTTTTTCAATGTTGAGGTTGTTGTTGTTTTTCAATGTTGAGGTTGTTGTTGAATTTGTTGGTGCTTTTCAATGTTGAGGTTGTTGTTGTTTTTCAATGTTGAGATTGTTGTTGAATTTGTTGGTGTTTTTCAATTTCGAGGTTGTTGTTGAATTTGTTGGTGTTTTTCAATGTTGAAGTTGTTGTTGAATTTGTTGGTCTTTTTCAATGTTGAGGTTGTTGTTGTTTTTCAATGTTGAGGTTGTTGTTGAATTTGTTGGTTTTTTTCAATGTTGAAGTTGTTGTTGAATTTGTTGGTGTTTTTCAATGTTGAGGTTGTTGCTGTTTTTCAATGTTGAGGTTGTTGTTGAATTTGTTGCTGTTTTTCAATGTTGAGATTGTTGTTGTTTTTCAATGTTGAGGTTGTTGTTGAATTTGTTGGTGCTTTTAAATGTTGAGGTTGTTGTTGAATTTGTTGGTGTTTTTCAATGTTGAGGTTGTTGTTGTATTTCAATGTTGAGGTTGTTGTTGAATTTGTTGGTGTTTTTCAATGTTGAGGTTGTTGTTGTTTTTCAATGTTGAGGTTGTTGTTGAATTTGTTGGTGTTTTTCAATTTCGAGGTTGTTGTTGAATTTGTTGGTGTTTTTCTATGTTGAGGTTGTTGTTGTTTTTCAATGTTGAGGTTGTTGTTGAATTTGTTGGTGTTATTCAATGTTGAGGTTGTTGTTGTTTTTCAATGTTGAGGTTGTTGTTGAATTTGTTGGTGTTTTTCAACGTTGAGGTTGTTGTTGAATTTGTTGGTGTTTTTCAATGTTGAGGTTGTTGTTGAATTTGTTGGTGTTTCTCAATGTTGAGTTTGTTGTTGTTTTTCAATGTTGAGTTTGTTGTTGAATTTGTTGGTGTTTTTCTATGTCGAGGTTGTTGTTGTTTTTCAATGTTGAGGTTGTTGTTGAATTTGTTGGTGTTATTCAATGTTGAGGTTGTTGTTGTTTTTCAATGTTGAGGTTGTTGTAGAATTTGTTGGTGTTTTTCAACGTTGAGGTTGTTGTTGAATTTGTTGGTGTTTTTCAATGTTGAGGTTGTTGTTGTTTTTCAATGTTGAGGTTGTTGAATTTGTTGGTGTTTTTCAATCTTGAGTTTGTTGTTGAATTTGTTGGTGTTTTTCAATGTTGAGGTTCTTGTTGAATTTGTTGGTGTTTTTCAGTGTTGAGGTTGTTGTTGTTTTTCAATGCTGAGGTTGTTGTTGAATATGTTGGTGTGTTTCAATGTTGAGGTTGTTGTTGAATTTGTTGGTGTTTTTCAATGTTGAGGTTGTTGTTGTTTTTCAATGTTGAGGTTGTTTTTGAATTTGTTGGTGTTATTCAATGTTTAGGTTGTTGTTGTTTTTCAATGTTGAGGTTGTTGTTGAATTTGTTGGTGTTTTTCAATGTTGAGGTTGTTGTTGAATTTGTTGGTGTTTTTCAATGTTGAGGTTGTTGTTGTTTTTCAATGTTGAGGTTGTTGTTGAATTTGTTGGTGTTTTTCAATGTTGAGTTTGTTGTTGTTTTTCAATGTTGAGGTTGTTGTTGTTTTTCAATGTTGAGGTTGTTGTTGAATTTGTTGGTGTTTTTCAATGTTGAGGTTGTTGTTGTTTTTCAATGTTGAGGTTGTTGTTGAATTTGTTGGTGCTTTTCAATGTTGAGGTTGTTGTTGAATTTGTTGGTGTTTTTCAATGTTGAGGTTGTTGTTGTTTTTCAATGTTGAGGTTGTTGTTGAATTTGTTGGTGTTTTTCAATGTTGAGTTTGTTGTTGAATTTGTTGGTGTTTTTCAATGTTGAGGTTGTTGTTGAATTTGTTGGTTTTTTTCAATGTTGAGGTTGTTGTTGAATTTGTTGGTGTTTTTCAATGTTGAGGTTGTTGCTGTTTTTCAATGTTGAGGTTGTTGTTGAATTTGTTGCTGTTTTTCAATGTTGAGATTGTTGTTGTTTTTCAATGTTGAGGTTGTCGTTGAATTTGTTGGTGCTTTTAAATGTTGAGGTTGTTGTTGAATTTGTTGGTGTTTTTCAATGTTGAGGTTGTTGTTGTTTTTCAATGTTGAGGTTGTTGTTGAATTTGTTGGTGCTTTTCAATGTTGAGGTTGTTGTTGTTTTTCAATGTTGAGATTGTTGTTGAATTTGTTGGTGTTTTTCAATTTCGAGGTTGTTGTTGAATTTGTTGGTGTTTTTCAATGTTGAAGTTGTTGTTGAATTTGTTGGTCTTTTTCAATGTTGAGGTTGTTGTTGTTTTTCAATGTTGAGGTTGTTGTTGAATTTGTAGGTTTTTTTCAATGTTGAGGTTGTTGTTGAATTTGTTGGTGTTTTTCAATGTTGAGGTTGTTGCTGTTTTTCAATGTTGAGGTTGTTGTTGAATTTGTTGCTGTTTTTCAATGTTGAGATTGTTGTTGTTTTTCAATGTTGAGGTTGTTGTTGAATTTGTTGGTGCTTTTAAATGTTGAGGTTGTTGTTGAATTTGTTGGTGTTTTTCAATGTTGAGGTTGTTGTTGTTTTTCAATGTTGAGGTTGTTGTTGAATTTGTTGGTGTTTTTCAATGTTGAGGTTGTTGTTGTTTTTCAATGTTGAGGTTGTTGTTGAATTTGTTGGTGTTTTTCAATTTCGAGGTTGTTGTTGAATTTGCTGGTGTTTTTCAATGTTGAAGTTGTTGTTGAATTTGTTGGTGTTTTTCAATGTTGAGGTTGTTGTTGTTTTTCAATGTTGAGGTTGTTGTTGAATTTGTTGGTGTTTTTTAATGTTGAGGTTGTTGTTGTTTTTCAATGCTGAGGTTGTTGGTGAATTTGTTGGTGTTTTTCAATGTTGAGGTTGTTGTTGAATTTGTTGGTGTTTTTCAATGTTGAGGTTGTTGTTGTTTTTCAATTTTGAGGTTGTTGTTGAATTTGTTGGTGTTTTTCAACGTTGAGGTTGTTGTTGAATTTGTTGGTGTTTTTCAAAGTTGAGGTTGTTGTTGAATTTGTTGGTGTTTCTCAATGTTGAGTTTGTTGTTGTTTTTCAATGTTGAGGTTGTTGTTGAATTTGTTGGTGTTTTTCTATGTCGAGGTTGTTGTTGTTTTTCAATGTTGAGGTTGTTGTTGAATTTGTTGGTGTTATTCAATGTTGAGGTTGTTGTTGTTTTTCAATGTTGAGGTTGTTGTAGAATTTGTTGGTGTTTTTCAACGTTGAGGTTGTTGTTGAATTTGTTGGTGTTTTTCAATGTTGAGGTTGTTGTTGTTTTTCAATGTTGAGGTTGTTGAATTTGTTGGTGTTTTTCAATCTTGAGTTTGTTGTTGAATTTGTTGGTGTTTTTCAATGTTGAGGTTGTTGTTGAATTTGTTGGTGTTTTTCAATGTTGAGGTTGTTGTTGTTTTTCAATGTTGAGGTTGTTGTTGAGTTTGTTGGTGTTTTTCAATGTTGAGGGTGTTGTTGAATTTGTTGGTGTTTTTCAATGTTGAGGTTGTTGTTGTTTTTAAATGTTGACGTTGTTGTTGAATTTGTTGGTGTTTTTTCAATTTTGAGGTTGTTGGTGTTTTTCAATGTTGAGTTAGTTGTTGAATTTGATGGTGTTTTTCTATGTTGAGGTTGTTGTTGTTTTTCAATGTTGAGGTTGTTGTTGAATTTGTTGGTGTTATTCAATGTTGAGGTTGTTGTTGTTTTTCAATGTTGAGGTTGTTGTTGAATTTGTTGGTGTTTTTCAATGTTCAGGTTGTTGTTGAATTTGTTGGTGTTTTTCAATGTTGAGGTTGTTGTTGTTTTTCAATGTTGAGGTTGTTGAATTTGTTGGTGTTTTTCAATCTTGAGTTTGTTGTTGAATTTGTTGGTGTTTTTCAATGTTGAAGTTGTTGTTGAATTTGTTGGTGTTTTTCAATGTTGAGGTTGTTGTTGTTTTTCAATGTTGAGGTTGTTGTTGTTTTTCAATGTTGATGTTGTTGTTGAATTTGTTGGTGTTTTTCAATGTTGAGGTTGTTGTTGTTTTTCAATGTTGAGGTTGTTGTTGAATTTGTTGGTGTTTTTCAATGTTGAGTTTGTTGTTGAATTTGTTGGTGTTTTTCAATGTTGAGGTTGTTGTTGAATTTGTTGGTTTTTTTCAATGTTGAGGTTGTTGTTGAATTTGTTGGTGTTTTTCAATGTTGAGGTTGTTGCTGTTTTTCAATGTTGAGGTTGTTGTTGAATTTGTTGCTGTTTTTCAATGTTGAGATTGTTGTTGATTTTCAATGTTGAGGTTGTTGTTGAATTTGTTGGTGCTTTTAAATGTTGAGGTTGTTGTTGAATGTGTTGGTGTTTTTCAATGTTGAGGTTGTTGTTGTTTTTCAATGTTGAGGTTGTTGTTGAATTTGTTGGTGTTTTTCAATGTTGAGGTTGTTGTTGTTTTTCAATGTTGAGGTTGTTGTTGAATTTGTTGGTGTTTTTCAATGTTGAGTTTGTTGTTGAATTTGTTGGTGTTTTTCAATGTTGAGGTTGTTGTTGAATTTGTTGGTTTTTTTCAATGTTGAGGTTGTTGTTGAATTTGTTGGTGTTTTTCAATGTTGAGGTTGTTGCTGTTTTTCAATGTTGAGGTTGTTGTTGAATTTGTTGCTGTTTTTCAATGTTGAGATTGTTGTTGTTTTTCAATGCTGAGGTTGTTGTTGAATTTGTTGGTGCTTTTAAATGTTGAGGTTGTTGTTGAATGTGTTGGTGTTTTTCAATGTTGAGGTTGTTGTTGTTTTTCAATGTTGAGGTTGTTGTTGAATTTGTTGGTGTTTTTCAATGTTGAGGTTGTTGTTGTTTTTCAATGTTGAGGTTGTTGTTGAATTTGTTGGTGTTTTTCAATTTCGAGGTTGTTGTTGAATTTGTTGGTGTTTTTCAATGTTGAAATTGTTGTTGAATTTGTTGGTGTTTTTCAATGTTGAGGTTGTTGTTGTTTTTCAATGTTGAGGTTGTTGTTGAATTTGTTGGTGTTTTTCAATGTTGAGGTTGTTGTTGTTTTTCAATGCTGAGGTTGTTGTTGAATTTGTTGGTGTTTTTCAATGTTGAGGTTGTTGTTGAATTTGTTGGTGGTTTTCAATGTTGAGGTTGTTGTTGTTTTTCAATTTTGAGGTTGTTGTTGAATTTGTTGGTGTTTTTCAATGTTGAGGTTGTTGTTGAATTTGTTGGTGTTTTTCAATGTTGAGGTTGTTGTTGTTTTTCAATGTTGAGGTTATTGTTGAATTTGTTGGTGTTTTTTAATGTTGAGGTTGTTGTTGTTTTTCAATGTTGAGGTTGTTGTTGAATTTGTTGGTGTTTCTCAATGTTGAGTTTGTTGTTGTTTTTCAATGTTGAGGTTGTTGTTGAATTTGTTGGTGTTTTTCTATGTTGAGGTTGTTGTTGTTTTTCAATGTTGAGGTTGTTGTTGAATTTGTTGGTGTTATTCAATGTTGAGGTTGTTGTTGTTTTTCAATGTTGAGGTTGTTGTTGAATTTGTTGGTGTTTTTCAACGTTGAGGTTGTTGTTGAATATGTTGGTGTTTTTCAATGTTGAGATTGTTGTTGAATTTGTTGGTGTTTCTCAATGTTGAGTTTGTTGTTGTTTTTCAATGTTGAGTTTGTTGTTGAATTTGTTGGTGTTTTTCTATGTCGAGGTTGTTGTTGTTTTTCAATGTTGAGGTTGTTGTTGAATTTGTTGGTGTTATTCAATGTTGAGGTTGTTGTTGTTTTTCAATGTTGAGGTTGTTGTAGAATTTGTTGGTGTTTTTCAACGTTGAGGTTGTTGTTGAATTTGTTGTTGTTTTCCAATGTTGAGGTTGTTGTTGTTTTTCAATGTTGAGGTTGTTGAATTTGTTGGTGTTTTTCAATCTTGAGTTTGTTGTTGAATTTGTTGGTGTTTTTCAATGTTGAGGTTCTTGTTGAATTTGTTGGTGTTTTTCAGTGTTGAGGTTGTTGTTGTTTTTCAATGCTGAGGTTGTTGTTGAATATGTTGGTGTGTTTCAATGTTGAGGTTGTTGTTGAATTTGTTGGTGTTTTTCAATGTTGAGGTTGTTGTTGTTTTTCAATGTTGAGGTTGTTTTTGAATTTGTTGGTGTTATTCAATGTTTAGGTTGTTGTTGTTTTTCAATGTTGAGGTTGTTGTTGAATTTGTTGGTGTTTTTCAATGTTGAGGTTGTTGTTGAATTTGTTGGTGTTTTTCAATGTTGAGGTTGTTGTTGTTTTTCAATGTTGAGGTTGTTGTTGAATTTGTTGGTGTTTTTCAATGTTGAGTTTGTTGTTGTTTTTCAATGTTGAGGTTGTTGTTGTTTTTCAATGTTGAGGTTGTTGTTGAATTTGTTGGTGTTTTTCAATGTTGAGGTTGTTGTTGTTTTTCAATGTTGAGGTTGTTGTTGAATTTGTTGGTGCTTTTCAATGTTGAGGTTGTTGTTGAATTTGTTGGTGTTTTTCAATGTTGAGGTTGTTGTTGTTTTTCAATGTTGAGGTTGTTGTTGAATTTGTTGGTGTTTTTCAATGTTGAGTTTGTTGTTGAATTTGTTGGTGTTTTTCAATGTTGAGGTTGTTGTTGAATTTGTTGGTTTTTTTCAATGTTGAGGTTGTTGTTGAATTTGTTGGTGTTTTTCAATGGTGAGGTTGTTGCTGTTTTTCAATGTTGAGGTTGTTGTTGAATTTGTTGCTGTTTTTCAATGTTGAGATTGTTGTTGTTTTTCAATGTTGAGGTTGTTGTTGAATTTGTTGGTGCTTTTAAATGTTGAGGTTGTTGTTGAATTTGTTGGTGTTTTTCAATGTTGAGGTTGTTGTTGTTTTTCAATGTTGAGGTTGTTGTTGAATTTGTTGGTGTTTTTCAATGTTGAGGTTGTTGTTGTTTTTCAATGTTGAGGTTGTTGTTGAATTTGTTGGTGTGTTTCAATTTCGAGGTTGTTGTTGAATTTGTTGGTGTTTTTCAATGTTGAAGTTGTTGTTGAATTTGTTGGTGTTTTTCAATGTTGAGGTTGTTGTTGTTTTTCAATGTTGAGGTTGTTGTTGAATTTGTTGGTGTTTTTCAATGTTGAGGTTGTTGTTCTTTTTCAATGCTGAGGTTGTTGTTGAATTTGTTGGTGTTTTTCAATGTTGAGGTTGTTGTTGAATTTGTTGGTGTTATTCAATGTTGAGGTTGTTGTTGTTTTTCAATGTTGAGGTTGTTGTAGAATTTGTTGCTGTTTTTCAACGTTGAGGTTGTTGTTGAATTTGTTGGTGTTTTTCAATGTTGAGGTTGTTGTTGTTTTTCAATGTTGAGGTTGTTGAATTTGTTGGTGTTTTTCAATCTTGAGTTTGTTGTTGAATTTGTTGGTGTTTTTCAATGTTGAGGTTGTTGTTGAATTTGTTGGTGTTTTTCAATGTTGAGGTTGTTGTTGTTTTTCAATGTTGAGGTTGTTGTTGAGTTTGTTGGTGTTTTTCAATGTTGAGGGTGTTGTTGAATTTGTTGGTGTTTTTTCAATGTTGAGGTTGTTGTTGTTTTTAAATGTTGACGTTGTTGTTGAATTTGTTGGTGTTTTTTCAATTTTGAGGTTGTTGGTGTTTTTCAATGTTGAGTTTGTTGTTGAATTTGATGGTGTTTTTCTATGTTGAGGTTGTTGTTGTTTTTCAATGTTGAGGTTGTTGTTGAATTTGTTGGTGTTATTCAATGTTGAGGTTGTTGTTGTTTTTCAATGTTGAGGTTGTTGTTGAATTTGTTGGTGTTTTTCAATGTTCAGGTTGTTGTTGAATTTGTTGGTGTTTTTCAATGTTGAGGTTGTTGTTGTTTTTCAATGTTGAGGTTGTTGAATTTGTTGGTGTTTTTCAATCTTGAGTTTGTTGTTGAATTTGTTGGTGTTTTTCAATGTTGAAGTTGTTGTTGAATTTGTTGGTGTTTTTCAATGTTGAGGTTGTTGTTGTTTTTCAATGTTGAGGTTGTTGTTGTTTTTCAATGTTGATATTGTTGTTGAATTTGTTGGTGTTTTTCAATGTTGAGGTTGTTGTTGTTTTTCAATGTTGAGGTTGTTGTTGAATTTGTTGGTGTTTTTCAATGTTGAGTTTGTTGTTGAATTTGTTGGTGTTTTTCAATGTTGAGGTTGTTGTTGAATTTGTTGGTTTTTTTCAATGTTGAGGTTGTTGTTGAATTTGTTGGTGTTTTTCAATG
Organism: Isurus oxyrinchus; assembly: GCA_026770705.1. Lineage (NCBI taxonomy): Eukaryota > Metazoa > Chordata > Chondrichthyes > Lamniformes > Lamnidae > Isurus > Isurus oxyrinchus. The sequence goes on from JANJGN010000663.1 coordinate 103,990, forward strand.
TTGAGGTTGTTGCTGTTTTTCAATGTTGAGGTTGTTGTTGAATTTGTTGCTGTTTTTCAATGTTGAGATTGTTGTTGTTTTTCAATGTTGAGGTTGTTGTTGAATTTGTTGGTGCTTTTAAATGTTGAGGTTGTTGTTGAATGTGTTGGTGTTTTTCAATGTTGAGGTTGTTGTTGTTTTTCAATGTTGAGGTTGTTGTTGAATTTGTTGGTGTTTTTCAATGTTGAGGTTGTTGTTGTTTTTCAATGTTGAGGTTGTTGTTGAATTTGTTGGTGTTTTTGAATGTTGAGTTTGTTGTTGAATTTGTTGGTGTTTTTCAATGTTGAGGTTGTTGTTGAATTTGTTGGTTTTTTTCAATGTTGAGGTTGTTGTTGAATTTGTTGGTGTTTTTCAATGTTGAGGTTGTTGCTGTTTTTCAATGTTGAGGTTGTTGTTGAATTTGTTGCTGTTTTTCAATGTTGAGATTGTTGTTGTTTTTCAATGCTGAGGTTGTTGTTGAATTTGTTGGTGCTTTTAAATGTTGAGGTTGTTGTTGAATGTGTTGGTGTTTTTCAATGTTGAGGTTGTTGTTGTTTTTCAATGTTGAGGTTGTTGTTGAATTTGTTGGTGTTTTTCAATGTTGAGGTTGTTGTTGTTTTTCAATGTTGAGGTTGTTGTTGAATTTGTTGGTGTTTTTCAATTTCGAGGTTGTTGTTGAATTTGTTGGTGTTTTTCAATGCTGAAATTGTTGTTGAATTTGTTGGTGTTTTTCAATGTTGAGGTTGTTGTTGTTTTTCAATGTTGAGGTTGTTGTTGAATTTGTTGGTGTTTTTCAATGTTGAGGTTGTTGTTGTTTTTCAATGCTGAGGTTGTTGTTGAATTTGTTGGTGTTTTTCAATGTTGAGGTTGTTGTTGAATCTGTTGGTGTTTTTCAATGTTGAGGTTGTTGTTGTTTTTCAATTTTGAGGTTGTTGTTGAATTTGTTGGTGTTTTTCAATGTTGAGGTTGTTGTTGTTTTTCAATGTTGAGGTTGTTGTTGAATTTGTTGGTGTTTTTCAATGTTGAGGTTGTTGTTGAATTTGTTGGTGTTTTTCAATGTTGAGGTTGTTGTTGTTTTTCAATGTTGAGGTTATTGTTGAATTTGTTGGTGTTTTTTAATGTTGAGGTTGTTGTTGTTTTTCAATGTTGAGGTTGTTGTTGAATTTGTTGGTGTTTCTCAATGTTGAGTTTGTTGTTGTTTTTCAATGTTGAGGTTGTTGTTGAATTTGTTGGTGTTTTTCTATGTTGAGGTTGTTGTTGTTTTTCAATGTTGAGGTTGTTGTTGAATTTGTTGGTGTTATTCAATGTTGAGGTTGTTGTTGTTTTTCAATGTTGAGGTTGTTGTTGAATTTGTTGGTGTTTTTCAACGTTGAGGTTGTTGTTGAATATGTTGGTGTTTTTCAATGTTGAGGTTGTTGTTGAATTTGTTGGTGTTTCTCAATGTTGAGTTTGTTGTTGTTTTTCAATGTTGAGTTTGTTGTTGAATTTGTTGGTGTTTTTCTATGTCGAGGTTGTTGTTGTTTTTCAATGTTGAGGTTGTTGTTGAATTTGTTGGTGTTATTCAATGTTGAGGTTGTTGTTGTTTTTCAATGTTGAGGTTGTTGTAGAATTTGTTGGTGTTTTTCAACGTTGAGGTTGTTGTTGAATTTGTTGGTGTTTTTCAATATTGAGGTTGTTGTTGTTTTTCAATGTTGAGGTTGTTGAATTTGTTGGTGTTTTTCAATCTTGAGTTTGTTGTTGAATTTGTTGGTGTTTTTCAATGTTGAGGTTCTTGTTGAATTTGTTGGTGTTTTTCAGTGTTGAGGTTGTTGTTGTTTTTCAATGCTGAGGTTGTTGTTGAATATGTTGGTGTGTTTCAATGTTGAGGTTGTTGTTGAATTTGTTGGTGTTTTTCAATGTTGAGGTTGTTGTTGTTTTTCAATGTTGAGGTTGTTTTTGAATTTGTTGGTGTTATTCAATGTTTAGGTTGTTGTTGTTTTTCAATGTTGAGGTTGTTGTTGAATTTGTTGGTGTTTTTCAATGTTGAGGTTGTTGTTGAATTTGTTGGTGTTTTTCAATGTTGAGGTTGTTGTTGTTTTTCAATGTTGAGGTTGTTGTTGAATTTGTTGGTGTTTTTCAATGTTGAGTTTGTTGTTGTTTTTCAATGTTGAGGTTGTTGTTGTTTTTCAATGTTGAGGTTGTTGTTGAATTTGTTGGTGTTTTTCAATGTTGAGGTTGTTGTTGTTTTTCAATGTTGAGGTTGTTGTTGAATTTGTTGGTGCTTTTCAATGTTGAGGTTGTTGTTGAATTTGTTGGTGTTTTTCAATGTTGAGGTTGTTGTTGTTTTTCAATGTTGAGGTTGTTGTTGAATTTGTTGGTGTTTTTCAATGTTTAGTTTGTTGTTGAATTTGTTGGTGTTTTTCAATGTTGAGGTTGTTGTTGAATTTGTTGGTTTTTTTCAATGTTGAGGTTGTTGTTGAATTTGTTGGTGTTTTTCAATGTTGAGGTTGTTGCTGTTTTTCAATGTTGAGGTTGTTGTTGAATTTGTTGCTGTTTTTCAATGTTGAGATTGTTGTTGTTTTTCAATGTTGAGGTTGTTGTTGAATTTGTTGGTGCTTTTAAATGTTGAGGTTGTTGTTGAATTTGTTGGTGTTTTTCAATGTTGAGGTTGTTGTTGTTTTTCAATGTTGAGGTTGTTGTTGAATTTGTTGGTGTTTTTCAATGTTGAGGTTGTTGTTGTTTTTCAATGTTGAGGTTGTTGTTGAATTTGTTGGTGTTTTTCAATTTCGAGGTTGTTGTTGAATTTGTTGGTGTTTTTCAATGTTGAAGTTGTTGTTGAATTTGTTGGTGTTTTTCAATGTTGAGGTTGTTGTTGTTTTTCAATGTTGAGGTTGTTGTTGAATTTGTTGGTGTTTTTCAATGTTGAGGTTGTTGTTCTTTTTCAATGCTGAGGTTGTTGTTGAATTTGTTGGTGTTTTTCAATGTTGAGGTTGTTGTTGAATTTGTTGGTGTTTTTCAATGTTGAGGTTGTTGTTGTTTTTCAATTTTGAGGTTGTTGTTGAATTTGTTGGTGTTTTTCAACGTTGAGGTTGTTGTTGAATTTGTTGGTGTTTTTCAATGTTGAGGTTGCTGTTGAATTTGTTGGTGTTTTTCTATGTCGAGGTTGTTGTTGTTTTTCAATGTTGAGGTTGTTGTTGAATTTGTTGGTGTTTTTCTATGTCGAGGTTGTTGTTGTTTTTCAATGTTGAGGTTGTTGTTGAATTTGTTGGTGTTATTCAATGTTGAGGTTGTTGTTGTTTTTCAATGTTGAGGTTGTTGTTGAATTTGTTGGTGTTTTTCAATGTTCAGGCAGGTTGTTGTTGAATTTGTTGGTGTTTTTCAATGTTGAGGTTGTTGTTGTTTTTCAATGTTGAGGTTGTTGAATTTGTTGGTGTTTTTCAATCTTGAGTTTGTTGTTGAATTTGTTGGTGTTTTTCAATGTTGAAGTTGTTGTTGAATTTGTTGGTGTTTTTCAATGTTGAGGATGTTGTTGTTTTTCAATGTTGAGGTTGTTTTTGAATTTGTTGGTGTTTTTCAATGTTGAGTTTGTTGTTGAATTTGTTGGTGTTTTTAAATGTTGAGGTTGTTGTTGAATTTGTTGGTTTTTTTCAATGTTGAGGTTGTTGTTGAATTTGTTGGTGTATTTCAATGTTGAGGTTGTTGCTGTTTTTCAATGTTGAGGTTGTTGTTGAATTTGTTGCTGTTTTTCAATGTTGAGATTGTTGTTGTTTTTCAATGTTGAGGTTGTTGTTGAATTTGTTGGTGCTTTTAAATGTTGAGGTTGTTGTTGAATGTGTTGGTGTTTTTCAATGTTGAGGTTGTTGTTGTTTTTCAATGTTGAGGTTGTTGTTGAATTTGTTGGTGTTTTTCAATGTTGAGGTTGTTGTTGTTTTTCAATGTTGAGGTTGTTGTTGAATTTGTTGGTGTTTTTCAATGTTGAGTTTGTTGTTGAATTTGTTGGTGTTTTTCAATGTTGAGGTTGTTGTTGAATTTGTTGGTTTTTTTCAATGTTGAGGTTGTTGTTGAATTTGTTGGTGTTTTTCAATGTTGAGGTTGTTGCTGTTTTTCAATGTTGAGGTTGTTGTTGAATTTGTTGCTGTTTTTCAATGTTGAGATTGTTGTTGTTTTTCAATGCTGAGGTTGTTGTTGAATTTGTTGGTGCTTTTAAATGTTGAGGTTGTTGTTGAATGTGTTGGTGTTTTTCAATGTTGAGGTTGTTGTTGTTTTTCAATGTTGAGGTTGTTGTTGAATTTGTTGGTGTTTTTCAATGTTGAGGTTGTTGTTGTTTTTCAATGTTGAGGTTGTTGTTGAATTTGTTGGTGTTTTTCAATTTCGAGGTTGTTGTTGAATTTGTTGGTGTTTTTCAATGTTGAAATTGTTGTTGAATTTGTTGGTGTTTTTCAATGTTGAGGTTGTTGTTGTTTTTCAATGTTGAGGTTGTTGTTGAATTTGTTGGTGTTTTTCAATGTTGAGGTTGTTGTTGTTTTTCAATGCTGAGGTTGTTGTTGAATTTGTTGCTGTTTTTCAATGTTGAGATTGTTGTTGTTTTTCAATGTTGAGGTTGTTGTTGAATTTGTTGGTGCTTTTAAATGTTGAGGTTGTTGTTGAATGTGTTGGTGTTTTTCAATGTTGAGGTTGTTGTTGTTTTTCAATGTTGAGGTTGTTGTTGAATTTGTTGGTGTTTTTCAATGTTGAGGTTGTTGTTGTTTTTCAATGTTGAGGTTGTTGTTGAATTTGTTGGTGTTTTTGAATGTTGAGTTTGTTGTTGAATTTGTTGGTGTTTTTCAATGTTGAGGTTGTTGTTGAATTTGTTGGTTTTTTTCAATGTTGAGGTTGTTGTTGAATTTGTTGGTGTTTTTCAATGTTGAGGTTGTTGCTGTTTTTCAATGTTGAGGTTGTTGTTGAATTTGTTGCTGTTTTTCAATGTTGAGATTGTTGTTGTTTTTCAATGCTGAGGTTGTTGTTGAATTTGTTGGTGCTTTTAAATGTTGAGGTTGTTGTTGAATGTGTTGGTGTTTTTCAATGTTGAGGTTGTTGTTGTTTTTCAATGTTGAGGTTGTTGTTGAATTTGTTGGTGTTTTTCAATGTTGAGGTTGTTGTTGTTTTTCAATGTTGAGGTTGTTGTTGAATTTGTTGGTGTTTTTCAATTTCGAGGTTGTTGTTGAATTTGTTGGTGTTTTTCAATGTTGAAATTGTTGTTGAATTTGTTGGTGTTTTTCAATGTTGAGGTTGTTGTTGTTTTTCAATGTTGAGGTTGTTGTTGAATTTGTTGGTGTTTTTCAATGTTGAGGTTGTTGTTGTTTTTCAATGCTGAGGTTGTTGTTGAATTTGTTGGTGTTTTTCAATGTTGAGGTTGTTGTTGAATCTGTTGGTGTTTTTCAATGTTGAGGTTGTTGTTGTTTTTCAATTTTGAGGTTGTTGTTGAATTTGTTGGTGTTTTTCAATGTTGAGGTTGTTGTTGTTTTTCAATGTTGAGGTTGTTGTTGAATTTGTTGGTGTTTTTCAATGTTGAGGTTGTTGTTGAATTTGTTGGTGTTTTTCAATGTTGAGGTTGTTGTTGTTTTTCAATGTTGAGGTTATTGTTGAATTTGTTGGTGTTTTTTAATGTTGAGGTTGTTGTTGTTTTTCAATGTTGAGGTTGTTGTTGAATTTGTTGGTGTTTCTCAATGTTGAGTTTGTTGTTGTTTTTCAATGTTGAGGTTGTTGTTGAATTTGTTGGTGTTTTTCTATGTTGAGGTTGTTGTTGTTTTTCAATGTTGAGGTTGTTGTTGAATTTGTTGGTGTTATTCAATGTTGAGGTTGTTGTTGTTTTTCAATGTTGAGGTTGTTGTTGAATTTGTTGGTGTTTTTCAACGTTGAGGTTGTTGTTGAATATGTTGGTGTTTTTCAATGTTGAGGTTGTTGTTGAATTTGTTGGTGTTTCTCAATGTTGAGTTTGTTGTTGTTTTTCAATGTTGAGTTTGTTGTTGAATTTGTTGGTGTTTTTCTATGTCGAGGTTGTTGTTGTTTTTCAATGTTGAGGTTGTTGTTGAATTTGTTGCTGTTTTTCAATGTTGAGATTGTTGTTGTTTTTCAATGCTGAGGTTGTTGTTGAATTTGTTGGTGCTTTTAAATGTTGAGGTTGTTGTTGAATGTGTTGGTGTTTTTCAATGTTGAGGTTGTTGTTGTTTTTCAATGTTGAGGTTGTTGTTGAATTTGTTGGTGTTTTTCAATGTTGAGGTTGTTGTTGTTTTTCAATGTTGAGGTTGTTGTTGAATTTGTTGGTGTTTTTCAATTTCGAGGTTGTTGTTGAATTTGTTGGTGTTTTTCAATGTTGAAATTGTTGTTGAATTTGTTGGTGTTTTTCAATGTTGAGGTTGTTGTTGTTTTTCAATGTTGAGGTTGTTGTTGAATTTGTTGGTGTTTTTCAATGTTGAGGTTGTTGTTGTTTTTCAATGCTGAGGTTGTTGTTGAATTTGTTGGTGTTTTTCAATGTTGAGGTTGTTGTTGAATCTGTTGGTGTTTTTCAATGTTGAGGTTGTTGTTGTTTTTCAATTTTGAGGTTGTTGTTGAATTTGTTGGTGTTTTTCAATGTTGAGGTTGTTGTTGTTTTTCAATGTTGAGGTTGTTGTTGAATTTGTTGGTGTTTTTCAATGTTGAGGTTGTTGTTGAATTTGTTGGTGTTTTTCAATGTTGAGGTTGTTGTTGTTTTTCAATGTTGAGGTTATTGTTGAATTTGTTGGTGTTTTTTAATGTTGAGGTTGTTGTTGTTTTTCAATGTTGAGGTTGTTGTTGAATTTGTTGGTGTTTCTCAATGTTGAGTTTGTTGTTGTTTTTCAATGTTGAGGTTGTTGTTGAATTTGTTGGTGTTTTTCTATGTTGAGGTTGTTGTTGTTTTTCAATGTTGAGGTTGTTGTTGAATTTGTTGGTGTTATTCAATGTTGAGGTTGTTGTTGTTTTTCAATGTTGAGGTTGTTGTCGAATTTGTTGGTGTTTTTCAACGTTGAGGTTGTTGTTGAATATGTTGGTGTTTTTCAATGTTGAGGTTGTTGTTGAATTTGTTGGTGTTTCTCAATGTTGAGTTTGTTGTTGTTTTTCAATGTTGAGTTTGTTGTTGAATTTGTTGGTGTTTTTCTATGTCGAGGTTGTTGTTGTTTTTCAATGTTGAGGTTGTTGTTGAATTTGTTGGTGTTATTCAATGTTGAGGTTGTTGTTGTTTTTCAATGTTGAGGTTGTTGTAGAATTTGTTGGTGTTTTTCAACGTTGAGGTTGTTGTTGAATTTGTTGGTGTTTTTCAATGTTGAGGTTGTTGTTGTTTTTCAATGTTGAGGTTGTTGAATTTGTTGGTGTTTTTCAATCTTGAGTTTGTTGTTGAATTTGTTGGTGTTTTTCAATGTTGAGGTTCTTGTTGAATTTGTTGGTGTTTTTCAGTGTTGAGGTTGTTGTTGTTTTTCAATGCTGAGGTTGTTGTTGAATATGTTGGTGTGTTTCAATGTTGAGGTTGTTGTTGAATTTGTTGGTGTTTTTCAATGTTGAGGTTGTTGTTGTTTTTCAATGTTGAGGTTGTTTTTGAATTTGTTGGTGTTATTCAATGTTTAGGTTGTTGTTGTTTTTCAATGTTGAGGTTGTTGTTGAATTTGTTGGTGTTTTTCAATGTTGAGGTTGTTGTTGAATTTGTTGGTGTTTTTCAATGTTGAGGTTGTTGTTGTTTTTCAATGTTGAGGTTGTTGTTGAATTTGTTGGTGTTTTTCAATGTTGAGTTTGTTGTTGTTTTTCAATGTTGAGGTTGTTGTTGTTTTTCAATGTTGAGGTTGTTGTTGAATTTGTTGGTGCTTTTCAATGTTGATGTTGTTGTTGAATTTGTTGGTGTTTTTCAATGTTGAGGTTGTTGTTGTTTTTCAATGTTGAGGTTGTTGTTGAATTTGTTGGTGTTTTTCAATGTTGAGTTTGTTGTTGAATTTGTTGGTGTTTTTCAATGTTGAGGTTGTTGTTGAATTTGTTGGTTTTTTTCAATGTTGAGGTTGTTGTTGAATTTGTTGGTGTTTTTCAATGTTGAGGTTGTTGCTGTTTTTCAATGTTGAGGTTGTTGTTGAATTTGTTGCTGTTTTTCAATGTTGAGATTGTTGTTGTTTTTCAATGTTGAGGTTGTTGTTGAATTTGTTGGTGCTTTTAAATGTTGAGGTTGTTGTTGAATTTGTTGGTGTTTTTCAATGTTGAGGTTGTTGTTGTTTTTCAATGTTGAGGTTGTTGTTGAATTTGTTGGTGTTTTTCAATGTTGAGGTTGTTGTTGTTTTTCAATGTTGAGGTTGTTGTTGAATTTGTTGGTGTTTTTCAATTTCGAGGTTGTTGTTGAATTTGTTGGTGTTTTTCAATGTTGAAGTTGTTGTTGAATTTGTTGGTGTTTTTCAATGTTGAGGTTGTTGTTGTTTTTCAATGTTGAGGTTGTTGTTGAATTTGTTGGTGTTTTTCAATGTTGAGGTTGTTGTTCTTTTTCAATGCTGAGGTTGTTGTTGAATTTGTTGGTGTTTTTCAATGTTGAGGTTGTTGTTGAATTTGTTGGTGTTTTTCAATGTTGAGGTTGTTGTTGTTTTTCAATTTTGAGGTTGTTGTTGAATTTGTTGGTGTTTTTCAACGTTGAGGTTGTTGTTGAATTTGTTGGTGTTTTTCAATGTTGAGGTTGCTGTTGAATTTGTTGGTGTTTTTCTATGTCGAGGTTGTTGTTGTTTTTCAATGTTGAGGTTGTTGTTGAATTTGTTGGTGTTTTTCTATGTCGAGGTTGTTGTTGTTTTTCAATGTTGAGGTTGTTGTTGAATTTGTTGGTGTTATTCAATGTTGAGGTTGTTGTTGTTTTTCAATGTTGAGGTTGTTGTTGAATTTGTTGGTGTTTTTCAATGTTCAGGCAGGTTGTTGTTGAATTTGTTGGTGTTTTTCAATGTTGAGGTTGTTGTTGTTTTTCAATGTTGAGGTTGTTGAATTTGTTGGTGTTTTTCAATCTTGAGTTTGTTGTTGAATTTGTTGGTGTTTTTCAATGTTGAAGTTGTTGTTGAATTTGTTGGTGTTTTTCAATGTTGAGGATGTTGTTGTTTTTCAATGTTGAGGTTGTTTTTGAATTTGTTGGTGTTTTTCAATGTTGAGTTTGTTGTTGAATTTGTTGGTGTTTTTAAATGTTGAGGTTGTTGTTGAATTTGTTGGTTTTTTTCAATGTTGAGGTTGTTGTTGAATTTGTTGGTGTATTTCAATGTTGAGGTTGTTGCTGTTTTTCAATGTTGAGGTTGTTGTTGAATTTGTTGCTGTTTTTCAATGTTGAGATTGTTGTTGTTTTTCAATGTTGAGGTTGTTGTTGAATTTGTTGGTGCTTTTAAATGTTGAGGTTGTTGTTGAATGTGTTGGTGTTTTTCAATGTTGAGGTTGTTGTTGTTTTTCAATGTTGAGGTTGTTGTTGAATTTGTTGGTGTTTTTCAATGTTGAGGTTGTTGTTGTTTTTCAATGTTGAGGTTGTTGTTGAATTTGTTGGTGTTTTTCAATGTTGAGTTTGTTGTTGAATTTGTTGGTGTTTTTCAATGTTGAGGTTGTTGTTGAATTTGTTGGTTTTTTTCAATGTTGAGGTTGTTGTTGAATTTGTTGGTGTTTTTCAATGTTGAGGTTGTTGCTGTTTTTCAATGTTGAGGTTGTTGTTGAATTTGTTGCTGTTTTTCAATGTTGAGATTGTTGTTGTTTTTCAATGCTGAGGTTGTTGTTGAATTTGTTGGTGCTTTTAAATGTTGAGGTTGTTGTTGAATGTGTTGGTGTTTTTCAATGTTGAGGTTGTTGTTGTTTTTCAATGTTGAGGTTGTTGTTGAATTTGTTGGTGTTTTTCAATGTTGAGGTTGTTGTTGTTTTTCAATGTTGAGGTTGTTGTTGAATTTGTTGGTGTTTTTCAATTTCGAGGTTGTTGTTGAATTTGTTGGTGTTTTTCAATGTTGAAATTGTTGTTGAATTTGTTGGTGTTTTTCAATGTTGAGGTTGTTGTTGTTTTTCAATGTTGAGGTTGTTGTTGAATTTGTTGGTGTTTTTCAATGTTGAGGTTGTTGTTGTTTTTCAATGCTGAGGTTGTTGTTGAATTTGTTGGTGTTTTTCAATGTTGAGGTTGTTGTTGAATTTGTTGGTGTTTTTCAATGTTGAGGTTGTTGTTGTTTTTCAATTTTGAGGTTGTTGTTGAATTTGTTGGTGTTTTTCAATGTTGAGGTTGTTGTTGTTTTTCAATGTTGAGGTTGTTGTTGAATTTGTTGGTGTTTTTCAATGTTGAGGTTGTTGTTGAATTTGTTGGTGTTTTTCAATGTTGAGGTTGTTGTTGTTTTTCAATGTTGAGGTTATTGTTGAATTTGTTGGTGTTTTTTAATGTTGAGGTTGTTGTTGTTTTTCAATGTTGAGGTTGTTGTTGAATTTGTTGGTGTTTTTCTATGTTGAGGTTGTTGTTGTTTTTCAATGTTGAGGTTGTTGTTGAATTTGTTGGTGTTATTCAATGTTGAGGTTGTTGTTGTTTTTCAATGTTGAGGTTGTTGTTGAATTTGTTGGTGTTTTTCAACGTTGAGGTTGTTGTTGAATATGTTGGTGTTTTTCAATGTTGAGGTTGTTGTTGAATTTGTTGGTGTTTCTCAATGTTGAGTTTGTTGCTGTTTTTCAATGTTGAGTTTGTTGTTGAATTTGTTGGTGTTTTTCTATGTCGAGGTTGTTGTTGTTTTTCAATGTTGAGGTTGTTGTTGAATTTGTTGGTGTTATTCAATGTTGAGGTTGTTGTTGTTTTTCAATGTTGAGGTTGTTGTAGAATTTGTTGGTGTTTTTCAACGTTGAGGTTGTTGTTGAATTTGTTGGTGTTTTTCAATGTTGAGGTTGTTGTTGTTTTTCAATGTTGAGGTTGTTGAATTTGTTGGTGTTTTTCAATCTTGAGTTTGTTGTTGAATTTGTTGGTGTTTTTCAATGTTGAGGTTCTTGTTGAATTTGTTGGTGTTTTTCAGTGTTGAGGTTGTTGTTGTTTTTCAATGCTGAGGTTGTTGTTGAATATGTTGGTGTGTTTCAATGTTGAGGTTGTTGTTGAATTTGTTGGTGTTTTTCAATGTTGAGGTTGTTGTTGTTTTTCAATGTTGAGGTTGTTTTTGAATTTGTTGGTGTTATTCAATGTTTAGGTTGTTGTTGTTTTTCAATGTTGAGGTTGTTGTTGAATTTGTTGGTGTTTTTCAATGTTGAGGTTGTTGTTGAATTTGTTGGTGTTTTTCAATGTTGAGGTTGTTGTTGTTTTTCAATGTTGAGGTTGTTGTTGAATTTGTTGGTGTTTTTCAATGTTGAGTTTGTTGTTGTTTTTCAATGTTGAGGTTGTTGTTGTTTTTCAATGTTGAGGTTGTTGTTGAATTTGTTGGTGTTTTTCAATGTTGAGGTTGTTGTTGTTTTTCAATGTTGAGGTTGTTGTTGAATTTGTTGGTGCTTTTCAATGTTGAGGTTGTTGTTGAATTTGTTGGTGTTTTTCAATGTTGAGGTTGTTGTTGTTTTTCAATGTTGAGGTTGTTGTTGAATTTGTTGGTGTTTTTCAATGTTGAGTTTGTTGTTGAATTTGTTGGTGTTTTTCAATGTTGAGGTTGTTGTTGAATTTGTTGGTTTTTTTCAATGTTGAGGTTGTTGTTGAATTTGTTGGTGTTTTTCAATGTTGAGGTTGTTGCTGTTTTTCAATGTTGAGGTTGTTGTTGAATTTGTTGCTGTTTTTCAATGTTGAGATTGTTGTTGTTTTTCAATGTTGAGGTTGTTGTTGAATTTGTTGGTGCTTTTAAATGTTGAGGTTGTTGTTGAATTTGTTGGTGTTTTTCAATGTTGAGGTTGTTGTTGTTTTTCAATGTTGAGGTTGTTGTTGAATTTGTTGGTGTTTTTCAATGTTGAGGTTGTTGTTGTTTTTCAATGTTGAGGTTGTTGTTGAATTTGTTGGTGTTTTTCAATTTCGAGGTTGTTGTTGAATTTGTTGGTGTTTTTCAATGTTGAAGTTGTTGTTGAATTTGTTGGTGTTTTTCAATGTTGAGGTTGTTGTTGTTTTTCAATGTTGAGGTTGTTGTTGAATTTGTTGGTGTTTTTCAATGTTGAGGTTGTTGTTCTTTTTCAATGCTGAGGTTGTTGTTGAATTTGTTGGTGTTTTTCAATGTTGAGGTTGTTGTTGAATTTGTTGGTGTTTTTCAATGTTGAGGTTGTTGTTGTTTTTCAATTTTGAGTTTGTTGTTGAATTTGTTGGTGTTTTTCAACGTTGAGGTTGTTGTTGAATTTGTTGGTGTTTTTCAATGTTGAGGTTGTTGTTGAATTTGTTGGTGTTTCTCAATGTTGAGTTTGTTGTTGTTTTTCAATGTTGAGGTTGTTGTTGAATTTGTTGGTGTTTTTCTATGTCGAGGTTGTTGTTGTTTTTCAATGTTGAGGTTGTTGTTGAATTTGTTGGTGTTATTCAATGTTGAGGTTGTTGTTGTTTTTCAATGTTGAGGTTGTTGTTGAATTTGTTGGTGTTTTTCAATGTTCAGGCAGGTTGTTGTTGAATTTGTTGGTGTTTTTCAATGTTGAGGTTGTTGTTGTTTTTCAATGTTGAGGTTGTTGAATTTGTTGGTGTTTTTCAATCTTGAGTTTGTTGTTGAATTTGTTGGTGTTTTTCAATGTTGAAGTTGTTGTTGAATTTGTTGGTGTTTTTCAAAGTTGAGTTTGTTGTTGAATTTGTTGGTGTTTTTCAATGTTGAGGTTGTTGTTGTTTTTCAATGTTGAGGTGGTTGTTGAATTTGTTGGTGTTTTTCAATGTTGAGTTTGTTGTTGAATTTGTTGGTGTTTTTCAATGTTGAGGTTGTTGTTGAATTTGTTGGTTTTTTTCAATGTTGAGGTTGTTGTTGAATTTGTTGGTGTTTTTCAATGTTGAGGTTGTTGCTGTTTTTCAATGTTGAGGTTGTTGTTGAATTTGTTGCTGTTTTTCAATGTTGAGATTGTTGTTGTTTTTCAATGTTGAGGTTGTTGTTGAATTTGTTGGTGCTTTTAAATGTTGAGGTTGTTGTTGAATTTGTTGGTGTTTTTCAATGTTGAGGTTGTTGTTGTTTTTCAATGTTGAGGTTGTTGTTGAATTTGTTGGTGTTTTTCAATGTTGAGGTTGTTGTTGTTTTTCAATGTTAAGGTTGTTGTTGAATTTGTTGGTGTTTTTCAATTTCGAGGTTGTTGTTGAATTTGTTGGTGTTTTTCAATGTTGAAGTTGTTGTTGAATTTGTTGGTGTTTTTCAATGTTGAGGTTGTTGTTGTTTTTCAATGTTGAGGTTGTTGTTGAATTTGTTGGTGTTTTTCAATGTTGAGGTTGTTGTTCTTTTTCAATGCTGAGGTTGTTGTTGAATTTGTTGGTGTTTTTCAATGTTGAGGTTGTTGTTGAATTTGTTGGTGTTTTTCAATGTTGAGGTTGTTGTTGTTTTTCAATTTTGAGGTTGTTGTTGAATTTGTTGGTGTTTTTCAACGTTGAGGTTGTTGTTGAATTTGTTGGTGTTTTTCAATGTTGAGGTTGTTGTTGAATTTGTTGGTGTTTCTCAAGGTTGAGTTTGTTGTTGTTTTTCAATGTTGAGGTTGTTGTTGAATTTGTTGGTGTTTTTCTATGTCGAAGTTGTTGTTGTTTTTCAATGTTGAGGTTGTTGTTGAATTTGTTGGTGTTATTCAATGTTGAGGTTGTTGTTGTTTTTCAATGTTGAGGTTGTTGTTGAATTTGTTGGTGTTTTTCAATGTTCAGGCAGGTTGTTGTTGAATTTGTTGGTGTTTTTCAATGTTGAGGTTGTTGTTGTTTTTCAATGTTGAGGTTGTTGAATTTGTTGGTGTTTTTCAATATTGAGTTTGTTGTTGAATTTGTTGGTGTTTTTCAATGTTGAAGTTGTTGTTGAATATGTTGGTGTTTTCAATGTTGAGGATGTTGTTGTTTTTCAATGTTGAGGTTGTTTTTGAATTTGTTGGTGTTTTTCAATGTTGAGGTTGTTGTTGTTTTTCAATGCTGAGGTTGTTGTTGAATTTGTTGGTGTTTTTCAATGTTGAGGTTGTTGTTGAATTTGTTGGTGTTTTTCAATGTTGAGGTTGTTGTTGTTTTTCAATGTTGAGGTTGTTGTTGAATTTGTTGGTGTTTTTCAATGTTGAGGTTGTTGTTGTTTTTCAATGTTGAGGTTGTTGTTGAATTTGTTGGTGTTTTTCAATGTTGAGGTTGTTGTTGAATTTGTTGGTGTTTTTCAATGTTGAGGTTGTTGTTGTTTTTCAATGTTCAGGTTATTGTTGAATTTGTTGGTGTTTTTCAATGTTGAGGTTGTTGTTTTTCAATGTTGAGGTTGTTGTTGAATTTGTTGGTGTTTCTCAATGTTGAGTTTGTTGTTTTTTTCAATCTTGAGGTTGTTGTTGAATTTGTTGGTGTTTTTCTATGTTGAGGTTGTTGTTGTTTTTAAATGTTGAGGTTGTTGTTGAATTTGTTGGTGTTATTCAATGTTGAGGTTGTTGTTGTTTTTCAATGTTGAGGTTGTTGTTGAATTTGTTGGTGTTTTTCAACGTTGAGGTTGTTGTTGAATTTGTTGGTGTTTTTCAATGTTGAGGTTGTTGTTGTTTTTCAATGTTGAGGTTGTTGTTGAATTTGTTGGTGTTTTTCAATGTGGAGTTTGTTGTTGTTTTTCAATGTTGAGGTTGTTGTTGTTTTTCAATGTTGCGGTTGTTGTTAAATTTGTTGGTGTTTTTCAATGTTGAGGTTGTTGTTGTTTTTCAATGTTGAGGTTGTTGTTGAATTTGTTGGTGCTTTTCAATGTTGAGGTTGTTGTTGAATTTGTTGGTGTTTTTCAATGTTGAGGTTGTTGTTGTTTTTCAATGTTGAGGTTGTTGTTGAATTTGTTGGTGTTTTTCAATGTTGAGTTTGTTGTTGAATTTGTTGGTGTTTTTCAATGTTGAGGTTGTTGTTGAATTTGTTGGTTTTTTTCAATGTTGAGGTTGTTGTTGAATTTGTTGGTGTTTTTCAATGTTGAGGTTGTTGCTGTTTTTCAATGTTGAGGTTGTTGTTGAATTTGTTGCTGTTTTTCAATGTTGAGATTGTTGTTGTTTTTCAATGTTGAGGTTGTTGTTGAATTTGTTGGTGCTTTTAAATGTTGAGGTTGTTGTTGAATTTGTTGGTGTTTTTCAATGTTGAGGTTGTTGTTGTTTTTCAATGTTGAGGTTGTTGTTGAATTTGTTGGTGTTTTTCAATGTTGAGGTTGTTGTTGTTTTTCAATGTTGAGGTTGTTGTTGAATTTGTTGGTGTTTTTCAATTTCGAGGTTGTTGTTGAATTTGTTGGTGTTTTTCAATGTTGAAGTTGTTGTTGAATTGGTTGGTGTTTTTCAATGTTGAGGTTGTTGTTGTTTTTCAATGTTGAGGTTGTTGTTGAATTTGTTGGTGTTTTTCAGTGTTGAGGTTGTTGTTGTTTTTCAATGCTGAGGTTGTTGTTGAATTTGTTGGTGTTTTTCAATGTTGAGGTTGTTGTTGAATTTGCTGGTGTTTTTCAATGTTGAGGTTGTTGTTGTTTTTCAATTTTGAGGTTGTTGTTGAATTTGTTGGTGTTTTTCAACGTTGAGGTTGTTGTTGAATTTGTTGGTGTTTTTCAATGTTGAGGTTGTTGTTGAATTTGTTGGTGTTTCTCAATGTTGAGTTTGTTGTTGTTTTTCAATGTTGAGGTTGTTGTTGAATTTGTTGGTGTTTTTCTATGTCGAGGTTGTTGTTGTTTTTCAATGTTGAGGTTGTTGTTGAATTTGTTGGTGTTATTCAATGTTGAGGTTGTTGTTGTTTTTCAATGTTGAGGTTGTTGTAGAATTTGTTGGTGTTTTTCAACGTTGAGGTTGTTGCTGAATTTGTTGGTGTTTTTCAATGTTGAGGTTGTTGTTGTTTTTCAATGTTGAGGTTGTTGAATTTGTTGGTGTTTTTCAATCTTGAGTTTGTTGTTGAATTTGTTGGTGTTTTTCAATGTTGAGGTTGTTGTTGAATTTGTTGGTGTTTTTGAATGTTGAGGTTGTTGTTGTTTTTCAATGTTGAGGTTGTTGTTGAGTTTGTTGGTGTTTTTCAATGTTGAGGGTGTTGTTGAATTTGTTGGTGTTTTTCAATGTTGAGGTTGTTGTTGTTTTTCAATGTTGAGGTTGTTGTTGAATTTGTTGGTGTTTTTTCAATTTTGAGGTTGTTGGTGTTTTTCAATGTTGAGTTTGTTGTTGAATTTGATGGTGTTTTTCTATGTTGAGGTTGTTGTTGTTTTTCAATGTTGAGGTTGTTGTTGAATTTGTTGGTGTTATTCAATGTTGAGGTTGTTGTTGTTTTTCAATGTGGAGGTTGTTGTTGAATTTGTTGGTGTTTTTCAATGTTCAGGCAGGTTGTTGTTGAATTTGTTGGTGTTTTTCAATGTTGAGGTTGTTGTTGTTTTTCAATGTTGAGGTTGTTGAATTTGTTGGTGTTTTTCAATCTTGAGTTTGTTGTTGAATTTGTTGGTGTTTTTCAATGTTGAAGTTGTTGTTGAATTTGTTGGTGTTTTTCAATGTTGAGGTTGTTGTTGTTTTTCAATGTTGAGGTTGTTGTTGAATTTGTTGGTGTTTTTCAATGTTGAGGTTGTTGTTGTTTTTCAATGCTGAGGTTGTTGTTGAATTTGTTGGTATTTTTCAATGTTGAGGTTGTTGTTGAATTTGTTGGTGTTTTTCAATCTTGAGGTTGTTGTTGTTTTTCAATGTTGAGGTTGTTGTTGAATTTGTTGGTGTTTTTCAATGTTGAGGTTGTTGTTGTTTTTCAATGTTGAGGTTGTTGTTGAATTTGTTGGTGTTTTTCAATGTAGAGGTTGTTGTTGAATTTGTTGGTGTTTTTCAATGTTGAGGTTGTTGTTGTTTTTCAATGTTGAGGTTATTGTTGAATTTGTTGGTGTTTTTCAATGTTGAGGTTGTTGTTGTTTTTCAATGTTGAGGTTGTTGTTGAATTTGTTGGTGTTTCTCAATGTTGAGTTTGTTGTTTTTTTCAATGTTGAGGTTGTTGTTGAATTTGTTGGTGTTTTTCTATGTTGAGGTTGTTGTTGTTTTTCAATGTTGAGGTTGTTGTTGAATTTGTTGGTGTTATTCAATGTTGAGGTTGTTGTTGTTTTTCAATGTTGAGGTTGTTGTTGAATTTGTTGGTGTTTTTCAACGTTGAGGTTGTTGTTGAATTTGTTGGTGTTTTTCAATGTTGAGGTTGTTGTTGTTTTTCAATGTTGAGGTTGTTGAATTTGTTGGTGTTTTTCAATCTTGAGTTTGTTGTTGAATTTGTTGGTGTTTTTCAATGTTGAAGTTGTTGTTGAATTTGTTGGTGTTTTTCAATGTTGAGGTTGTTGTTGTTTTTCAATGTTGAGGTTGTTGTTGAGTTTGTTGGTGTTTTTAAATGTTGAGGTTGTTGTTGAATTTGTTGGTGTTTTTCAATGTTGAGGTTGTTGTTGTTTTTAAATGTTGAGGTTGTTGTTGAATTTGTTGGTGTTTTTTCAATTTTGAGGTTGTTGGTGTTTTTCAATGTTAAGGTTGTTGTTGAATTTGATGGTGTTTTTCAATGTCGAGGTTGTTGTTGAATTTGTTGGTGTTTTTCAATGTTGAAGTTGTTGTTGAATTTGTTGGTGTTTTTCAATTTCGAGGTTGTTGTTGAATTTGTTGGTGTTTTTCAATGTTGAAGTTTTTGTTGAATTTGTTGGTGTTTTTCAATGTTGAGGTTGTTGTTGTTTTTCAATGTTGAGGTTGTTGTTGAAGTTGTTGGTTTTTTTCAATGTTGAGGTTGCTGTTGTTTTTCAATGCTGAGGTTGTTGTTGAATTTGTTGGTGTTTTTCAATGTTGAGGTTGTTGTTGAATTTGTTGGTGTTTTTCAATGTTGAGGTTGTTGTTGTTTTTCAATGTTGAGGTTGTTGTTGAATTTGTTGGTGTTTTTCAATGTTGAGGTTGTTGTTGTTTTTCAATGTTGAGGTTGTTGTTGAATTTGTTGGTGTTTTTCAATGTTGAAGTTGTTGTTGAATTTGTTGGTGTTTTTCAATGTTGAGTTTGTTGTTGTTTTTCAATGTTGAGGTTGTTGTTGAATTTGTTGGTGTTTTTCAATGTTGAGGTTGTTGTTGTTTTTCAATGTTGAGGTTGTTGTTGAAGTTGTTGGTGTTTTTCAATGTTGAGGTTGTTGTTGTTTTTCAATGTTGAGGTTGTTGTCGAATTTGTTGGTGTTTTTCAATGTTGAGGGTGTTGTTGAATTTGTTGGTGTTTTTCAATGTTGAGGTTGTTGTTGTTTGTAAATGTTGAGGTTGTTGTTGAATTTGTTGGTGTTTTTTCAATTTTGAGGTTGTTGGTGTTTTTCAATGTTGAGTTTGTTGTTGAATTTGATGGTGTTTTTCTATGTTGAGGTTGTTGTTGTTTTTCAATGTTGAGGTTGTTGTTGAATTTGTTGGTGTTATTCAATGTTGAGGTTGTTGTTGTTTTTCAATGTTGAGGTTGTTGTTGAATTTGTTGGTGTTTTTCAATGTTCAGGTTGTTGTTGAATTTGTTGGTGTTTTTCAATGTTGAGGTTGTTGTTGTTTTTCAATGTTGAGGTTGTTGAATTTGTTGGTGTTTTTCAATCTTGAGTTTGTTGTTGAATTTGTTGGTGTTTTTCAATGTTGAAGTTGTTGTTGAATTTGTTGGTGTTTTTCAATGTTGAGGTTGTTGTTGTTTTTCAATGTTGAGGTTGTTGTTGAATTTGTTGGTGTTATTCAATGTTTAGGTTGTTGTTGTTTTTCAATGTTGAGGTTGTTGTTGAATTTGTTGGTGTTTTTCAATGTTGAGGTTGTTGTTGAATTTGTTGGTGTTTTTCAATGTTGAGGTTGTTGTTGTTTTTCAATGTTGAGGTTGTTGTTGAATTTGTTGGTGTTTTTCAATGTTGAGTTTGTTGTTGTTTTTCAATGTTGAGGTTGTTGTTTTTCAATGTTGAGGTTGTTGTTGAATTTGTTGGTGTTTTTCAATGTTGAGGTTGTTGTTGTTTTTCAATGTTGAGGTTGTTGTTGAATTTGTTGGTGCTTTTCAATGTTGAGGTTGTTGTTGAATTTGTTGGTGTTTTTCAATGTTGAGGTTGTTGTTGTTTTTCAATGTTGAGGTTGTTGTTGAATTTGTTGGTGTTTTTCAATGTTGAGGTTGTTGTTGTTTTTCAATGTTGAGGTTGTTGTTGAATTTGTTGGTGTTTTTCAATTTCGAGGTTGTTGTTGAATTTGTTGGTGTTTTTCAATGTTGAAGTTGTTGTTGAATTTGTTGGTGTTTTTCAATGTTGAGGTTGTTGTTGTTTTTCAATGTTGAGGTTGTTGTTGAATTTGTTGGTGTTTTTCAATGTTGAGGTTGTTGTTGTTTTTCAATGCTGAGGTTGTTGTTGAATTTGTTGGTGTTTTTCTATGTTGAGGTTGTTGTTGTTTTTCAATGTTGAGGTTGTTGTTGAATTTGTTGGTGTTATTCAATGTTGAGGTTGTTGTTGTTTTTCAATGTTGAGGTTGTTGTTGAATTTGTTGGTGTTTTTCAACGTTGAGGTTGTTGTTGAATTTGTTGGTGTTTTTCAATGTTGAGGTTGTTGTTGTTTTTCAATGTTGAGGTTGTTGAATTTGTTGGTGTTTTTCAATCTTGAGTTTGTTGTTGAATTTGTTGGTGTTTTTCAATGTTGAAGTTGTTGTTGAATTTGTTGGTGTTTTTCAATGTTGAGGTTGTTGTTGTTTTTCAATGTTGAGGTTGTTGTTGAGTTTGTTGGTGTTTTTAAATGTTGAGGTTGTTGTTGAATTTGTTGGTGTTTTTCAATGTTGAGGTTGTTGTTGTTTTTAAATGTTGAGGTTGTTGTTGAATTTGTTGGTGTTTTTTCAATTTTGAGGTTGTTGGTGTTTTTCAATGTTAAGGTTGTTGTTGAATTTGATGGTGTTTTTCAATGTCGAGGTTGTTGTTGAATTTGTTGGTGTTTTTCAATGTTGAAGTTGTTGTTGAATTTGTTGGTGTTTTTCAATTTCGAGGTTGTTGTTGAATTTGTTGGTGTTTTTCAATGTTGAAGTTTTTGTTGAATTTGTTGGTGTTTTTCAATGTTGAGGTTGTTGTTGTTTTTCAATGTTGAGGTTGTTGTTGAAGTTGTTGGTTTTTTTCAATGTTGAGGTTGCTGTTGTTTTTCAATGCTGAGGTTGTTGTTGAATTTGTTGGTGTTTTTCAATGTTGAGGTTGTTGTTGAATTTGTTGGTGTTTTTCAATGTTGAGGTTGTTGTTGTTTTTCAATGTTGAGGTTGTTGTTGAATTTGTTGGTGTTTTTCAATGTTGAGGTTGTTGTTGTTTTTCAATGTTGAGGTTGTTGTTGAATTTGTTGGTGTTTTTCAATGTTGAAGTTGTTGTTGAATTTGTTGGTGTTTTTCAATGTTGAGTTTGTTGTTGTTTTTCAATGTTGAGGTTGTTGTTGAATTTGTTGGTGTTTTTCAATGTTGAGGTTGTTGTTGTTTTTCAATGTTGAGGTTGTTGTTGAAGTTGTTGGTGTTTTTCAATGTTGAGGTTGTTGTTGTTTTTCAATGTTGAGGTTGTTGTCGAATTTGTTGGTGTTTTTCAATGTTGAGGGTGTTGTTGAATTTGTTGGTGTTTTTCAATGTTGAGGTTGTTGTTGTTTGTAAATGTTGAGGTTGTTGTTGAATTTGTTGGTGTTTTTTCAATTTTGAGGTTGTTGGTGTTTTTCAATGTTGAGTTTGTTGTTGAATTTGATGGTGTTTTTCTATGTTGAGGTTGTTGTTGTTTTTCAATGTTGAGGTTGTTGTTGAATTTGTTGGTGTTATTCAATGTTGAGGTTGTTGTTGTTTTTCAATGTTGAGGTTGTTGTTGAATTTGTTGGTGTTTTTCAATGTTCAGGTTGTTGTTGAATTTGTTGGTGTTTTTCAATGTTGAGGTTGTTGTTGTTTTTCAATGTTGAGGTTGTTGAATTTGTTGGTGTTTTTCAATCTTGAGTTTGTTGTTGAATTTGTTGGTGTTTTTCAATGTTGAAGTTGTTGTTGAATTTGTTGGTGTTTTTCAATGTTGAGGTTGTTGTTGTTTTTCAATGTTGAGGTTGTTGTTGAATTTGTTGGTGTTATTCAATGTTTAGGTTGTTGTTGTTTTTCAATGTTGAGGTTGTTGTTGAATTTGTTGGTGTTTTTCAATGTTGAGGTTGTTGTTGAATTTGTTGGTGTTTTTCAATGTTGAGGTTGTTGTTGTTTTTCAATGTTGAGGTTGTTGTTGAATTTGTTGGTGTTTTTCAATGTTGAGTTTGTTGTTGTTTTTCAATGTTGAGGTTGTTGTTTTTCAATGTTGAGGTTGTTGTTGAATTTGTTGGTGTTTTT
The DNA here is from genome assembly GCA_026770705.1 of Isurus oxyrinchus. Classification (NCBI taxonomy): domain Eukaryota; kingdom Metazoa; phylum Chordata; class Chondrichthyes; order Lamniformes; family Lamnidae; genus Isurus; species Isurus oxyrinchus. The sequence goes on from JANJGN010000663.1 coordinate 125,340, forward strand.
CAATGTTGAGGTTGTTGTTGTTTTTCAATGTTGAGGTTGTTGTTGAATTTGTTGGTGCTTTTCAATGTTGAGGTTGTTGTTGAATTTGTTGGTGTTTTTCAATGTTGAGGTTGTTGTTGTTTTTCAATGTTGAGGTTGTTGTTGAATTTGTTGGTGTTTTTCAATGTTGAGGTTGTTGTTGTTTTTCAATGTTGAGGTTGTTGTTGAATTTGTTGGTGTTTTTCAATTTCGAGGTTGTTGTTGAATTTGTTGGTGTTTTTCAATGTTGAAGTTGTTGTTGAATTTGTTGGTGTTTTTCAATGTTGAGGTTGTTGTTGTTTTTCAATGTTGAGGTTGTTGTTGAATTTGTTGGTGTTTTTCAATGTTGAGGTTGTTGTTGTTTTTCAATGCTGAGGTTGTTGTTGAATTTGTTGGTGTTTTTCAATGTTGAGGTTGTTGTTGAATTTGTTGGTGTTTTTCAATGTTGAGGTTGTTGTTGTTTTTCAATTTTGAGGTTGTTGTTGAATTTGTTGGTGTTTTTCAACGTTGAGGTTGTTGTTGAATTTGTTGGTGTTTTTTCAATTTTGAGGTTGTTGGCGTTTTTCAATGTTGAGGTTGTTGTTGAATTTGATGGTGTTTTTCTATGTTGAGGTTGTTGTTGTTTTTCAATGTTGAGGTTGTTGTTGAATTTGTTGGTGTTATTCAATGTTGAGGTTGTTGTTGTTTTTCAATGTTGAGGTTGTTGTTGAATTTGTTGGTGTTTTTCAATGTTGAGGTTGTTGTTGAATTTGTTGGTGTTTTTCAATGTTGAGGTTGTTGTTGTTTTTCAATGTTGAGGTTGTTGAATTTGTTGGTGTTTTTCAATCTTGAGTTTGTTGTTGAATTTGTTGGTGTTTTTCAATGTTGAAGTTGTTGTTGAATTTGTTGGTGTTTTTCAATGTTGAGGTTGTTGTTGAATTTGTTGGTGTTTTTCAATGTTGAGGTTGTTGTTGTTTTTCAATGTTGAGGTTGTTGTTCAATTTGTTGGTGTTATTCAATGTTTAGGTTGTTGTTGTTTTTCAATGTTGAGGTTGTTGTTGAATTTGTTGGTGTTTTTCAATGTTGAGGTTGTTGTTGAATTTGTTGGTGTTTTTCAATGCTGAGGTTGTTGTTGTTTTTCAATGTTGAGGTTGTTGTTGAATTTGTTGGTGTTTTTCAATGTTGAGTTTGTTGTTGTTTTTCAATGTTGAGGTTGTTGTTGTTATTCAATGTTAAGGTTGTTGTTGAATTTGTTGGTGTTTTTCAATGTTGAGGTTGTTGTTGTTTTTCAATGTTGAGGTTGTTGTTGAATTTGTTGGTGCTTTCCAATGTTGAGGTTGTTGTTGAATTTGTTGGTGTTTTTCAATGTTGAGGTTGTTGTTGTTTTTCAATGTTGAGGTTGTTGTTAAATTTGTTGGTGTTTTTCAATGTTGAGTTTGTTGTTGAATTTGTTGGTGTTTTTCAATGTTGAGGTTGTTGTTGAATTTGTTGGTTTTTTTCAATGTTGAGGTTGTTGTTGAATTTGTTGGTGTTTTTCAATGTAGAGGTTGTTGCTGTTTTTCAATGTTGAGATTGTTGTTGTTTTTCAATGTTGAGGTTGTTGTTGAATTTGTTGGTGCTTTTAAATGTTGAGGTTGTTGTTGAATTTGTTGGTGTTTTTCAATGTTGAGGTTGTTGTTGTTTTTCAATGTTGAGGTTGTTGTTGAATTTGTTGGTTTTTTTCAATGTTGAGGTTGTTGTTGAATTTGTTGGTGTTTTTCAATGTTGAATTTGTTGCTGTTTTTCAATGTTGAGATTGTTGTTGTTTTTCAATGTTGAGGTTGTTGTTGAATTTGTTGGTGCTTTTAAATGTTGAGGTTGTTGTTGAATTTGTTGGTGTTTTTCAATGTTGAGGTTGTTGTTGTTTTTCAATGTTGAGGTTGTTGTTGAATTTGTTGGTGTTTTTCAATGTTGAGGTTGTTGTTGTTTTTCAATGTTGAGGTTGTTGTTGAATTTGTTGGTGTTTTTCAATTTCGAGGTTGTTGTTGAATTTGTTGGTGTTTTTCAATGTTGAAGTTGTTGTTGAATTTGTTGGTGTTTTTCAATGTTGAGGTTGTTGTTGTTTTTCAATGTTGAGGTTGTTGTTGAATTTGTTGGTGTTTTTCAATGTTGAGGTTGTTGTTGTTTTTCAATGCTGAGGTTGTTGTTGAAATTGTTGTTGTTTTTCAATGTTGAGGTTGTTGTTGAATTTGTTGGTGTTTTTCAATGTTGAGGTTGTTGTTGTTTTTCAATTTTGAGGTTGTTGTTGAATTTGTTGGTGTTTTTCAACGTTGAGGTTGTTGTTGAATTTGTTGGTGTTTTTCAATGTTGAAGTTGTTGTTGAATTTGTTGGTGTTTCTCAATGTTGAGTTTGTTGTTGTTTTTCAATGTTGAGGTTGTTGTTGAATTTGTTGGTGTTTTTCTATGTCGAGGTTGTTGTTGTTTTTCAATGTTGAGGTTGTTGTTGAATTTGTTGGTGTTATTCAATGTTGAGGTTGTTGTTGTTTTTCAATGTTGAGGTTGTTGTAGAATTTGTTGGTGTTTTTCAATGTTGAGGTTGTTGTTGTTTTTCAATGTTGAGGTTGTTGTTGAGTTTGTTGGTGTTTTTCAATGTTGAGGGTGTTGTTGAATTTGTTGGTGTTTTTCAATGTTGAGGTTGTTGTTGTTTTTAAATGTTGAGGTTGTTGTTGAATTTGTTGGTGTTTTTCAATGTTGAGGTTGTTGTTGAATTTGTTGGTGTTTTTCAATGTTGAGGTTGTTGTTGTTTTTCAATGTTGAGGTTGTTGTTGAGTTTGTTGGTGTTTTTCAATGTTGTGGGTGTTGTTGAATTTGTTGGTGTTTTTCAATGTTGAGGTTGTTGTTGTTTTTAATTGTTGAGGTTGTTGTTGAATTTGTTGGTGTTTTTTCAATTTTGAGGTTGTTGGTGTTTTTCAATGTTGAGTTTGTTGTTGAATTTGATGGTGTTTTTCTACGTTGAGGTTGTTGTTGTTTTTCAATGTTGAGGTTGTTGTTGAATTTGTTGGTGTTATTCAATGTTGAGGTTGTTGTTGTTTTTCAATGTTGAGGTTGTTGTTGAATTTGTTGGTGTTTTTCAATGTTCAGGTTGTTGTTGAATTTGTTGGTGTTTTTCAATGTTGAGGTTGTTGTTGTTTTTCAATGTTGAGGTTGTTGAATTTGTTGGTGTTTTTCAATCTTGAGTTTGTTGTTGAATTTGTTGGTGTTTTTCAATGTTGAAGTTGTTGTTGAATTTGTTGGTGTTTTTCAATGTTGAGGTTGTTGTTGTTTTTCAATGTTGAGGTTGTTGTTGAATTTGTTGGTGTTTTTCAATGTTGAGGTTGTTGTTGTTTTTCAATGCTGAGGTTGTTGTTGAATTTGTTGGTGTTTTTCAATGTTGAGGTTGTTGTTGAATTTGTTGGTGTTTTTCAATGTTGAGGTTGTTGTTGTTTTTCAATTTTGAGGTTGTTGTTGAATTTGTTGGTGTTTTTCAACGTTGAGGTTGTTGTTGAATTTGTTGGTGTTTTTTCAATTTTGAGGTTGTTGGTGTTTTTCAATGTTGAGGTTGTTGTTGAATTTGATGGTGTTTTTCTATGTTGAGGTTGTTGTTGTTTTTCAATGTTGAGGTTGTTGTTGAATTTGTTGGTGTTATTCAATGTTGAGGTTGTTGTTGTTTTTCAATGTTGAGGTTGTTGTTGAATTTGTTGGTGTTTTTCAATGTTCAGGTTGTTGTTGAATTTGTTGGTGTTTTTCAATGTTGAGGTTGTTGTTGTTTTTCAATGTTGAGGTTGTTGAATTTGTTGGTGTTTTTCAATCTTGAGTTTGTTGTTGAATTTGTTGGTGTTTTTCAATGTTGAAGTTGTTGTTGAATTTGTTGGTGTTTTTCAATGTTGAGGTTGTTGTTGAATTTGTTGGTGTTTTTCAATGTTGAGGTTGTTGTTGTTTTTCAATGTTGAGGTTCTTGTTCAATTTGTTGGTGTTATTCAATGTTTAGGTTGTTGTTGTTTTTCAATGTTGAGGTTGTTGTTGAATTTGTTGGTGTTTTTCAATGTTGAGGTTGTTGTTGAATTTGTTGGTGTTTTTCAATGTTGAGGTTGTTGTTGTTTTTCAATGTTGAGGTTGTTGTTGAATTTGTTGGTGTTTTTCAATGTTGAGTTTGTTGTTGTTTTTCAATGTTGAGGTTGTTGTTGTTATTCAATGTTAAGGTTGTTGTTGAATTTGTTGGTGTTTTTCAATGTTGAGGTTGTTGTTGTTTTTCAATGTTGAGGTTGTTGTTGAATTTGTTGGTGCTTTTCAATGTTGAGGTTGTTGTTGAATTTGTTTGTGTTTTTCAATGTTGAGGTTGTTGTTGTTTTTCAATGTTGAGGTTGTTGTTAAATTTGTTGGTGTTTTTCAATGTTGAGTTTGTTGTTGAATTTGTTGGTGTTTTTCAATGTTGAGGTTGTTGTTGAATTTGTTGGTTTTTTTCAATGTTGAGGTTGTTGTTGAATTTGTTGGTGTTTTTCAATGTTGAGGTTGTTGCCGTTTTTCAATGTTGAGATTGTTGTTGTTTTTCAATGTTGAGGTTGTTGTTGAATTTGTTGGTGCTTTTAAATGTTGAGGTTGTTGTTGAATTTGTTGGTGTTTTTCAATGTTGAGGTTGTTGTTGTTTTTCAATGTTGAGGTTGTTGTTGAATTTGTTGGTTTTTTTCAATGTTGAGGTTGTTGTTGAATTTGTTGGTGTTTTTCAATGTTGAATTTGTTGCTGTTTTTCAATGTTGAGATTGTTGTTGTTTTTCAATGTTGAGGTTGTTGTTGAATTTGTTGGTGCTTTTAAATGTTGAGGTTGTTGTTGAATTTGTTGGTGTTTTTCAATGTTGAGGTTGTTGTTGTTTTTCAATGTTGAGGTTGTTGTTGAATTTGTTGGTGTTTTTCAATGTTGAGGTTGTTGTTGTTTTTCAATGTTGAGGTTGTTGTTGAATTTGTTGGTGTTTTTCAATTTCGAGGTTGTTGTTGAATTTGTTGGTGTTTTTCAATGTTGAAGTTGTTGTTGAATTTGTTGGTGTTTTTCAATGTTGAGGTTGTTGTTGTTTTTCAATGTTGAGGTTGTTGTTGAATTTGTTGGTGTTTTTCAATGTTGAGGTTGTTGTTGTTTTTCAATGCTGAGGTTGTTGTTGAATTTGTTGGTGTTTTTCAATGTTGAGGTTGTTGTTGAATTTGTTGGTGTTTTTCAATGTTGAGGTTGTTGTTGTTTTTCAATTTTGAGGTTGTTGTTGAATTTGTTGGTGTTTTTCAACGTTGAGGTTGTTGTTGAATTTGTTGGTGTTTTTCAATGTTGAAGTTGTTGTTGAATTTGTTGGTGTTTCTCAATGTTGAGTTTGTTGTTGTTTTTCAATGTTGAGGTTGTTGTTGAATTTGTTGGTGTTTTTCTATGTCGAGGTTGTTGTTGTTTTTCAATGTTGAGGTTGTTGTTGAATTTGTTGGTGTTATTCAATGTTGAGGTTGTTGTTGTTTTTCAATGTTGAGATTGTTGTAGAATTTGTTGGTGTTTTTCAATGTTGAGGTTGTTGTTGTTTTTCAATGTTGAGGTTGTTGTTGAGTTTGTTGGTGTTTTTCAATGTTGAGGGTGTTGTTGAATTTGTTGGTGTTTTTCAATGTTGAGGTTGTTGTTGTTTTTAAATGTTGAGGTTGTTGTTGAATTTGTTGGTGTTTTTCAATGTTGAGGTTGTTGTTGAATTTGTTGGTGTTTTTCAATGTTGAGGTTGTTGTTGTTTTTCAATGTTGAGGTTGTTGTTGAGTTTGTTGGTGTTTTTCAATGTTGTGGGTGTTGTTGAATTTGTTGGTGTTTTTCAATGTTGAGGTTGTTGTTGTTTTTAATTGTTGAGGTTGTTGTTGAATTTGTTGGTGTTTTTTCAATTTTGAGGTTGTTGGTGTTTTTCAATGTTGAGTTTGTTGTTGAATTTGATGGTGTTTTTCTATGTTGAGGTTGTTGTTGTTTTTCAATGTTGAGGTTGTTGTTGAATTTGTTGGTGTTATTCAATGTTGAGGTTGTTGTTGTTTTTCAATGTTGAGGTTGTTGTTGAATTTGTTGGTGTTTTTCAATGTTCAGGTTGTTGTTGAATTTGTTGGTGTTTTTCAATGTTGAGGTTGTTGTTGTTTTTCAATGTTGAGGTTGTTGAATTTGTTGGTGTTTTTCAATCTTGAGTTTGTTGTTGAATTTGTTGGTGTTTTTCAATGTTGAAGTTGTTGTTGAATTTGTTGGTGTTTTTCAATGTTGAGGTTGTTGTTGTTTTTCAATGTTGAGGTTGTTGTTGAATTTGTTGGTGTTTTTCAATGTTGAGGTTGTTGTTGTTTTTCAATGCTGAGGTTGTTGTTGAATTTGTTGGTGTTTTTCAATGTTGAGGTTGTTGTTGAATTTGTTGGTGTTTTTCAATGTTGAGGTTGTTGTTGTTTATCAATTTTGAGGTTGTTGTTGAATTTGTTGGTGTTTTTCAATGTTGAGGTTGTTGTTGTTTTTCAATGTTGAGGTTGTTGTTGAATTTGTTGGTATTTTTCAATGTTGAGGTTGTTGTTGAATTTGTTGGTGTTTTTCAATGTTGAGGTTGTTGTTGTTTTTCAATTTTGAGGTTGTTGTTGAATTTGTTGGTGTTTTTCAACGTTGAGGTTGTTGTTGAATTTGTTGGTGTTTTTCAATGTTGAAGTTGTTGTTGAATTTGTTGGTGTTTCTCAATGTTGAGTTTGTTGTTGTTTTTCAATGTTGAGGTTGTTGTTGAATTTGTTGGTGTTTTTCTATGTCGAGGTTGTTGTTGTTTTTCAATGTTGAGGTTGTTGTTGAATTTGTTGGTGTTATTCAATGTTGAGGTTGTTGTTGTTTTTCAATGTTGAGGTTGTTGTAGAATTTGTTGGTGTTTTTCAATGTTGAGGTTGTTGTTGTTTTTCAATGTTGAGGTTGTTGTTGAGTTTGTTGGTGTTTTTCAATGTTGAGGGTGTTGTTGAATTTGTTGGTGTTTTTCAATGTTGAGGTTGTTGTTGTTTTTAAATGTTGAGGTTGTTGTTGAATTTGTTGGTGTTTTTCAATGTTGAGGTTGTTGTTGAATTTGTTGGTGTTTTTCAATGTTGAGGTTGTTGTTGTTTTTCAATGTTGAGGTTGTTGTTGAGTTTGTTGGTGTTTTTCAATGTTGTGGGTGTTGTTGAATTTGTTGGTGTTTTTCAATGTTGAGGTTGTTGTTTTTAATTGTTGAGGTTGTTGTTGAATTTGTTGGTGTTTTTTCAATTTTGAGGTTGTTGGTGTTTTTCAATGTTGAGTTTGTTGTTGAATTTGATTGTGTTTTTCTATGTTGAGGTTGTTGTTGTTTTTCAATGTTGAGGTTGTTGTTGAATTTGTTGGTGTTATTCAATGTTGAGGTTGTTGTTGTTTTTCAATGTTGAGGTTGTTGTTGAATTTGTTGGTGTTTTTCAATGTTCAGGTTGTTGTTGAATTTGTTGGTGTTTTTCAATGTTGAGGTTGTTGTTGTTTTTCAATGTTGAGGTTGTTGAATTTGTTGGTGTTTTTCAATCTTGAGTTTGTTGTTGAATTTGTTGGTGTTTTTCAATGTTGAAGTTGTTGTTGAATTTGTTGGTGTTTTTCAATGTTGAGGTTGTTGTTGTTTTTCAATGTTGAGGTTGTTGTTGAATTTGTTGGTGTTTTTCAATGTTGAGGTTGTTGTTGTTTTTCAATGCTGAGGTTGTTGTTGAATTTGTTGGTGTTTTTCAATGTTGAGGTTGTTGTTGAATTTGTTGGTGTTTTTCAATGTTGAGGTTGTTGTTGTTTATCAATTTTGAGGTTGTTGTTGAATTTGTTGGTGTTTTTCAATGTTGAGGTTGTTGTTGTTTTTCAATGTTGAGGTTGTTGTTGAATTTGTTGGTATTTTTCAATGTTGAGGTTGTTGTTGAATTTGTTGGTGTTTTTCAATGTTGAGGTTGTTGTTGTTTTTCAATGTTGAGGTTATTGTTGAATTTGTTGGTGTTTTTCAATGTTGAGGTTATGTTGTTTTTCAATGTTGAGGTTGTTGTTGAATTTGTTGGTGTTTCTCAATGTTGAGTTTGTTGTTTATTTCAATGTTGAGGTTGTTGTTGAATTTGTTGGTGTTTTTCTATGTTGAGGTTGTTGTTGTTTTTCAATGTTGAGGTTGTTGTTGAATTTGTTGGTGTTATTCAATGTTGAGGTTGTTGTTGTTTTTCAATGTTGAGGTTGTTGTTGAATTTGTTGGTGTTTTTCAACCTTGAGGTTGTTGTTGAATTTGTTGGTGTTTTTCAATGTTGAGGTTGTTGTTGTTTTTCAATGTTGAGGTTGTTGAATTTGTTGGTGTTTTTCAATCTTGAGTTTGTTGTTGAATTTGTTGGTGTTTTTCAATGTTGAAGTTGTTGTTGAATTTGTTGGTGTTTTTCAATGTTGAGGTTGTTGTTGTTTTTCAATGTTGAGGTTGTTGTTGAGTTTGTTGGTGTTTTTCAATGTTGAGGTTGTTGTTGAATTTGTTGGTGTTTTTCAATTTCGAGGTTGTTGTTGAATTTGTTGGTGTTTTTCAATGTTGAAGTTTTTGTTGAATTTGTTGGTGTTTTTCAATGTTGAGGTTGTTGGTGTTTTTCAATGTTGAGGTTGTTGTTGAATTTGATGGTGTTTTTCAATGTCGAGGTTGTTGTTGAATTTGTTGGTGTTTTTCAATGTTGAAGTTGTTGTTGAATTTGTTGGTGTTTTTCAATTTCGAGGTTGTTGTTGAATTTGTTGGTGTTTTTCAATGTTGAAGTTTTTGTTGAATTTGTTGGTGTTTTTCAATGTTGAGGTTGTTGTTGTTTTTCAATGTTGAGGTTGTTGTTGAAGTTGTTGGTTTTTTTCAATGTTGAGGTTGTTGTTGTTTTTCAATGCTGAGGTTGTTGTTGAATTTGTTGGTGTTTTTCAATGTTGAGGTTGTTGTTGAATTTGTTGGTGTTTTTCAATGTTGAGGTTGTTGTTGTTTTTCAATGTTGAGGTTGTTGTTGAATTTGTTGGTGTTTTTCAATGTTGAGGTTGTTGTTGTTTTTCAATGTTGAGGTTGTTGTTGAATTTGTTGGTGTTTTTCAATGTTGAAGTTGTTGTTGAATTTGTTGGTGTTTTTCAATGTTGAGTTTGTTGTTGTTTTTCAATGTTGAGGTTGTTGTTGAATTTGTTGGTGATTTTCAATGTTGAGGTTGTTGTTGTTTTTCAATGTTGAGGTTGTTGTTGAAGTTGTTGTTGTTTTTCAATGTTGAGGTTGTTGTTGTTTTTCAATGTTGAGGTTGTTGTTGAATTTGTTGGTGTTTTTCAATGTTGAGGTTGTTGTTGTTTTTCAATGTTGAGGTTGTTGTTGTATTTGTTGGTGTTTTTCAATTTCGAGGTTGTTGTTGAATTTGTTGGTGTTTTTCAATGTTGAAGTTGTTGTTGAATTTGTTGGTGTTTTTCAATGTTGAGGTTGTTGTTGTTTTTCAATGTTGAGGTTGTTGTTGAATTTGTTGGCGTTTTTAAATGTTGAGGTTGTTGTTGAATTTGTTGGTGTTTTCAATGTTGAGGTTGTTGTTGAATTTGTTGGTGTTTTTAAATGTTGAGGTTGTTGTTGAATTTGCTGGTGTTTTGCAATGTTGAGGTTGTTGTTGTTTTTCAATGTTGAGGTTGTTGTTGAATTTGTTGGTGTTTTTCAATGTTGAGGTTGTTGTTGTTTTTCAATGCTGAGGTTGTTGTTGTATTTGTTGGGGTTATTCAATTTCGAGGTTGTTGTTGAATTTGTTGGTGTTTTTTCAATTTTGAGGTTGTTGGTGGTTTTCAATGTTGAGGTTGTTGTTGAATTTGTTGGCGTTTTTAAATGTTGAGGTTGTTGTTGAATTTGTTGGTGTTTTCAATGTTGAGGTTGTTGTTGAATTTGTTGGTGTTTTTAAATGTTGAGGTTGTTGTTGAATTTGCTGGTGTTTTGCAATGTTGAGGTTGTTGTTGTTTTTCAATGTTGAGGTTGTTGTTGAATTTGTTGGTGTTTTTCAATGTTGAGGTTGTTGTTGTTTTTCAATGCTGAGGTTGTTGTTGTATTTGTTGGGGTTATTCAATTTCGAGGTTGTTGTTGAATTTGTTGGTGTTTTTCAATGTTGAAGTTGTTGTTGAATTTGTTGGTGTTTTTCAATGTTGAGGTTCTTGTTGAATTTGTTGGTGTTTTTCAATGTTGAGGTTGTTGTTGTTTTTCAATGCTGAGGTTGTTGTTGAATTTGTTGGTGTGTTTCAATGTTGAGGTTGTTGTTGAATTTGTTGGTGTTTTTCAATGTTGAGGTTGTTGTTGTTTTTCAATGTTGAGGTGGTTGTTGAATTTGTTGGTGTTTTTCAATGCTTAGGTTGTTGTTGTTTTTCAATGTTGAGGTTGTTGTTGAATTTGTTGGTGTTTTTCAATGTTGAGGTTGTTGTTGAATTTGTTGGTGTTTTTCAATGTAGAGGTTGTTGTTGTTTTTCAATGTTGAGGTTGTTGTTGAATTTGTTGGTGTTTTTCAATGTTGAGTTTGTTGTTGTTTTTCAATGTTGAGGTTGTTGTTGTTTTTCAATGTTGAGGTTGTTGTTGAATTTGTTGGTGTTTTTCTATGTTGAGGGTGTTGTTGTTTTTCAATGTTGAGGTTGTTGTTGAATTTGTTGGTGCTTTTCAATATCGAGGTTGTTGTTGAATTTGTTGGTGTTTTTCAATGTTGAGGTTGTTGTTGTTTTTCAATGTTGAGGTTGTTGTTGAATTTGCTGGTGTTTTTCAATGTTGAGTTTGTTGTTGAATTTGTTGGTGTTTTTCAATGTTGAGGTTGTTGTTGAATTTGTTGGTTTTTTTCAATGTTGAGGTTGTTGTTGAATTTGTTGGTGTTTTTCAATGTTGAGGTTGTTGCTGTTCTTCAATGTTAAGGTTGTTGTTGAATTTGTTGGTGTTTTTCAATGTTGAGATTGCTGTTGTTTTTCAATGTTGAGGTTGTTGTTGAATTTGTTGGTGCTTTTAAATGTTGAGGTTGTTGTTGAATTTGTTGGTGTTTTTCAATGTTGAGGTTGTTGTTGTTTTTCAATGTTGAGGTTGTTGTTGAATTTGTTGGTGTTTTTCAATCTTGAGTTTGTTGTTGAATTTGTTGGTGTTTTTCAATGTTGAATTTGTTGTTGAATTTGTTGGTGTTTTTCAATGTTGAGGTTGTTGTTGTTTTTCAATGTTGAGGTTGTTGTTGAATTTGTTGGTGTTTTTCAATGTTGAGGTTGTTGTTGTTTTTCAATGCTGAGGTTGTTGTTGAATTTGTTGGTGTTTTTCAATGTTGAGGTTGTTGTTGAATTTGTTGGTGTTTTTCAATGTTGAGGTTGTTGTTGTTTTTCAATGTTGAGGTTGTTGTTGAATTTGTTGGTGTTTTTCAATGTTGAGGTTGTTGTTGTATTTCAATGTTGAGGTTGTTGTTGAATTTGTTGGTGTTTTTCAATGTTGAGGTTGTTGTTGAATTTGTTGGTGTTTTTCAATGTTGAGGTTGTTGTTGTTTTTCAATGTTGAGGTTATTGTTGAATTTGTTGGTGTTTTTCAATGTTGAGGTTATGTTGTTTTTCAATGTTGAGGTTGTTGTTGAATTTGTTGGTGTTTCTCAATGTTGAGTCTGTTGTTTTTTTCAATGTTGAGGTTGTTGTTGAATTTGTTGGTGTTTTTCTATGTTGAGGTTGTTGTTGTTTTTCAATGTTGAGGTTGTTGTTGAATTTGTTGGTGTTATTCAATGTTGAGGTTGTTGTTGTTTTTCAATGTTGAGGTTGTTGTTGAATTTGTTGGTGTTTTTCAACGTTGAGGTTGTTGTTGAATTTGTTGGTGTTTTTCAATGTTGAGGTTGTTGTTGTTTTTCAATGTTGAGGTTGTTGAATTTGTTGGTGTTTTTCAATCTTGAGTTTGTTGTTGAATTTGTTGGTGTTTTTCAATTTTGAAGTTGTTGTTGAATTTGTTGGTGTTTTTCAATGTTGAGGTTGTTGTTGTTTTTCAATGTTGAGGTTGTTGTTGAGTTTGTTGGTGTTTTTCAATGTTGAGGTTGTTGTTGAATTTGTTGGTGTTTTTCAATGTTGAGGTTGTTGTTGTTTTTAAATGTTGAGGTTGTTTTTGAATTTGTTGGTTTTTTTTCAATTTTGAGGTTGTTGGTGTTTTTCAATGTTGAGGTTGTTGTTGAATTTGATGGTGTTTTTCAATGTCGAGGTTGTTGTTGAATTTGTTGGTGTTTTTCAATGTTGAAGTTGTTGTTGAATTTGTTGGTGTTTTTCAATTTCGAGTTTGTTGTTGAATTTGTTGGTGTTTTTCAATGTTGAAGTTTTTGTTGAATTTGTTGGTGTTTTTCAATGTTGAGGTTGTTGTTGTTTTTCAATGTTGAGGTTGTTGTTGAAGTTGTTGGTTTTTTTCAATGTTGAGGTTGTTGTTGTTTTTCAATGCTGAGGTTGTTGTTGAATTTGTTGGTGTTTTTCAATGTTGAGGTTGTTGTTGAATTTGTTGGTGTTTTTCAATGTTGAGGTTGTTGTTGTTTTTCAATGTTGAGGTTGTTGTTGAATTTGTTGGTGTTTTTCAATGTTGAGGTTGTTGTTGTTTTTCAATGTTGAGGTTGTTGTTGAATTTGTTCGTGTTTTTCAATGTTGAAGTTGTTGTTGAATTTGTTGGTGTTTTTCAATGTTGAGTTTGTTGTTGTTTTTCAATGTTGAGGTTGTTGTTGAATTTGTTGGTGTTTTTCAATGTTGAGGTTGTTGTTGTTTTTCAATGTTGAGGTTGTTGTTGAAGTTGTTGGTGTTTTTCAATGTTGAGGTTGTTGTTGTTTTTCAATGTTGAGGTTGTTGTTGAATTTGTTGGTGTTTATCAATGTTGAGGTTGTTGTTGTTTTTCAATGTTGATGTTGTTGTTGTATTTGTTGGTGTTTTTCAATTTCGAGGTTGTTGTTGAATTTGTTGGTGTTTTTCAATGTTGAACTTGTTGTTGAATTTGTTGGTGTTTTTCAATGTTGAGGTTGTTGTTGTTTTTCAATGTTGAGGTTGTTGTTGAATTTGTTGGTGTTTTTCAATGTTGAGGTTGTTGTTGTTTTTCAATGCTGAGGTTGTTGCTGAATTTCTTGGTGTTTTTCAATGTTGAGGTTGTTGTTGAATTTGTTGGTGTTTTTCAATGTTGAGGTTGTTGTTGTTTTTCAATGTTGAGTTTGTTGTTGAATTTGTTGGTGTTTTTCAATGATCAGGTTGTTGTTGTTTTTCAATGTTGAAGTTTTTGTTGAATTTGTTGGTGTTTTTCAATGTTGAGGTTGTTGTTGTTTTTCAATGTTGAGGTTGTTGTTGAATTTGTTGGTGTTTTTCAATGTTGAGGTTGTTGTTGTTTTTCAATGCTGAGGTTGTTGTTGAATTTGTTGGTGTTTTTCAATTTTGAGGTTGTTGTTGAATTTGTTGGTGTTTTTCAATGTTGAGGTTGTTGTTGTTTTTCAATGTTGAGGTTGTTGTTGAGTTTGTTGGTGTTTTTCAATGTTGAGGTTGTTGTTGAATTTGTTCGTGTCTTTCAATGTTGAGGTTGTTGTTGAATTTGTTTGTGTTTTTCAATGTTGAGGTTGTTGTTGTTTTTAATTGTTGGGGTTGTTGTTGAATTTGTTGGTGTTTTTCAATGTTGAGGATGTTGTTGTTTTTCAATGTTGAGGTTGTTGTTGAATTTGTTGGTGTTTTTCCATGATGAGGTTGTTGTTGTTTTTCAAAGTTGAGGTTGTTGTTGAATTTGTTGGTGTTTTTCAATTTTGAGGTTGTTGTTGTTTTTCAATGTTGAGGTTGTTCTTGAGTTTGTTGGTGTTTTTCAATGTTGAGGTTGTTGTTGAATTTGTTGGTGTTTTTCAATGTTGAGGTTGTTGTTGAATTTGTTGGTGTTTTTCAATGTTGAGGTTGTTGTTGTTTTTAAATGTTGAGGTTGTTGTTGAATTTGTTGGTGTTTTTTCAATTTTGAGGTTGTTGGTGGTTTTCAATGTTGAGGTTGTTGTTGAATTTGTTGGCGTTTTTAAATGTTGAGGTTGTTGTTGAATTTGTTGGTGTTTTCAATGTTGAGGTTGTTGTTGAATTTGTTGGTGTTTTTAAATGTTGAGGTTGTTGTTGAATTTGCTGGTGTTTTGCAATGTTGAGGTTGTTGTTGTTTTTCAATGTTGAGGTTGTTGTTGAATTTGTTGGTGTTTTTCAATGTTGAGGTTGTTGTTGTTTTTCAATGCTGAGGTTGTTGTTGTATTTGTTGGGGTTATTCAATTTCGAGGTTGTTGTTGAATTTGTTGGTGTTTTTCAATGTTGAGGTTGTTGTTGTTTTTCAATGCTGAGGTTGTTGTTGAATTTGTTGGTGTGTTTCAATGTTGAGGTTGTTGTTGAATTTGTTGGTGTTTTTCAATGTTGAGGTTGTTGTTGTTTTTCAATGTTGAGGTGGTTGTTGAATTTGTTGGTGCTTTTCAATGTTTAGGTTGTTGTTGTTTTTCAATGTTGAGGTTGTTGTTGAATTTGTTGGTGTTTTTCAATGTTGAGGTTGTTGTTGAATTTGTTGGTGTTTTTCAATGTAGAGGTTGTTGTTGTTTTTCAATGTTGAGGTTGTTGTTGAATTTGTTGGTGTTTTTCAATGTTGAGTTTGTTGTTGTTTTTCAATGTTGAGGTTGTTGTTGTTTTTCAATGTTGAGGTTGTTGTTGAATTTGTTGGTGTTTTTCAATGTTGAGGTTGTTGTTGTTTTTCAATGTTGAGGTTGTTGTTGAATTTGTTGGTGCTTTTCAATGTGGAGGTTGTTGTTGAATTTGTTGGTGTTTTTCAATGTTGAGGTTGTTGTTGTTTTTCAATGTTGAGGTTGTTGTTGAATTTGTTGGTGTTTTTCAATGTTGAGTTTGTTGTTGAATTTGTTGGTGTTTTTCAATGTTGAGGTTGTTGTTGAATTTGTTGGTTTTTTTCAATGTTGAGGTTGTTGTTGAATTTGTTGGTGTTTTTCAATGTTGAGGTTGTTGCTGTTCTTCAATGTTGAGGTTGTTGTTGAATTTGTTGGTGTTTTTCAATGTTGAGATTGTTGTTGTTTTTCAATGTTGAGGTTGTTGTTGAATTTGTTGGTGCTTTTAAATGTTGAGGTTGTTGTTGAATTTGTTGGTGTTTTTCAATGTTGAGGTTGTTGTTGTTTTTCAATGTTGAGGTTGTTGTTGAATTTGTTGGTGTTTTTCAATGTTGAGGTTGTTGTTGTTTTTCAATGATGAGGTTGTTGTTGAATTTGTTGGTGTTCTTCAATTTCGAGGTTGTTGTTGAATTTGTTGGTGTTTTTCAATGTTGAGGTTGTTGTTGTTTTTCAATGTTGAGTTTGTTGTTGAATTTGTTGGTGTTTTTCAATGATCAGGTTGTTGTTGTTTTTCAATGTTGAAGTTTTTGTTGAATTTGTTGGTGTTTTTCAATGTTGAGGTTGTTGTTGTTTTTCAATGTTGAGGTTGTTGTTGAATTTGTTGGTGTTTTTCAATGTTGAGGTTGTTGTTGTTTTTCAATGCTGAGGTTGTTGTTGAATTTGTTGGTGTTTTTCAATTTTGAGGTTGTTGTTGAATTTGTTGGTGTTTTTCAATGTTGAGGTTGTTGTTGTTTTTCAATGTTGAGGTTGTTGTTGAGTTTGTTGGTGTTTTTCAATGTTGAGGTTGTTGTTGAATTTGTTCGTGTCTTTCAATGTTGAGGTTGTTGTTGAATTTGTTTGTGTTTTTCAATGTTGAGGTTGTTGTTGTTTTTAATTGTTGGGGTTGTTGTTGAATTTGTTGGTGTTTTTCAATGTTGAGGATGTTGTTGTTTTTCAATGTTGAGGTTGTTGTTGAATTTGTTGGTGTTTTTCCATGATGAGGTTGTTGTTGTTTTTCAAAGTTGAGGTTGTTGTTGAATTTGTTGGTGTTTTTCAATTTTGAGGTTGTTGTTGTTTTTCAATGTTGAGGTTGTTCTTGAGTTTGTTGGTGTTTTTCAATGTTGAGGTTGTTGTTGAATTTGCTGGTGTTTTTCAATGTTGAGGTTGTTGTTGAATTTGTTGGTGTTTTTCAATGTTGAGGTTGTTGTTGTTTTTAAATGTTGAGGTTGTTGTTGAATTTGTTGGTGTTTTTTCAATTTTGAGGTTGTTGGTGGTTTTCAATGTTGAGGTTGTTGTTGAATTTGTTGGCGTTTTTAAATGTTGAGGTTGTTGTTGAATTTGTTGGTGTTTTCAATGTTGAGGTTGTTGTTGAATTTGTTGGTGTTTTTAAATGTTGAGGTTGTTGTTGAATTTGCTGGTGTTTTGCAATGTTGAGGTTGTTGTTGTTTTTCAATGTTGAGGTTGTTGTTGAATTTGTTGGTGTTTTTCAATGTTGAGGTTGTTGTTGTTTTTCAATGCTGAGGTTGTTGTTGTATTTGTTGGGGTTATTCAATTTCGAGGTTGTTGTTGAATTTGTTGGTGTTTTTCAATGTTGAGGTTGTTGTTGTTTTTCAATGCTGAGGTTGTTGTTGAATTTGTTGGTGTGTTTCAATGTTGAGGTTGTTGTTGAATTTGTTGGTGTTTTTCAATGTTGAGGTTGTTGTTGTTTTTCAATGTTGAGGTGGTTGTTGAATTTGTTGGTGCTTTTCAATGTTTAGGTTGTTGTTGTTTTTCAATGTTGAGGTTGTTGTTGAATTTGTTGGTGTTTTTCAATGTTGAGGTTGTTGTTGAATTTGTTGGTGTTTTTCAATGTAGAGGTTGTTGTTGTTTTTCAATGTTGAGGTTGTTGTTGAATTTGTTGGTGTTTTTCAATGTTGAGTTTGTTGTTGTTTTTCAATGTTGAGGTTGTTGTTGTTTTTCAATGTTGAGGTTGTTGTTGAATTTGTTGGTGTTTTTCAATGTTGAGGTTGTTGTTGTTTTTCAATGTTGAGGTTGTTGTTGAATTTGTTGGTGCTTTTCAATGTGGAGGTTGTTGTTGAATTTGTTGGTGTTTTTCAATGTTGAGGTTGTTGTTGTTTTTCAATGTTGAGGTTGTTGTTGAATTTGTTGGTGTTTTTCAATGTTGAGTTTGTTGTTGAATTTGTTGGTGTTTTTCAATGTTGAGGTTGTTGTTGAATTTGTTGGTTTTTTTCAATGTTGAGGTTGTTGTTGAATTTGTTGGTGTTTTTCAATGTTGAGGTTGTTGCTGTTCTTCAATGTTGAGGTTGTTGTTGAATTTGTTGGTGTTTTTCAATGTTGAGATTGTTGTTGTTTTTCAATGTTGAGGTTGTTGTTGAATTTGTTGGTGCTTTTAAATGTTGAGGTTGTTGTTGAATTTGTTGGTGTTTTTCAATGTTGAGGTTGTTGTTGTTTTTCAATGTTGAGGTTGTTGTTGAATTTGTTGGTGTTTTTCAATGTTGAGGTTGTTGTTGTTTTTCAATGATGAGGTTGTTGTTGAATTTGTTGGTGTTCTTCAATTTCGAGGTTGTTGTTGAATTTGTTGGTGTTTTTCAATGTTGAAGTTGTTGTTGAATTTGTTGGTGTTTTTCAATGTTGAGGTTGTTGTTGTTTTTCAATGTTGAGGTTGTTGTTGAATTTGTTGGTGTTTTTCAATGTTGAGGTTGTTGTTGTTTTTCAATGCTGAGGTTGTTGTTGAATTTGTTGGTGTTTTTCAATGTTGAGGTTGTTGTTGAATTTGTTGGTGTTTTTCAATGTTGAGGTTGTTGTTGTTTTTCAATTTTGAGGTTGTTGTTGAATTTGTTGGTGTTTTTCAATGTTGAGGTTGTTGTTGTTTTTCAATGTTGAGGTTGTTGTTGAATTTGTTGGTGTTTTTCAATGTTGAGGTTGTTGTTGAATTTGTTGGTGTTTTTCAATGTTGAGGTTCTTGTTGTTTTTCAATGTTGAGGTTATTGTTGAATTTGTTGGTGTTTTTCAATGTTGAGGTTGTTGTTGTTTTTCAATGTTGAGGTTGTTGTTGAATTTGTTGGTGTTTCTCAATGTTGAGTTTGTTGTTGTTTTTCAATGTTGAGGTTGTTGTTGAATTTGTTGGTGTTTTTCTATGTTGAGGTTGTTGTTGTTTTTCAATGTTGAGGTTGTTTTTGAATTTGTTGGTGTTATTCAATGTTGAGGTTGTTGTTGTTTTTCAATGTTGAGGTTGTTGTTGAATTTGTTGGTGTTTTTCAACGTTGAGGTTGTTGTTGAATTTGTTGGTGTTTTTCAATGTTGTTGTTGTTGTTGAATTTGTTGGTGTTTCTCAATGTTGAGTTTGTTGTTGTTTTTCAATGTTGAGGTTGCTGTTGAATTTGTTGGTGTTTTTCTATGTCGAGGTTGTTGTTGTTTTTCAATGTTGAGGTTTTTGTTGAATTTGCTGGTGTTTTGCAATGTTGAGGTTGTTGTTGTTATTCAATGTTGAGGTTGTTGTTGAATTTGTTGGTGTTTTTCAATGTTGAGGTTGTTGTTGTTTTTCAATGCTGAGGTTGTTGTTGTATTTGTTGGGGTTATTCAATTTCGAGGTTGTTGTTGAATTTGTTGGTGTTTTTCAATGTTGAGGTTGTTGTTGTTTTTCAATGCTGAGGTTGTTGTTGAATTTGTTGGTGTGTTTCAATGTTGAGGTTGTTGTTGAATTTGTTGGTGTTTTCAAATGTTGAGGTTGTTGTTGTTTTTCAATGTTGAGGTGGTTGTTGAATTTGTTGGTGCTTTTCAATGTTTAGGTTGTTGTTGTTTTTCAATGTTGAGGTTGTTGTTGAATTTGTTGGTGTTTTTCAATGTTGAGGTTGTTGTTGAATTTGTTGGTGTTTTTCAATGTAGAGGTTGTTGTTGTTTTTCAATGTTGAGGTTGTTGTTGAATTTGTTGGTGTTTTTCAATGTTGAGTTTGTTGTTGTTTTTCAATGTTGAGGTTGTTGTTGTTTTTCAATGTTGAGGTTGTTGTTGAATTTGTTGGTGTTTTTCAATGTTGAGGTTGTTGTTGTTTTTCAATGTTGAGGTTGTTGTTGAATTTGTTGGTGCTTTTCAATGTGGAGGTTGTTGTTGAATTTGTTGGTGTTTTTCAATGTTGAGGTTGTTGTTGTTTTTCAATGTTGAGGTTGTTGTTGAATTTGTTGGTGTTTTTCAATGTTGAGTTTGTTGTTGAATTTGTTGGTGTTTTTCAATGTTGAGGTTGTTGTTGAATTTGTTGGTTTTTTTCAATGTTGAGGTTGTTGTTGAATTTGTTGGTGTTTTTCAATGTTGGGGTTGTTGCTGTTCTTCAATGTTGAGGTTGTTGTTGAATTTGTTGGTGTTTTTCAATGTTGAGATTGTTGTTGTTTTTCAATGTTGAGGTTGTTGTTGAATTTGTTGGTGCTTTTAAATGTTGAGGTTGTTGTTGAATTTGTTGGTGTTTTTCAATGTTGAGGTTGTTGTTGTTTTTCAATGTTGAGGTTGTTGTTGAATTTGTTGGTGTTTTTCAATGTTGAGGTTGTTGTTGTTTTTCAATGTTGAGGTTGTTGTTGAATTTGTTGGTGTTTTTCAATTTCGAGGTTGTTGTTGAATTTGTTGGTGTTTTTCAATGTTGAAGTTGTTGTTGAATTTGTTGGTGTTTTTCAATGTTGAGGTTGTTGTTGTTTTTCAATGTTGAGGTTGTTGTTGAATTTGTTGGTGTTTTTGAATGTTGAGGTTGTTGTTGTTTTTCAATGCTGAGGTTGCTGTTGAATTTGTTGGTGTTTTTCAATGTTGAGGTTGTTGTTGAATTTGTTGGTGTTTTTCAATGTTGAGGTTGTTGTTGTTTTTCAATTTTGAGGTTGTTGTTGAATTTGTTGGTGTTTTTCAATGTTGAGGTTGTTGTTGTTTTTCAATGTTGAGGTTGTTGTTGAATTTGTTGGTGTTTTTCAATGTTGAGGTTGTTGTTGAATTTGTTGGTGTTTTTCAATGTTGAGGTTCTTGTTGTTTTTCAATGTTGAGGTTATTGTTGAATTTGTTGGTGTTTTTCAATGTTGAGGTTGTTGTTGTTTTTCAATGTTGAGGTTGTTGTTGAATTTGTTGGTGTTTCTCAATGTTGAGTTTGTTGTTGTTTTTCAATGTTGAGGTTGTTGTTGAATTTGTTGGTGTTTTTCTATGTTGAGGTTGTTGTTGTTTTTCAATGCTGAGGTTGTTGTTGAATTTGTTGGTGTGTTTCAATGTTGAGGTTGTTGTTGAATTTGTTGGTGTTTTCAAATGTTGAGGTTGTTGTTGTTTTTCAATGTTGAGGTGGTTGTTGAATTTGTTGGTGCTTTTCAATGTTTAGGTTGTTGTTGTTTTTCAATGTTGAGGTTGTTGTTGAATTTGTTGGTGTTTTTCAATGTTGAGGTTGTTGTTGAATTTGTTGGTGTTTTTCAATGTAGAGGTTGTTGTTGTTTTTCAATGTTGAGGTTGTTGTTGAATTTGTTGGTGTTTTTCAATGTTGAGTTTGTTGTTGTTTTTCAATGTTGAGGTTGTTGTTGTTTTTCAATGTTGAGGTTGTTGTTGAATTTGTTGGTGTTTTTCAATGTTGAGGTTGTTGTTGTTTTTCAATGTTGAGGTTGTTGTTGAATTTGTTGGTGCTTTTCAATGTGGAGGTTGTTGTTGAATTTGTTGGTGTTTTTCAATGTTGAGGTTGTTGTTGTTTTTCAATGTTGAGGTTGTTGTTGAATTTGTTGGTGTTTTTCAATGTTGAGTTTGTTGTTGAATTTGTTGGTGTTTTTCAATGTTGAGGTTGTTGTTGAATTTGTTGGTTTTTTTCAATGTTGAGGTTGTTGTTGAATTTGTTGGTGTTTTTCAATGTTGGGGTTGTTGCTGTTCTTCAATGTTGAGGTTGTTGTTGAATTTGTTGGTGTTTTTCAATGTTGAGATTGTTGTTGTTTTTCAATGTTGAGGTTGTTGTTGAATTTGTTGGTGTTTTTCAATGTTGAGGTTGTTGTTGAATTTGTTGGTGTTTTTCAATGTTGAGGTTGTTGTTGTTTTTCAATGTTGAGGTTGTTGTTGAATTTGTTGGTGTTTTTCAATGTTGAGGTTGTTGTTGTTTTTCAATGTTGAGGTTGTTGTTGAATTTGTTGGTGTTTTTCAATTTCGAGGTTGTTGTTGAATTAGTTGGTGTTTTTCAATGTTGAAGTTGTTGTTGAATTTGTTGGTGTTTTTCAATGTTGAGGTTGTTGTTGTTTTTCAATGTTGAGGTTGTTGTTGAATTTGTTGGTGTTTTTGAATGTTGAGGTTGTTGTTGTTTTTCAATGCTGAGGTTGCTGTTGAATTTGTTGGTGTTTTTCAATGTTGAGGTTGTTGTTGAATTTGTTGGTGTTTTTCAATGTTGAGGTTGTTGTTGTTTTTCAATTTTGAGGTTGTTGTTGAATTTGTTGGTGTTTTTCAATGTTGAGGTTGTTGTTGTTTTTCAATGTTGAGGTTGTTGTTGAATTTGTTGGTGTTTTTCAATGTTGAGGTTGTTGTTGAATTTGTTGGTGTTTTTCAATGTTGAGGTTCTTGTTGTTTTTCAATGTTGAGGTTATTGTTGAATTTGTTGGTGTTTTTCAATGTTGAGGTTGTTGTTGTTTTTCAATGTTGAGGTTGTTGTTGAATTTGTTGGTGTTTCTCAATGTTGAGTTTGTTGTTGTTTTTCAATGTTGAGGTTGTTGTTGAATTTGTTGGTGTTTTTCTATGTTGAGGTTGTTGTTGTTTTTCAATGTTGAGGTTGTTTTTGAATTTGTTGGTGTTATTCAATGTTGAGGTTGTTGTTGTTTTTCAATGTTGAGGTTGTTGTTGAATTTGTTGGTGTTTTTCAACGTTGAGGTTGTTGTTGAATTTGTTGGTGTTTTTCAATGTTGTTGTTGTTGTTGAATTTGTTGGTGTTTCTCAATGTTGAGTTTGTTGTTGTTTTTCAATGTTGAGGTTGCTGTTGAATTTGTTGGTGTTTTTCTATGTCGAGGTTGTTGTTGTTTTTCAATGTTGAGGTTGTTTTTGAATTTGTTGGTGTTATTCAATGTTGAGGTTGTTGTTGTTTTTCAATGTTGAGGTTGTTGAATTTGTTGGTGTTTTTCAATCTTGAGTTTGTTGTTGAATTTGTTGGTGTTTTTCAATGTTGAGGTTGTTGTTGAATTTGTTGGTGTTTTTCAATGTTGAGGTTGTTGTTGTTTTTCAATGTTGAGGTTGTTGTTGAGTTTGTTGGTGTTTTTCAATGTTGCGGGTGTTGTTGAATTTGTTGGTGTTTTTCAATGTTGAGGTTTTTGTTGTTTTTAAATGTTGAGGTTGTTGTTGAATTTGTTGGTGTTTTTTCAATTTTGAGATTGTTGGTGTTTTTCAATGTTGAGGTTGTTGTTGAATTTGATGGTGTTTTTCTATGTTGAGGTTGTTGTTGTTTTTCAATGTTGAGGTTGTTGTTGAATTTGTTGGTGTTTTTCAATGTTGAGGTTGTTGTTGAGTTTGTTGGTGTTTTTCAATGTTGAGGTTGTTGTTGAATTTGTTGGTGTTTTTCAATGTTGAGGTTGTTGTTGTTTTTAAATGTTGAGGTTGTTTTTGAATTTGTTGGTGTTTTTTCAATTTTGAGGTTGTTGGTGTTTTTCAATGTTGAGGTTGTTGTTGAATTTGATGGTGTTTTTCAATGTCGAGGTTGTTGTTGAATTTGTTGGTGTTTTTCAATGTTGAAGTTGTTGTTGAATTTGTTGGTGTTTTTCAATTTCGAGGTTGTTGTTGAATTTGTTGGTGTTTTTCAATGTTGAAGTTTTTGTTGAATTTGTTGGTGTTTTTCAATGTTGAGGTTGTTGTTGTTTTTCAATGTTGAGGTTGTTGTTGAAGTTGTTGGTTTTTTTCAATGTTGAGGTTGTTGTTGTTTTTCAATGCTGAGGTTGTTGTTGAATTTGTTGGTGTTTTTCAATGTTGAGGTTGTTGTTGAATTTGTTGGTGTTTTTCAATGTTGAGGTTGTTGTTGTTTTTCAATGTTGAGGTTGTTGTTGAATTTGTTGGTGTTTTTCAATGTTGAGGATGTTGTTGTTTTTCAATGTTGAGGTTGTTGTTGAATTTGTTGGTGTTTTTCAATGTTGAAGTTGTTGTTGAATTTGTTGGTGTTATTCAATGTTGAGTTTGTTGTTGTTTTTCAATGTTGAGGTTGTTGTTGAATTTGTTGGTGTTTTTCAATGTTGAGGTTGTTGTTGTTTTTCAATGTTGAGGTTGTTGTTGAAGTTGTTGGTGTTTTTCAATGTTGAGGTTGTTGTTGTTTTTCAATGTTGAGGTTGTTGTTGAATTTGTTGGTGTTTATCAATGTTGAGGTTGTTGTTGTTTTTCAATGTTGAGGTTGTTGTTGTATTTGTTGGTGTTTTTCAATTTCGAGGTTGTTGTTGAATTTGTTAGTGTTTTTCAATGTTGAAGTTGTTGTTGAATTTGTTGGTGTTTTTCAATGTTGAGGTTGTTGTTGTTTTTCAATGTTGAGGTTGTTGTTGAATTTGTTGGTGTTTTTCAATGTTGAGGTTGTTGTTGTTTTTCAATGCTGAGGTTGTTGTTGAATTTCTTGGTGTTTTTCAATGTTGAGGTTGTTGTTGAATTTGTTGGTGTTTTTCAATGTTGAGGTTGTTGTTGTTTTTCAATGTTGAGGTTGTTGTTGAATTTGTTGGTGTTTTTCAATGATCAGGTTGTTGTTGTTTTTCAATGTTGAAGTTTTTGTTGAATTTGTTGGTGTTTTTCAATGTTGAGGTTGTTGTTGTTTTTCAATGTTGAGGTTGTTGTTGAATTTGTTGGTGTATTTCAATGTTGAGGTTGTTGTTGTTTTTCAATGCTGAGGTTGTTGTTGAATTTGTTGGTGTTTTTCAATGTTGAGGTTGTTGTTGAATTTGTTGGTGTTTTTCAATGTTGAGGTTGTTGTTGTTTTTCAATGTTGAGGTTGTTGTTGAGTTTGTTGGTGTTTTTCAATGTTGAGGTTGTTGTTGAATTTGTTCGTGTCTTTCAATGTTGAGGTTGTTGTTGAATTTGTTTGTGTTTTTCAATGTTGAGGTTGTTGTTGTTTTTAATTGTTGGGGTTGTTGTTGAATTTGTTGGTGTTTTTCAATGTTGAGGATGTTGTTGTTTTTCAATGTTCAGGTTGTTGTTGAATTTGTTGGTGTTTTTCCATGATGAGGTTGTTGTTGTTTTTCAAAGTTGAGGTTGTTGTTGAATTTGTTGGTCTTTTTCAATGTTGAGGTTGTTGTTGTTTTTCAATGTTGAGGTTGTTCTTGAGTTTGTTGGTGTTTTTCAATGTTGAGGTTGTTGTTGAATTTGTTGGTGTTTTTCAATGTTGAGGTTGTTGTTGAATTTGTTGGTGTTTTTCAATGTTGAGGTTGTTGTTGTTTTTAAATGTTGAGGTTGTTGTTGAATTTGTTGGTGTTTTTTCAATTTTGAGGTTGTTGGTGGTTTTCAATGTTGAGGTTGTTGTTGAATTTGTTGGCGTTTTTAAATGTTGAGGTTGTTGTTGAATTTGTTGGTGTTTTCAATGTTGAGGTTGTTGTTGAATTTGTTGGTGTTTTTAAATGTTGAGGTTGTTGTTGAATTTGCTGGTGTTTTGCAATGTTGAGGTTGTTGTTGTTTTTCAATGTTGAGGTTGTTGTTGAATTTGTTGGTGTTTTTCAATGTTGAGGTTGTTGTTGTTTTTCAATGCTGAGGTTGTTGTTGTATTTGTTGGGGTTATTCAATTTCGAGGTTGTTGTTGAATTTGTTGGTGTTTTTCAATGTTGAGGTTGTTGTTGTTTTTCAATGCTGAGGTTGTTGTTGAATTTGTTGGTGTGTTTCAATGTTGAGGTTGTTGTTGAATTTGTTGGTGTTTTTCAATGTTGAGGTTGTTGTTGTTTTTCAATGTTGAGGTGGTTGTTGAATTTGTTGGTGCTTTTCAATGTTTAGGTTGTTGTTGTTTTTCAATGTTGAGGTTGTTGTTGAATTTGTTGGTGTTTTTCAATGTTGAGGTTGTTGTTGAATTTGTTGGTGTTTTTCAATGTAGAGGTTGTTGTTGTTTTTCAATGTTGAGGTTGTTGTTGAATTTGTTGGTGTTTTTCAATGTTGAGTTTGTTGTTGTTTTTCAATGTTGAGGTTGTTGTTGTTTTTCAATGTTGAGGTTGTTGTTGAATTTGTGGGTGTTTTTCAATGTTGAGGTTGTTGTTGTTTTTCAATGTTGAGGTTGTTGTTGAATTTGTTGGTGCTTTTCAATGTGGAGGTTGTTGTTGAATTTGTTGGTGTTTTTCAATGTTGAGGTTGTTGTTGTTTTTCAATGTTGAGGTTGTTGTTGAATTTGTTGGTGTTTTTCAATGTTGAGTTTGTTGTTGAATTTGTTGGTGTTTTTCAATGTTGAGGTTGTTGTTGAATTTGTTGGTTTTTTTCAATGTTGAGGTTGTTGTTGAATTTGTTGGTGTTTTTCAATGTTGAGGTTGTTGCTGTTCTTCAATGTTGAGGTTGTTGTTGAATTTGTTGGTGTTTTTCAATGTTGAGATTGTTGTTGTTTTTCAATGTTGAGGTTGTTGTTGAATTTGTTGGTGCTTTTAAATGTTGAGGTTGTTGTTGAATTTGTTGGTGTTTTTCAATGTTGAGGTTGTTGTTGTTTTTCAATGTTGAGGTTGTTGTTGAATTTGTTGGTGTTTTTCAATGTTGAGGTTGTTGTTGTTTTTCAATGTTGAGGTTGTTGTTGAATTTGTTGGTGTTTTTCAATTTCGAGGTTGTTGTTGAATTTGTTGGTGTTTTTCAATGTTGAAGTTGTTGTTGAATTTGTTGGTGTTTTTCAATGTTGAGGTTGTTGTTGTTTTTCAATGTTGAGGTTGTTGTTGAATTTGTTGGTGTTTTTCAATGTTGAGGTTGTTGTTGTTTTTCAATGCTGAGGTTGTTGTTGAATTTGTTGGTGTTTTTCAATGTTGAGGTTGTTGTTGAATTTGTTGGTGTTTTTCAATGTTGAGGTTGTTGTTGTTTTTCAATTTTGAGGTTGTTGTTGAATTTGTTGGTGTTTTTCAATGTTGAGGTTGTTGTTGTTTTTCAATGTTGAGGTTGTTGTTGAATTTGTTGGTGCTTTTCAATGTTGAGGTTGTTGTTGAATTTGTTGGTGTTTTTCAATGTTGAGGTTCTTGTTGTTTTTCAATGTTGAGGTTATTGTTGAATTTGTTGGTGTTTTTCAATGTTGAGGTTGTTGTTGTTTTTCAATGTTGAGGTTGTTGTTGAATTTGTTGGTGTTTCTCAATGTTGAGTTTGTTGTTGTTTTTCTATGTTGAGGTTGTTGTTGAATTTGTTGGTGTTTTTCTATGTTGAGGTTGTTGTTGTTTTTCAATGTTGAGGTTGTTTTTGAATTTGTTGGTGTTATTCAATGTTGAGGTTGTTGTTGTTTTTCAATGTTGAGGTTGTTGTTGAATTTGTTGGTGTTTTTCAACGTTGAGGTTGTTGTTGAATTTGTTGGTGTTTTTCAATGTTGTTGTTGTTGTTGAATTTGTTGGTGTTTCTCAATGTTGAGTTTGTTGTTGTTTTTCAATGTTGAGGTTGCTGTTGAATTTGTTGGTGTTTTTCTATGTCGAGGTTGTTGTTGTTTTTCAATGTTGAGGTTGTTTTTGAATTTGTTGGTGTTATTCAATGTTGAGGTTGTTGTTGTTTTTCAATGTTGAGGTTGTTGAATTTGTTGGTGTTTTTCAATCTTGAGTTTGTTGTTGAATTTGTTGGTGTTTTTCAATGTTGAGGTTGTTGTTGAATTTGTTGGTGTTTTTCAATGTTGAGGTTGTTGTTGTTTTTCAATGTTGAGGTTGTTTTTGAATTTGTTGGTGTTTTTTCAATTTTGAGGTTGTTGGTGTTTTTCAATGTTGAGGTTGTTGTTGAATTTGATGGTGTTTTTCAATGTCGAGGTTGTTGTTGAATTTGTTGGTGTTTTTCAATGTTGAAGTTGTTGTTGAATTTGTTGGTGTTTTTCAATTTCGAGGTTGTTGTTGAATTTGTTGGTGTTTTTCAATGTTGAAGTTTTTGTTGAATTTGTTGGTGTTTTTCAATGTTGAGGTTGTTGTTGTTTTTCAATGTTGAGGTTGTTGTTGAAGTTGTTGGTTTTTTTCAATGTTGAGGTTGTTGTTGTTTTTCAATGCTGAGGTTGTTGTTGAATTTGTTGGTGTTTTTCAATGTTGAGGTTGTTGTTGAATTTGTTGGTGTTTTTCAATGTTGAGGTTGTTGTTGTTTTTCAATGTTGAGGTTGTTGTTGAATTTGTTGGTGTTTTTCAATGTTGAGGATGTTGTTGTTTTTCAATGTTGAGGTTGTTGTTGAATTTGTTGGTGTTTTTCAATGTTGAAGTTGTTGTTGAATTTGTTGGTGTTTTTCAATGTTGAGTTTGTTGTTGTTTTTCAATGTTGAGGTTGTTGTTGAATTTGTTGGTGTTTTTCAATGTTGAGGTTGTTGTTGTTTTTCAATGTTGAGGTTGTTGTTGAAGTTGTTGGTGTTTTTCAATGTTGAGGTTGTTGTTGTTTTTCAATGTTGAGGTTGTTGTTGAATTTGTTGGTGTTTATCAATGTTGAGGTTGTTGTTGTTTTTCAATGTTGAGGTTGTTGTTGTATTTGTTGGTGTTTTTCAATTTCGAGGTTGTTGTTGAATTTGTTAGTGTTTTTCAATGTTGAAGTTGTTGTTGAATTTGTTGGTGTTTTTCAATGTTGAGGTTGTTGTTGTTTTTCAATGTTGAGGTTGTTGTTGAATTTGTTGGTGTTTTTCAATGTTGAGGTTGTTGTTGTTTTTCAATGCTGAGGTTGTTGTTGAATTTCTTGGTGTTTTTCAATGTTGAGGTTGTTGTTGAATTTGTTGGTGTTTTTCAATGTTGAGGTTGTTGTTGTTTTTCAATGTTGAGGTTGTTGTTGAATTTGTTGGTGTTTTTCAATGATCAGGTTGTTGTTGTTTTTCAATGTTGAAGTTTTTGTTGAATTTGTTGGTGTTTTTCAATGTTGAGGTTGTTGTTGTTTTTCAATGTTGAGGTTGTTGTTGAATTTGTTGGTGTATTTCAATGTTGAGGTTGTTGTTGTTTTTCAATGCTGAGGTTGTTGTTGAATTTGTTGGTGTTTTTCAATGTTGAGGTTGTTGTTGAATTTGTTGGTGTTTTTCAATGTTGAGGTTGTTGTTGTTTTTCAATGTTGAGGTTGTTGTTGAGTTTGTTGGTGTTTTTCAATGTTGAGGTTGTTGTTGAATTTGTTCGTGTCTTTCAATGTTGAGGTTGTTGTTGAATTTGTTTGTGTTTTTCAATGTTGAGGTTGTTGTTGTTTTTAATTGTTGGGGTTGTTGTTGAATTTGTTGGTGTTTTTCAATGTTGAGGATGTTGTTGTTTTTCAATGTTCAGGTTGTTGTTGAATTTGTTGGTGTTTTTCCATGATGAGGTTGTTGTTGTTTTTCAAAGTTGAGGTTGTTGTTGAATTTGTTGGTCTTTTTCAATGTTGAGGTTGTTGTTGTTTTTCAATGTTGAGGTTGTTCTTGAGTTTGTTGGTGTTTTTCAATGTTGAGGTTGTTGTTGAATTTGTTGGTGTTTTTCAATGTTGAGGTTGTTGTTGAATTTGTTGGTGTTTTTCAATGTTGAGGTTGTTGTTGTTTTTAAATGTTGAGGTTGTTGTTGAATTTGTTGGTGTTTTTTCAATTTTGAGGTTGTTGGTGGTTTTCAATGTTGAGGTTGTTGTTGAATTTGTTGGCGTTTTTAAATGTTGAGGTTGTTGTTGAATTTGTTGGTGTTTTCAATGTTGAGGTTGTTGTTGAATTTGTTGGTGTTTTTAAATGTTGAGGTTGTTGTTGAATTTGCTGGTGTTTTGCAATGTTGAGGTTGTTGTTGTTTTTCAATGTTGAGGTTGTTGTTGAATTTGTTGGTGTTTTTCAATGTTGAGGTTGTTGTTGTTTTTCAATGCTGAGGTTGTTGTTGTATTTGTTGGGGTTATTCAATTTCGAGGTTGTTGTTGAATTTGTTGGTGTTTTTCAATGTTGAGGTTGTTGTTGTTTTTCAATGCTGAGGTTGTTGTTGAATTTGTTGGTGTGTTTCAATGTTGAGGTTGTTGTTGAATTTGTTGGTGTTTTTCAATGTTGAGGTTGTTGTTGTTTTTCAATGTTGAGGTGGTTGTTGAATTTGTTGGTGCTTTTCAATGTTTAGGTTGTTGTTGTTTTTCAATGTTGAGGTTGTTGTTGAATTTGTTGGTGTTTTTCAATGTTGAGGTTGTTGTTGAATTTGTTGGTGTTTTTCAATGTAGAGGTTGTTGTTGTTTTTCAATGTTGAGGTTGTTGTTGAATTTGTTGGTGTTTTTCAATGTTGAGTTTGTTGTTGTTTTTCAATGTTGAGGTTGTTGTTGTTTTTCAATGTTGAGGTTGTTGTTGAATTTGTGGGTGTTTTTCAATGTTGAGGTTGTTGTTGTTTTTCAATGTTGAGGTTGTTGTTGAATTTGTTGGTGCTTTTCAATGTGGAGGTTGTTGTTGAATTTGTTGGTGTTTTTCAATGTTGAGGTTGTTGTTGTTTTTCAATGTTGAGGTTGTTGTTGAATTTGTTGGTGTTTTTCAATGTTGAGTTTGTTGTTGAATTTGTTGGTGTTTTTCAATGTTGAGGTTGTTGTTGAATTTGTTGGTTTTTTTCAATGTTGAGGTTGTTGTTGAATTTGTTGGTGTTTTTCAATGTTGAGGTTGTTGCTGTTCTTCAATGTTGAGGTTGTTGTTGAATTTGTTGGTGTTTTTCAATGTTGAGATTGTTGTTGTTTTTCAATGTTGAGGTTGTTGTTGAATTTGTTGGTGCTTTTAAATGTTGAGGTTGTTGTTGAATTTGTTGGTGTTTTTCAATGTTGAGGTTGTTGTTGTTTTTCAATGTTGAGGTTGTTGTTGAATTTGTTGGTGTTTTTCAATGTTGAGGTTGTTGTTGTTTTTCAATGTTGAGGTTGTTGTTGAATTTGTTGGTGTTTTTCAATTTCGAGGTTGTTGTTGAATTTGTTGGTGTTTTTCAATGTTGAAGTTGTTGTTGAATTTGTTGGTGTTTTTCAATGTTGAGGTTGTTGTTGTTTTTCAATGTTGAGGTTGTTGTTGAATTTGTTGGTGTTTTTCAATGTTGAGGTTGTTGTTGTTTTTCAATGCTGAGGTTGTTGTTGAATTTGTTGGTGTTTTTCAATGTTGAGGTTGTTGTTGAATTTTTTGGTGTTTTTCAATGTTGAGGTTGTTGTTGTTTTTCAATTTTGAGGTTGTTGTTGAATTTGTTGGTGTTTTTCAATGTTGAGGTTGTTGTTGTTTTTCAATGTTGAGGTTGTTGTTGAATTTGTTGGTGTTTTTCAATGTTGAGGTTGTTGTTGAATTTGTTGGTGTTTTTCAATGTTGAGGTTCTTGTTGTTTTTCAATGTTGAGGTTATTGTTGAATTTGTTGGTGTTTTTCAATGTTGAGGTTGTTGTTGTTTTTCAATGTTGAGGTTGTTGTTGAATTTGTTGGTGTTTCTCAATGTTGAGTTTGTTGTTGTTTTTCTATGTTGAGGTTGTTGTTGAATTTGTTGGTGTTTTTCTATGTTGAGGTTGTTGTTGTTTTTCAATGTTGAGGTTGTTTTTGAATTTGTTGGTGTTATTCAATGTTGAGGTTGTTGTTGTTTTTCAATGTTGAGGTTGTTGTTGAATTTGTTGGTGTTTTTCAACGTTGAGGTTGTTGTTGAATTTGTTGGTGTTTTTCAATGTTGTTGTTGTTGTTGAATTTGTTGGTGTTTCTCAATGTTGAGTTTGTTGTTGTTTTTCAATGTTGAGGTTGCTGTTGAATTTGTTGGTGTTTTTCTATGTCGAGGTTGTTGTTGTTTTTCAATGTTGAGGTTGTTTTTGAATTTGTTGGTGTTATTCAATGTTGAGGTTGTTGTTGTTTTTCAATGTTGAGGTTGTTGAATTTGTTGGTGTTTTTCAATCTTGAGTTTGTTGTTGAATTTGTTGGTGTTTTTCAATGTTGAGGTTGTTGTTGAATTTGTTGGTGTTTTTCAATGTTGAGGTTGTTGTTGTTTTTCAATGTTGAGGTTGTTGTTGAGTTTGTTGGTGTTTTTCAATGTTGCGGGTGTTGTTGAATTTGTTGGTGTTTTTCAATGTTGAGGTTTTTGTTGTTTTTAAATGTTGAGGTTGTTGTTGAATTTGTTGGTGTTTTTTCAATTTTGAGATTGTTGGTGTTTTTCAATGTTGAGGTTGTTGTTGAATTTGATGGTGTTTTTCTATGTTGAGGTTGTTGTTGTTTTTCTATGTTGAGGTTGTTGTTGAATTTGTTGGTGTTTTTCAATGTTGAGGTTGTTGTTGTTTTTCAATGTTGAGGTTGTTGTTGAATTTGTTGGTGTTTTTCAATGTTCAGGTTGTTGTTGAATTTGTTGGTGTTTTTCAATGTTGAGGTTGTTGTTGTTTTTCAATGTTGAGGTTGTTGAATTTGTTGGTGTTTTTCAATCTTGAGTTTGTTGATGAATTTGTTGGTGTTTTTCAATGTTGAAGTTGTTATTGAATTTTTTGGTGTTTTTCAATGTTGAGGTTGTTGTTGTTTTTCAATGTTGAGGTTGTTGTTGAATTTGTTGGTGTTTTTCAATGTTGAGGTTGTTGTTGTTTTTCAATGCTGAGGTTGTTGTTGAATTTGTTGGTGTTTTTCAATGTTGAGGTTGTTGTTGAATTTGTTGGTGTTTTTCAATGTTGAGGTTGTTGTTGTTTTTCAATGTTGAGGTTGTTGTTGAATTTGTTGGTGTTTTTCAATGTTGAGGTTGTTGTTGTTTTTCAATGTTGAGGTTGTTGTTGAATTTGTTGGTGTTTTTCAATGTTGAGGTTGTTGTTGAATTTGTTGGTGTTTTTCAATGTTGAGGTTGTTGTTGCTTTTCAATGTTGAGGTTATTGTTGAATTTGATGGTGTTTTTCAATGTTGAGGTTGTTGTTGTTTTTCAATGTTGAGGTTGTTGTTGCTTTTCAATGTTGAGGTTATTGTTGAATTTGATGGTGTTTTTCAATGTTGAGGTTGTTGTTGTTTTTCAATGTTGAGGTTGTTGTTGAATTTGTTGGTGTTTTTCAATGTTGAGGTTGTTGTTGTTTTTCAATGTTGAGGTTGTTGTTGAATTTGTTGGTGTTTTTCAACGTTGAGGTTGTTGTTGAATTTGTTGGTGTTTTTCAATGTTGAGGTTGTTGTTGTTTTTCAATGTTGAGGTTGTTGAATTTGTTGGTGTTTTTCAATCTTGAGTTTGTTGTTGAAGTTATTGGTGTTTTTCAATGTTGAAGTTTTTGTTGAATTTGTTGGTGTTTTGCAATGTTGAGGTTGTTGTTGTTTTTCAATGTTGAGGTTGTTGTTGAGTTTGTTGGTGTTTTTCAATGTTGAGGTTGTTGTTGAATTTGTTGGTGTTTTTCAATGTTGAGGTTGTTGTTGTTTTTAAATGTTGAGGTTGTTGTTGAATTTTTTGGTGTTTTTTCAATTTTGAGGTTGTTGTTGTTTTTCAATGTTGAGGTTGTTGTTGAATTTGTTGGTGTTTCTCAATGTTGAGTTTGTTGTTGTTTTTCTATGTTGAGGTTGTTGTTGAATTTGTTGGTGTTTTTCTATGTTGAGGTTGTTGTTGTTTTTCAATGTTGAGGTTGTTTTTGAATTTGTTGGTGTTATTCAATGTTGAGGTTGTTGTTGTTTTTCAATGTTGAGGTTGTTGTTGAATTTGTTGGTGTTTTTCAACGTTGAGGTTGTTGTTGAATTTGTTGGTGTTTTTCAATGTTGTTGTTGTTGTTGAATTTGTTGGTGTTTCTCAATGTTGAGTTTGTTGTTGTTTTTCAATGTTGAGGTTGCTGTTGAATTTGTTGGTGTTTTTCTATGTCGAGGTTGTTGTTGCTTTTCAATGTTGAGGTTGTTTTTGAATTTGTTGGTGTTATTCAATGTTGAGGTTGTTGTTGTTTTTCAATGTTGAGGTTGTTGAATTTGTTGGTGTTTTTCAATCTTGAGTTTGTTGTTGAATTTGTTGGTGTTTTTCAATGGTGAGGTTGTTGTTGAATTTGTTGGTGTTTTTCAATGTTGAGGTTGTTGTTGTTTTTCAATGTTGAGGTTGTTGTTGAGTTTGTTGGTGTTTTTCAATGTTGCGGGTGTTGTTGAATTTGTTGGTGTTTTTCAATGTTGAGGTTTTTGTTGTTTTTAAATGTTGAGGTTGTTGTTGAATTTGTTGGTGTTTTTTCAATTTTGAGATTGTTGGTGTTTTTCAATGTTGAGGTTGTTGTTGAATTTGATGGTGTTTTTCTATGTTGAGGTTGTTGTTGTTTTTCTATGTTGAGGTTGTTGTTGAATTTGTTGGTGTTTTTCAATGTTGAGGTTGTTGTTGTTTTTCAATGTTGAGGTTGTTGTTGAATTTGTTGGTGTTTTTCAATGTTCAGGTTGTTGTTGAATTTGTTGGTGTTTTTCAATGTTGAGGTTGTTGAATTTGTTGGTGTTTTTCAATCTTGAGTTTGTTGATGAATTTGTTGGTGTTTTTCAATGTTGAAGTTGTTATTGAATTTTTTGGTGTTTTTCAATGTTGAGGTTGTTGTTGTTTTTCAATGTTGAGGTTGTTGTTGAATTTGTTGGTGTTTTTCAATGTTGAGGTTGTTGTTGTTTTTCAATGCTGAGGTTGTTGTTGAATTTGTTGGTGTTTTTCAATGTTGAGGTTGTTGTTGAATTTGTTGGTGTTTTTCAATGTTGAGGTTGTTGTTGTTTTTCAATGTTGAGGTTGTTGTTGAATTTGTTGGTGTTTTTCAATGTTGAGGTTGTTGTTGTTTTTCAATGTTGAGGTTGTTGTTGAATTTGTTGGTGTTTTTCAATGTTGAGGTTGTTGTTGAATTTGTTGGTGTTTTTCAATGTTGAGGTTGTTGTTGCTTTTCAATGTTGAGGTTATTGTTGAATTTGATGGTGTTTTTCAATGTTGAGGTTGTTGTTGAATTTGTTGGTGTTTTTCAATGTTGAGGTTGTTGTTGTTTTTCAATGTTGAGGTTGTTGTTGAATTTGTTGGTGTTATTCAATGTTGAGGTTGTTGTTGTTTTTCAATGTTGAGGTTGTTGTTGAATTTGTTGGTGTTTTTCAACGTTGAGGTTGTTGTTGAATTTGTTGGTGTTTTTCAATGTTGAGGTTGTTGTTGTTTTTCAATGTTGAGGTTGTTGAATTTGTTGGTGTTTTTCAATCTTGAGTTTGTTGTTGAATTTATTGGTGTTTTTCAATGTTGAAGTTTTTGTTGAATTTGTTGGTGTTTTGCAATGTTGAGGTTGTTGTTGTTTTTCAATGTTGAGGTTGTTGTTGAGTTTGTTGGTGTTTTTCAATGTTGAGGTTGTTGTTGAATTTGTTGGTGTTTTTCAATGTTGAGGTTGTTGTTGTTTTTAAATGTTGAGGTTGTTGTTGAATTTTTTGGTGTTTTTTCAATTTTGAGGTTGTTGGTGTTTTTCAATGTTGAGGTTGTTGTTGAATTTGATGGTGTTTTTCAATGTCGAGGTTGTTGTTGA
The DNA here is from genome assembly GCA_026770705.1 of Isurus oxyrinchus. Classification (NCBI taxonomy): domain Eukaryota; kingdom Metazoa; phylum Chordata; class Chondrichthyes; order Lamniformes; family Lamnidae; genus Isurus; species Isurus oxyrinchus. Next base: position 159,617 of record JANJGN010000663.1, read on the forward strand.
ATTTGTTGGTGTTTTTCAATGTTGAAGTTGTTGTTGAATTTGTTGGTGATTTTCAATTTCCACGTTGTTGTTGAATTTGTTGGTGTTTTTCAATGTTGAAGTTTTTGTTGAATTTGTTGGTGTTTTTCAATGTTGAGGTTGTTGTTGTTTTTCAATGTTGAGGTTGTTGTTGAAGTTGTTGGTTTTTTTCAATGTTGAGGTTGTTGTTGTTTTTCAATGCTGAGGTTTGTTGTTGAATTTGTTGGTGTTTTTCAATGTTGAGGTTGTTGTTGAATTTGTTGGTGTTTTTCAATGTTGAGGTTGTTTTTGAATTTGTTGGTGTTTTTCAATGTTGAGGTTGTTGTTGTTTTTCAATGTTGAGGTTGTTCTTGAGTTTGTTGGTGTTTTTCAATGTTGAGGTTGTTGTTGAATTTGTTGGTGTTTTTCAATGTTGCGGGTGTTGTTGAATTTGTTGGTGTTTTTCAATGTTGAGGTTTTTGTTGTTTTTAAATGTTGAGGTTGTTGTTGAATTTGTTGGTGTATTTTCAATTTTGAGATTGTTGGTGTTTTTCAATGTTGAGGTTGTTGTTGAATTTGATGGTGTTTTTCTATGTTGAGGTTGTTGTTGTTTTTCTATGTTGAGGTTGTTGTTGAATTTGTTGGTGTTTTTCAATGTTGAGGTTGTTGTTGTTTTTCAATGTTGAGGTTGTTGTTGAATTTGTTGGTGTTTTTCAATGTTCAGGTTGTTGTTGAATTTGTTGGTGTTTTTCAATGTTGAGGTTGTTGAATTTGTTGGTGTTTTTCAATCTTGAGTTTGTTGATGAATTTGTTGGTGTTTTTCAATGTTGAAGTTGTTATTGAATTTTTTGGTGTTTTTCAATGTTGAGGTTGTTGTTGTTTTTCAATGTTGAGGTTGTTGTTGAATTTGTTGGTGTTTTTCAATGTTGAGGTTGTTGTTGTTTTTCAATGCTGAGGTTGTTGTTGAATTTGTTGGTGTTTTTCAATGTTGAGGTTGTTGTTGAATTTGTTGGTGTTTTTCAATGTTGAGGTTGTTGTTGTTTTTCAATGTTGAGGTTGTTGTTGAATTTGTTGGTGTTTTTCAATGTTGAGGTTGTTGTTGTTTTTCAATGTTGAGGTTGTTGTTGAATTTGTTGGTGTTTTTCAATGTTGAGGTTGTTGTTGAATTTGTTGGTGTTTTTCAATGTTGAGGTTGTTGTTGCTTTTCAATGTTGAGGTTATTGTTGAATTTGATGGTGTTTTTCAATGTTGAGGTTGTTGTTGTTTTTCAATGTTGAGGTTGTTGTTGAATTTGTTGGTGTTTTTCAATGTTGAGGTTGTTGTTGTTTTTCAATGTTGAGGTTGTTGTTGAATTTGTTGGTGTTATTCAATGTTGAGGTTGTTGTTGTTTTTCAATGTTGAGGTTGTTGTTGAATTTGTTGGTGTTTTTCAACGTTGAGGTTGTTGTTGAATTTGTTGGTGTTTTTCAATGTTGAGGTTGTTGTTGTTTTTCAATGTTGAGGTTGTTGAATTTGTTGGTGTTTTTCAATCTTGAGTTTGTTGTTGAATTTATTGGTGTTTTTCAATGTTGAAGTTTTTGTTGAATTTGTTGGTGTTTTGCAATGTTGAGGTTGTTGTTGTTTTTCAATGTTGAGGTTGTTGTTGAGTTTGTTGGTGTTTTTCAATGTTGAGGTTGTTGTTGAATTTGTTGGTGTTTTTCAATGTTGAGGTTGTTGTTGTTTTTAAATGTTGAGGTTGTTGTTGAATTTTTTGGTGTTTTTTCAATTTTGAGGTTGTTGGTGTTTTTCAATGTTGAGGTTGTTGTTGAATTTGATGGTGTTTTTCAATGTCGAGGTTGTTGTTGAATTTGTTGGTGTTTTTCAATGTTGAAGTTGTTGTTGAATTTGTTGGTGATTTTCAATTTCCACGTTGTTGTTGAATTTGTTGGTGTTTTTCAATGTTGAAGTTTTTGTTGAATTTGTTGGTGTTTTTCAATGTTGAGGTTGTTGTTGTTTTTCAATGTTGAGGTTGTTGTTGAAGTTGTTGGTTTTTTTCAATGTTGAGGTTGTTGTTGTTTTTCAATGCTGAGGTTTGTTGTTGAATTTGTTGGTGTTTTTCAATGTTGAGGTTGTTGTTGAATTTGTTGGTGTTTTTCAATGTTGAGGTTGTTTTTGAATTTGTTGGTGTTTTTCAATGTTGAGGTTGTTGTTGTTTTTCAATGTTGAGGTTGTTCTTGAGTTTGTTGGTGTTTTTCAATGTTGAGGTTGTTGTTGAATTTGTTGGTGTTTTTCAATGTTGAGGTTGTTGTTGTTTTTAAATGTTGAGGTTGTTTTTGAATTTGTTGGTGTTTTTCAATGTTGAGGTTGTTGTTGAATTTGATGGTGTTTTTCAATGTCGAGGTTGTTGTTGAATTTGTTGGTGTTTTTCAATGTTGAAGTTGTTGTTGAATTTGTTGGTGTTTTTCAATTTCGAGGTTGTTGTTGAATTTGTTGGTGTTTTTCAATGTTGAAGTTTTTGTTGAATTTGTTGGTGTTTTTCAATGTTGAGGTTGTTGTTGTTTTTCAATGTTGAGGTTGTTGTTGAAGTTGTTGGTTTTTTTCAATGTTGAGGTTGTTGTTGTTTTTCAATGCTGAGGTTGTTGTTGAATTTGTTGGTGTTTTTCAATGTTGAGGTTGTTGTTGAATTTGTTGGTGTTTTTCAATGTTGAGGTTGTTGTTGTTTTTCAATGTTGAGGTTGTTGTTGAATTTGTTGGTGTTTTTCAATGTTGAGGTTGTTGTTGTTTTTCAATGTTGAGGTTGTTGTTGAATTTGTTGGTGTTTTTCAATGTTGAAGTTGTTGTTGAATTTGTTGGTGTTTTTCAATGTTGAGTTTGTTGTTGTTTTTCAATGTTGAGGTTGTTGTTGAATTTGTTGGTGTTTTTCAATGTTGAGGTTGTTGTTGTTTTTCAATGTTGAGGTTGTTGTTGAAGTTGTTGGTGTTTTTCAATGTTGAGGTTGTTGTTGTTTTTCAATGTTGAGGTTGTTGTTGAATTTGTTGGTGTTTTTCAATGTTGAGGTTGTTGTTGTTTTTCAATGTTGAGGTTGTTGTTGTATTTGTTGGTGTTTCTCAATTTCGAGGTTGTTGTTGAATTTGTTGGTGTTTTTCAATGTTGAAGTTGTTGTTGAATTTGTTGGTGTTTTTCAATGTTGAGGTTGTTGTTGTTTTTCAATGTTGAGGTTGTTGTTGAATTTGTTGGTGTTTTTCAATGTTGAGGTTGTTGTTGTTTTTCAATGCTGAGGTTGTTGTTGAATTTCTTGGTGTTTTTCAATGTTGAGGTTGTTGTTGAATTTATTGGTGTTTTTCAATGTTGAGGTTGTTGTTGTTTTTCAATGTTGAGGTTGTTGTTGAATTTGTTGGTGTTTTTCAATGATCAGGTTGTTGTTGTTTTTCAATGTTGAAGTTTTTGTTGAATTTGTTGGTGTTTTTCAATGTTGAGGTTGTTGTTGTTTTTCAATGTTGAGGTTGTTGTTGAATTTGTTGGTGTTTTTCAATGTTGAGGTTGTTGTTGTTTTTCAATGCTGAGGTTGTTGTTGAATTTGTTGGTGTTTTTCAATGTTGAGGTTGTTGTTGAATTTGTTGGTGTTTTTCAATGTTGAGGTTGTTGTTGTTTTTCAATGTTGAGGTTGTTGTTGAGTTTGTTGGTGTTTTTCAATGTTGAGGTTGTTGTTGAATTTGTTCGTGTCTTTCAATGTTGAGGTTGTTGTTGAATTTGTTTGTGTTTTTCAATGTTGAGGTTGTTGTTGTTTTTAATTGTTGGGGTTGTTGTTGAATTTGTTGGTGTTTTTCAATGTTGAGGATGTTGTTGTTTTTCAATGTTGAGGTTGTTGTTGAATTTGTTGGTGTTTTTCCATGATGAGGTTGTTGTTGTTTTTCAAAGTTGAGGTTGTTGTTGAATTTGTTGGTGTTTTTCAATGTTGAGGTTGTTGTTGTTTTTCAATGTTGAGGTTGTTCTTGAGTTTGTTGGTGTTTTTCAATGTTGAGGTTGTTGTTGAATTTGTTGGTGTTTTTCAATGTTGAGGTTGTTGTTGAATTTGTTGGTGTTTTTCAATGTTGAGGTTGTTGTTGTTTTTAAATGTTGAGGTTGTTGTTGAATTTGTTGGTGTTTTTTCAATTTTGAGGTTGTTGGTGGTTTTCAATGTTGAGGTTGTTGTTGAATTTGTTGGCGTTTTTAAATGTTGAGGTTGTTGTTGAATTTGTTGGTGTTTTCAATGTTGAGGTTGTTGTTGAATTTGTTGGTTGTTTTAAATGTTGAGGTTGTTGTTGAATTTGCTGGTGTTTTGCAATGTTGAGGTTGTTGTTGTTTTTCAATGTTGAGGTTGTTGTTGAATTTGTTGGTGTTTTTCAATGTTGAGGTTGTTGTTGTTTTTCAATGCTGAGGTTGTTGTTGTATTTGTTGGGGTTATTCAATTTCGAGGTTGTTGTTGAATTTGTTGGTGTTTTTCAATGTTGAAGTTGTTGTTGAATTTGTTGGTGTTTTTCAATGTTGAGGTTCTTGTTGAATTTGTTGGTGTTTTTCAATGTTGAGGTTGTTGTTGTTTTTCAATGCTGAGGTTGTTGTTGAATTTGTTGGTGTGTTTCAATGTTGAGGTTGTTGTTGAATTTGTTGGTGTTTTTCAATGTTGAGGTTGTTGTTGTTTTTCAATGTTGAGGTGGTTGTTGAATTTGTTGGTGTTTTTCAATGTTTAGGTTGTTGTTGTTTTTCAATGTTGAGGTTGTTGTTGAATTTGTTGGTGTTTTTCAATGTTGAGGTTGTTGTTGAATTTGTTGGTGTTTTTCAATGTAGAGATGGTTGTTGTTTTTCAATGTTGAGGTTGTTGTTGAATTTGTTGGTGTTTTTCAATGTTGAGTTTGTTGTTGTTTTTCAATGTTGAGGTTGTTGTTGTTTTTCAATGTTGAGTTTGTTGTTGAATTTGTTGGTGTTTTTCAATGTTGAGGTTGTTGTTGTTTTTCAATGTTGAGGTTGTTGTTGAATTTGTTGGTGCTTTTCAATGTGGAGGTTGTTGTTGAATTTGTTGGTGTTTTTCAATGTTGAGGTTGTTGTTGTTTTTCAATGTTGAGGTTGTTGTTGAATTTGTTGGTGTTTTTCAATGTTGAGTTTGTTGTTGAATTTGTTGGTGTTTTTCAATGTTGAGGTTGTTGTTGAATTTGTTGGTTTTTTTCAATGTTGAGGTTGTTGTTGAATTTGTTGGTGTTTTTCAATGTTGAGGTTGTTGCTGTTCTTCAATGTTGAGGTTGTTGTTGAATTTGTTGGTGTTTTTCAATGTTGAGATTGTTGTTGTTTTTCAATGTTGAGGTTGTTGTTGAATTTGTTGGTGCTTTTAAATGTTGAGGTTGTTGTTGATTTTGTTGGTGTTTTTCAATGTTGAGGTTGTTGTTGTTTTTCAATGTTGAGGTTGTTGTTGAATTTGTTGGTGTTTTTCAATGTTGAGGTTGTTGTTGTTTTTCAATGTTGAGGTTGTTGTTGAATTTGTTGGTGTTTTTCAATTTCGAGGTTGTTGTTGAATTTGTTGGTGTTTTTCAATGTTGAGGTTGTTGTTGAATTTGTTGGTGTTTTTCAATGTTGAGGTTGTTGTTGTTTTTCAATGTTGAGGTTGTTGTTGAATTTGTTGGTGTTTTTCAATGTTGAGGTTGTTGTTGTTTTTCAATGCTGAGGTTGTTGTTGAATTTGTTGGTGTTTTTCAATGTTGAGGTTGTTGTTGAATTTGTTGGTGTTTTTCAATGTTGAGGTTGTTGTTGTTTTTCAATTTTGAGGTTGTTGTTGAATTTGTTGGTGTTTTTCAATGTTGAGGTTGTTGTTGTTTTTCAATGTTGAGGTTGTTGTTGAATTTGTTGGTGTTTTTCAATGTTGAGGTTGTTGTTGAACTTGTTGGTGTTTTTCAATGTTGAGGTTGTTGTTGTTTTTCAATGTTGAGGTTATTGTTGAATTTGTTGGTGTTTTTCAATGTTGAGGTTGTTGTTGTTTTTCAATGTTGAGGTTGTTGTTGAATTTGTTGGTGTTTCTCAATGTTGAGTTTGTTGTTGTTTTTCAATGTTGAGGTTGTTGTTGAATTTGTTGGTGTTTTTCTATGTTGAGGTTGTTGTTGTTTTTCAATGTTGAGGTTGTTGTTGAATTTGTTGGTGTTATTCAATGTTGAGGTTGTTGTTGTTTTTCAATGTTGAGGTTGTTGTTGAATTTGTTGGTGTTTTTCAACGTTGAGGTTGTTGTTGAATTTGTTGTTGTTTTTCAATGTTGTTGTTGTTGTTGAATTTGTTGGTGTTTCTCAATGTTGAGTTTGTTGTTGTTTTTCAATGTTGAGGTTGTTGTTGAATTTGTTGGTGTTTTTCTATGTCGAGGTTGTTGTTGTTTTTCAATGTTGAGGTTGTTGTTGAATTTGTTGGTGTTATTCAATGTTGAGGTTGTTGTTGTTTTTCAATGTTGAGGTTGTTGTTGAATTTGTTGGTGTTTTTCAATTTCGAGGTTGTTGTTGAATTTGTTGGTGTTTTTCAATGTTGAGGTTGTTGTTGAATTTGTTGGTGTTTTTCAATGTTGAGGTTGTTGTTGTTTTTCAATGTTGAGGTTGTTGTTGAATTTGTTGGTGTTTTTCAATGTTGAGGTTGTTGTTGTTTTTCAATGCTGAGGTTGTTGTTGAATTTGTTGGTGTTTTTCAATGTTGAGGTTGTTGTTGAATTTGTTGGTGTTTTTCAATGTTGAGGTTGTTGTTGTTTTTCAATTTTGAGGTTGTTGTTGAATTTGTTGGTGTTTTTCAATGTTGAGGTTGTTGTTGTTTTTCAATGTTGAGGTTGTTGTTGAATTTGTTGGTGTTTTTCAATGTTGAGGTTGTTGTTGAATTTGTTGGTGTTTTTCAATGTTGAGGTTGTTGTTGTTTTTCAATGTTGAGGTTATTGGTGAATTTGTTGGTGTTTTTCAATGTTGAGGTTGTTGTTGTTTTTCAATGTTGAGGTTGTTGTTGAATTTGTTGGTGTTTTTCAATGTTGAGTTTGTTGTTGAATTTGTTGGTGTTTTTCAATGTTGAGGTTGTTGTTGAATTTGTTGGTTTTTTTCAATGTTGAGGTTGTTGTTGAATTTGTTGGTGTTTTTCAATGTTGAGGTTGTTGCTGTTCTTCAATGTTGAGGTTGTTGTTGAATTTGTTGGTGTTTTTCAATGTTGAGATTGTTGTTGTTTTTCAATGTTGAGGTTGTTGTTGAATTTGTTGGTGCTTTTAAATGTTGAGGTTGTTGTTGATTTTGTTGGTGTTTTTCAATGTTGAGGTTGTTGTTGTTTTTCAATGTTGAGGTTGTTGTTGAATTTGTTGGTGTTTTTCAATGTTGAGGTTGTTGTTGTTTTTCAATGTTGAGGTTGTTGTTGAATTTGTTGGTGTTTTTCAATTTCGAGGTTGTTGTTGAATTTGTTGGTGTTTTTCAATGTTGAGGTTGTTGTTGAATTTGTTGGTGTTTTTCAATGTTGAGGTTGTTGTTGTTTTTCAATGTTGAGGTTGTTGTTGAATTTGTTGGTGTTTTTCAATGTTGAGGTTGTTGTTGTTTTTCAATGCTGAGGTTGTTGTTGAATTTGTTGGTGTTTTTCAATGTTGAGGTTGTTGTTGAATTTGTTGGTGTTTTTCAATGTTGAGGTTGTTGTTGTTTTTCAATTTTGAGGTTGTTGTTGAATTTGTTGGTGTTTTTCAATGTTGAGGTTGTTGTTGTTTTTCAATGTTGAGGTTGTTGTTGAATTTGTTGGTGTTTTTCAATGTTGAGGTTGTTGTTGAACTTGTTGGTGTTTTTCAATGTTGAGGTTGTTGTTGTTTTTCAATGTTGAGGTTATTGTTGAATTTGTTGGTGTTTTTCAATGTTGAGGTTGTTGTTGTTTTTCAATGTTGAGGTTGTTGTTGAATTTGTTGGTGTTTCTCAATGTTGAGTTTGTTGTTGTTTTTCAATGTTGAGGTTGTTGTTGAATTTGTTGGTGTTTTTCTATGTTGAGGTTGTTGTTGTTTTTCAATGTTGAGGTTGTTGTTGAATTTGTTGGTGTTATTCAATGTTGAGGTTGTTGTTGTTTTTCAATGTTGAGGTTGTTGTTGAATTTGTTGGTGTTTTTCAACGTTGAGGTTGTTGTTGAATTTGTTGTTGTTTTTCAATGTTGTTGTTGTTGTTGAATTTGTTGGTGTTTCTCAATGTTGAGTTTGTTGTTGTTTTTCAATGTTGAGGTTGTTGTTGAATTTGTTGGTGTTTTTCTATGTCGAGGTTGTTGTTGTTTTTCAATGTTGAGGTTGTTGTTGAATTTGTTGGTGTTATTCAATGTTGAGGTTGTTGTTGTTTTTCAATGTTGAGGTTGTTGTTGAATTTGTTGGTGTTTTTCAATTTCGAGGTTGTTGTTGAATTTGTTGGTGTTTTTCAATGTTGAGGTTGTTGTTGAATTTGTTGGTGTTTTTCAATGTTGAGGTTGTTGTTGTTTTTCAATGTTGAGGTTGTTGTTGAATTTGTTGGTGTTTTTCAATGTTGAGGTTGTTGTTGTTTTTCAATGCTGAGGTTGTTGTTGAATTTGTTGGTGTTTTTCAATGTTGAGGTTGTTGTTGAATTTGTTGGTGTTTTTCAATGTTGAGGTTGTTGTTGTTTTTCAATTTTGAGGTTGTTGTTGAATTTGTTGGTGTTTTTCAATGTTGAGGTTGTTGTTGTTTTTCAATGTTGAGGTTGTTGTTGAATTTGTTGGTGTTTTTCAATGTTGAGGTTGTTGTTGAATTTGTTGGTGTTTTTCAATGTTGAGGTTGTTGTTGTTTTTCAATGTTGAGGTTATTGGTGAATTTGTTGGTGTTTTTCAATGTTGAGGTTGTTGTTGTTTTTCAATGTTGAGGTTGTTGTTGAATTTGTTGGTGTTTCTCAATGTTGAGTTTGTTGTTGTTTTTCAATGTTGAGGTTGTTGTTGAATTTGTTGGTGTTTTTCAATGTTGAGGTTGTTGTTGTTTTTCAATGCTGAGGTTGTTGTTGTATTTGTTGGGGTTATTCAATTTCGAGGTTGTTGTTGAATTTGTTGGTGTTTTTCAATGTTGAAGTTGTTGTTGAATTTGTTGGTGTTTTTCAATGTTGAGATTGTTGTTGTTTTTCAATGTTGAGGTTGTTGTTGAATTTGTTGGTGCTTTTAAATGTTGAGGTTGTTGTTGATTTTGTTGGTGTTTTTCAATGTTGAGGTTGTTGTTGTTTTTCAATGTTGAGGTTGTTGTTGAATTTGTTGGTGTATTTCAATGTTGAGGTTGTTGTTGTTTTTCAATGTTGAGGTTGTTGTTGAATTTGTTGGTGTTTTTCAATTTCGAGGTTGTTGTTGAATTTGTTGGTGTTTTTCAATGTTGAGGTTGTTGTTGAATTTGTTGGTGTTTTTCAATGTTGAGGTTGTTGTTGTTTTTCAATGTTGAGGTTGTTGTTGAATTTGTTGGTGTTTTTCAATGTTGAGGTTGTTGTTGTTTTTCAATGCTGAGGTTGTTGTTGAATTTGTTGGTGTTTTTCAATGTTGAGGTTGTTGTTGAATTTGTTGGTGTTTTTCAATGTTGAGGTTGTTGTTGTTTTTCAATTTTGAGGTTGTTGTTGAATTTGTTGGTGTTTTTCAATGTTGAGGTTGTTGTTGTTTTTCAATGTTGAGGTTGTTGTTGAATTTGTTGGTGTTTTTCAATGTTGAGGTTGTTGTTGAATTTGTTGGTGTTTTTCAATGTTGAGGTTGTTGTTGTTTTTCAATGTTGAGGTTATTGTTGAATTTGTTGGTGTTTTTCAATGTTGAGGTTGTTGTTGTTTTTCAATGTTGAGGTTGTTGTTGAATTTGTTGGTGTTTCTCAATGTTGAGTTTGTTTTTGTTTTTCAATGTTGAGGTTGTTGTTGAATTGTTGGTGTTTTTCTATGTTGAGGTGTTGTTGTTTTTCAATGTTGAGGTTGTTGTTGAATTTGTTGGTGTTATTCAATGTTGAGGTTGTTGTTGTTTTTCAATGTTGAGGTTGTTGTTGAATTTGTTGGTGTTTTTCAACGTTGAGGTTGTTGTTGAATTTGTTGTTGTTTTTCAATGTTGTTGTTGTTGTTGAATTTGTTGGTGTTTCTCAATGTTGAGTTTGTTGTTGTTTTTCAATGTTGAGGTTGTTGTTGAATTTGTTGGTGTTTTTTCTATGTCGAGGTTGTTGTTGTTTTTCAATGTTGAGGTTGTTGTTGAATTTGTTGGTGTTATTCAATGTTGAGGGTTGTTGTTGTTTTTCATGTTGAGGTTGTTGTTGAATTTGTTGGTGTTTTTCAATTTCGAGGTTGTTGTTGAATTTGTTGGTGTTTTTCAATGTTGAGGTTGTTGTTGAATTTGTTGGTGTTTTTCAATGTTGAGGTTGTTGTTGTTTTTCAATGTTGAGGTTGTTGTTGAATTTGTTGGTGTTTTTCAATGTTGAGGTTGTTGTTGTTTTTCAATGCTGAGGTTGTTGTTGAATTTGTTGGTGTTTTTCAATGTTGAGGTTGTTGTTGAATTTGTTGGTGTTTTTCAATGTTGAGGTTGTTGTTGTTTTTCAATTTTGAGGTTGTTGTTGAATTTGTTGGTGTTTTTCAATGTTGAGGTTGTTGTTGTTTTTCAATGTTGAGGTGTTGTTTAATTTGTTGGTGTTTTTCAATGTTGAAGTTGTTGTTGAATTTGTTGTTGATTTTCAATGTTGAGGTTGTTGTTGTTTTTTCAATGTTGAGGTTATTGGTGAATTTGTTGGTGTTTTTCAATGTTGAGGTTGTTGTTGTTTTTCAATGTTGAGGTTGTTGTTGAATTTGTTGGTGTTTCTCAATGTTGAGTTTGTTGTTGTTTTTCAATGTTGAGGTTGTTGTTGAATTTGTTGGTGTTTTTCTATGTTGAGGTTGTTGTTGTTTTTCAATGTTGAGGTTGTTGTTGAATTTGTTGGTGTTATTCAATGTTGAGGTTGTTGTTGTTTTTCAATGTTGAGGTTGTTGTTGAATTTGTTGGTGTTTTTCAACGTTGAGGTTGTTGTTGAATTTGTTGGTGTTTTTCAATGTTGTTGTTGTTGTTGAATTTGTTGGTGTTTCTCAATGTTGAGTTTGTTGTTGTTTTTCAATGTTGAGGTTGTTGTTGAATTTGTTGGTGTTTTTCTATGTCGAGGTTGTTGTTGTTTTTCAATGTTGAGGTTGTTGTTGAATTTGTTGGTGTTATTCAATGTTGAGGTTGTTGTTGTTTTTCAATGTTGAGGTTGTTGAATTTGTTGGTGTTTTTTCAATCTTGAGTTTGTTGTTGAATTTGTTGGTGTTTTTCAATGTTGAGGTTGTTGTTGAATTTGTTGGTGTTTTTTCAATGTTGAAGTTGTTGTTGTGTTTTTCAATGTTGAGGTTGTTGTTGAGTTTGTTGGTGTTTTTCAATGTTGCGGGTGTTGTTGAATTTGTTGGTGTTTTTCAATGTTGAGGTTTTTGTTGTTTTTAAATGTTGAGGTTGTTGTTGAATTTGTTGGTGTTTTTTCAATTTTGAGATTGTTGGTGTTTTTCAATGTTGAGGTTGTTGTTGAATTTGATGGTGTTTTTCTATGTTGAGGTTGTTGTTGTTTTTCAATGTTGAGGTTGTTGTTGAATTTGTTGGTGTTTTTCAATGTTCAGGTTGTTGTTGTTTTTCAATGTTGAGGTTGTTGTTGAATTTGTTGGTGTTTTTCAATGTTCAGGTTGTTGTTGAATTTGTTGGTGTTTTTCAATGTTGAGGTTGTTGTTGTTTTTCAATGTTGAGGTTGTTGAATTTGTTGGTGTTTTTCAATCTTGAGTTTGTTGTTGAATTTGTTGGTGTTTTTCAATGTTGAAGTTGTTATTGAATTTTTTGGTGTTTTTCAATGTTGAGGTTGTTGTTGTTTTTCAATGTTGAGGTTGTTGTTGAATTTGTTGGTGTTTTTCAATGTTGAGGTTGTTGTTGTTTTTCATGCTGAGGTTGTTGTTGAATTTGTTGGTGTTTTTCAATGTTGAGGTTGTTGTTGAATTTGTTGGTGTTTTTCAATGTTGAGGTTGTTGTTGTTTTTCAATGTTGAGGTTGTTGTTGAATTTGTTGGTGTTTTTCAATGTTGAGGTTGTTGTTGTTTTTCAATGTTGAGGTTGTTGTTGAATTGTTGGTGTTTTTCAATGTTGAGGTTGTTGTTGAATTTGTTGGTGTTTTTCAATGTTGAGGTTGTTGTTGTTTTTTCAATGTTGAGTTTGTTGTTGAATTTGTTGGTGTTTTTTCAATGTTGAGGTTGTTGTTGAATTTGTTGGTTTTTTTCAATGTTGAGGTTGTTGTTGAATTTGTTGGTGTTTTTTCAATGTTGAGGTTGTTGCTGTTCTTCAATGTTGAGGTTGTTGTTGAATTTGTTGGTGTTTTTCAATGTTGAGATTGTTGTTGTTTTTCAATGTTGAGGTTGTTGTTGAATTTGTTGGTGCTTTTAAATGTTGAGGTTGTTGTTGATTTTGTTGGTGTTTTTCAATGTTGAGGTTGTTGTTGTTTTTCAATGTTGAGGTTGTTGTTGAATTTGTTGGTGTTTTTCAATGTTGAGGTTGTTGTTGTTTTTCAATGTTGAGGTTGTTGTTGAATTTGTTGGTGTTTTTCAATTTCGAGGTTGTTGTTGAATTTGTTGGTGTTTTTCAATGTTGAGGTTGTTGTTGAATTTGTTGGTGTTTTTCAATGTTGAGGTTGTTGTTGTTTTTCAATGTTGAGGTTGTTGTTGAATTTGTTGGTGTTTTTCAATGTTGAGGTTGTTGTTGTTTTTCAATGCTGAGGTTGTTGTTGAATTTGTTGGTGTTTTTCAATGTTGAGGTTGTTGTTGAATTTGTTGGTGTTTTTCAATGTTGAGGTTGTTGTTGTTTTTCAATTTTGAGGTTGTTGTTGAATTTGTTGGTGTTTTTCAATGTTGAGGTTGTTGTTGTTTTTCAATGTTGAGGTTGTTGTTGAATTTGTTGGTGTTTTTCAATGTTGAGGTTGTTGTTGAACTTGTTGGTGTTTTTCAATGTTGAGGTTGTTGTTGTTTTTCAATGTTGAGGTTATTGTTGAATTTGTTGGTGTTTTTCAATGTTGAGGTTGTTGTTGTTTTTCAATGTTGAGGTTGTTGTTGAATTTGTTGGTGTTTCTCAATGTTGAGTTTGTTGTTGTTTTTCAATGTTGAGGTTGTTGTTGAATTTGTTGGTGTTTTTCTATGTTGAGGTTGTTGTTGTTTTTCAATGTTGAGGTTGTTGTTGAATTTGTTGGTGTTATTCAATGTTGAGGTTGTTGTTGTTTTTCAATGTTGAGGTTGTTGTTGAATTTGTTGGTGTTTTTCAACGTTGAGGTTGTTGTTGAATTTGTTGTTGTTTTTCAATGTTGTTGTTGTTGTTGAATTTGTTGGTGTTTCTCAATGTTGAGTTTGTTGTTGTTTTTCAATGTTGAGGTTGTTGTTGAATTTGTTGGTGTTTTTCTATGTCGAGGTTGTTGTTGTTTTTCAATGTTGAGGTTGTTGTTGAATTTGTTGGTGTTATTCAATGTTGAGGTTGTTGTTGTTTTTCAATGTTGAGGTTGTTGTTGAATTTGTTGGTGTTTTTCAATTTCGAGGTTGTTGTTGAATTTGTTGGTGTTTTTCAATGTTGAGGTTGTTGTTGAATTTGTTGGTGTTTTTCAATGTTGAGGTTGTTGTTGTTTTTCAATGTTGAGGTTGTTGTTGAATTTGTTGGTGTTTTTCAATGTTGAGGTTGTTGTTGTTTTTCAATGCTGAGGTTGTTGTTGAATTTGTTGGTGTTTTTCAATGTTGAGGTTGTTGTTGAATTTGTTGGTGTTTTTCAATGTTGAGGTTGTTGTTGTTTTTCAATTTTGAGGTTGTTGTTGAATTTGTTGGTGTTTTTCAATGTTGAGGTTGTTGTTGTTTTTCAATGTTGAGGTTGTTGTTGAATTTGTTGGTGTTTTTCAATGTTGAGGTTGTTGTTGAATTTGTTGGTGTTTTTCAATGTTGAGGTTGTTGTTGTTTTTCAATGTTGAGGTTATTGGTGAATTTGTTGGTGTTTTTCAATGTTGAGGTTGTTGTTGTTTTTCAATGTTGAGGTTGTTGTTGAATTTGTTGGTGTTTCTCAATGTTGAGTTTGTTGTTGTTTTTCAATGTTGAGGTTGTTGTTGAATTTGTTGGTGTTTTTCAATGTTGAGGTTGTTGTTGTTTTTCAATGCTGAGGTTGTTGTTGTATTTGTTGGGGTTATTCAATTTCGAGGTTGTTGTTGAATTTGTTGGTGTTTTTCAATGTTGAAGTTGTTGTTGAATTTGTTGGTGTTTTTCAATGTTGAGATTGTTGTTGTTTTTCAATGTTGAGGTTGTTGTTGAATTTGTTGGTGCTTTTAAATGTTGAGGTTGTTGTTGATTTTGTTGGTGTTTTTCAATGTTGAGGTTGTTGTTGTTTTTCAATGTTGAGGTTGTTGTTGAATTTGTTGGTGTATTTCAATGTTGAGGTTGTTGTTGTTTTTCAATGTTGAGGTTGTTGTTGAATTTGTTGGTGTTTTTCAATTTCGAGGTTGTTGTTGAATTTGTTGGTGTTTTTCAATGTTGAGGTTGTTGTTGAATTTGTTGGTGTTTTTCAATGTTGAGGTTGTTGTTGTTTTTCAATGTTGAGGTTGTTGTTGAATTTGTTGGTGTTTTTCAATGTTGAGGTTGTTGTTGTTTTTCAATGCTGAGGTTGTTGTTGAATTTGTTGGTGTTTTTCAATGTTGAGGTTGTTGTTGAATTTGTTGGTGTTTTTCAATGTTGAGGTTGTTGTTGTTTTTCAATTTTGAGGTTGTTGTTGAATTTGTTGGTGTTTTTCAATGTTGAGGTTGTTGTTGTTTTTCAATGTTGAGGTTGTTGTTGAATTTGTTGGTGTTTTTCAATGTTGAGGTTGTTGTTGAATTTGTTGGTGTTTTTCAATGTTGAGGTTGTTGTTGTTTTTCAATGTTGAGGTTATTGTTGAATTTGTTGGTGTTTTTCAATGTTGAGGTTGTTGTTGTTTTTCAATGTTGAGGTTGTTGTTGAATTTGTTGGTGTTTCTCAATGTTGAGTTTGTTGTTGTTTTTCAATGTTGAGGTTGTTGTTGAATTTGTTGGTGTTTTTCTATGTTGAGGTTGTTGTTGTTTTTCAATGTTGAGGTTGTTGTTGAATTTGTTGGTGTTATTCAATGTTGAGGTTGTTGTTGTTTTTCAATGTTGAGGTTGTTGTTGAATTTGTTGGTGTTTTTCAACGTTGAGGTTGTTGTTGAATTTGTTGTTGTTTTTCAATGTTGTTGTTGTTGTTGAATTTGTTGGTGTTTCTCAATGTTGAGTTTGTTGTTGTTTTTCAATGTTGAGGTTGTTGTTGAATTTGTTGGTGTTTTTCTATGTCGAGGTTGTTGTTGTTTTTCAATGTTGAGGTTGTTGTTGAATTTGTTGGTGTTATTCAATGTTGAGGTTGTTGTTGTTTTTCAATGTTGAGGTTGTTGTTGAATTTGTTGGTGTTTTTCAATTTCGAGGTTGTTGTTGAATTTGTTGGTGTTTTTCAATGTTGAGGTTGTTGTTGAATTTGTTGGTGTTTTTCAATGTTGAGGTTGTTGTTGTTTTTCAATGTTGAGGTTGTTGTTGAATTTGTTGGTGTTTTTCAATGTTGAGGTTGTTGTTGTTTTTCAATGCTGAGGTTGTTGTTGAATTTGTTGGTGTTTTTCAATGTTGAGGTTGTTGTTGAATTTGTTGGTGTTTTTCAATGTTGAGGTTGTTGTTGTTTTTCAATTTTGAGGTTGTTGTTGAATTTGTTGGTGTTTTTCAATGTTGAGGTTGTTGTTGTTTTTCAATGTTGAGGTTGTTGTTGAATTTGTTGGTGTTTTTCAATGTTGAGGTTGTTGTTGAATTTGTTGGTGTTTTTCAATGTTGAGGTTGTTGTTGTTTTTCAATGTTGAGGTTATTGGTGAATTTGTTGGTGTTTTTCAATGTTGAGGTTGTTGTTGTTTTTCAATGTTGAGGTTGTTGTTGAATTTGTTGGTGTTTCTCAATGTTGAGTTTGTTGTTGTTTTTCAATGTTGAGGTTGTTGTTGAATTTGTTGGTGTTTTTCTATGTTGAGGTTGTTGTTGTTTTTCAATGTTGAGGTTGTTGTTGAATTTGTTGGTGTTATTCAATGTTGAGGTTGTTGTTGTTTTTCAATGTTGAGGTTGTTGTTGAATTTGTTGGTGTTTTTCAACGTTGAGGTTGTTGTTGAATTTGTTGGTGTTTTTCAATGTTGTTGTTGTTGTTGAATTTGTTGGTGTTTCTCAATGTTGAGTTTGTTGTTGTTTTTCAATGTTGAGGTTGTTGTTGAATTTGTTGGTGTTTTTCTATGTCGAGGTTGTTGTTGTTTTTCAATGTTGAGGTTGTTGTTGAATTTGTTGGTGTTATTCAATGTTGAGGTTGTTGTTGTTTTTCAATGTTGAGGTTGTTGAATTTGTTGGTGTTTTTCAATCTTGAGTTTGTTGTTGAATTTGTTGGTGTTTTTCAATGTTGAGGTTGTTGTTGAATTTGTTGGTGTTTTTCAATGTTGAAGTTGTTGTTGTTTTTCAATGTTGAGGTTGTTGTTGAGTTTGTTGGTGTTTTTCAATGTTGCGGGTGTTGTTGAATTTGTTGGTGTTTTTCAATGTTGAGGTTTTTGTTGTTTTTAAATGTTGAGGTTGTTGTTGAATTTGTTGGTGTTTTTTCAATTTTGAGATTGTTGGTGTTTTTCAATGTTGAGGTTGTTGTTGAATTTGATGGTGTTTTTCTATGTTGAGGTTGTTGTTGTTTTTCAATGTTGAGGTTGTTGTTGAATTTGTTGGTGTTTTTCAATGTTCAGGTTGTTGTTGTTTTTCAATGTTGAGGTTGTTGTTGAATTTGTTGGTGTTTTTCAATGTTCAGGTTGTTGTTGAATTTGTTGGTGTTTTTCAATGTTGAGGTTGTTGTTGTTTTTCAATGTTGAGGTTGTTGAATTTGTTGGTGTTTTTCAATCTTGAGTTTGTTGTTGAATTTGTTGGTGTTTTTCAATGTTGAAGTTGTTATTGAATTTTTTGGTGTTTTTCAATGTTGAGGTTGTTGTTGTTTTTCAATGTTGAGGTTGTTGTTGAATTTGTTGGTGTTTTTCAATGTTGAGGTTGTTGTTGTTTTTCAATGCTGAGGTTGTTGTTGAATTTGTTGGTGTTTTTCAATGTTGAGGTTGTTGTTGAATTTGTTGGTGTTTTTCAATGTTGAGGTTGTTGTTGTTTTTCAATGTTGAGGTTGTTGTTGAATTTGTTGGTGTTTTTCAATGTTGAGGTTGTTGTTGTTTTTCAATGTTGAGGTTGTTGTTGAATTTGTTGGTGTTTTTCAATGTTGAGGTTGTTGTTGAATTTGTTGGTGTTTTTCAATGTTGAGGTTGTTGTTGTTTTTCAATGTTGAGGTTGTTGTTGAATTTGTTGGTGTTTCTCAATGTTGAGTTTGTTGTTTTTTTCAATGTTGAGGTTGTTGTTGAATTTGTTGGTGTTTTTCTATGTTGAGGTTGTTGTTGTTTTTCAATGTTGAGGTTGTTGTTGAATTTGTTGGTGTTATTCAATGTTGAGGTTGTTGTTGTTTTTCAATGTTGAGGTTGTTGTTGAATTTGTTGGTGTTTTTCAACCTTGAGGTTGTTGTTGAATTTGTTGGTGTTTTTCAATGTTGAGTTTGTTGTTGAATTTGTTGGTGTTTTTCAATGTTGAAGTTGTTATTGAATTTTTTGGTGTTTTTCAATGTTGAGGTTGTTGTTGTTTTTCAATGTTGAGGTTGTTGTTGAATTTGTTGGTGTTTTTCAATGTTGAGGTTGTTGTTGTTTTTCAATGCTGAGGTTGTTGTTGAATTTGTTGGTGTTTTTCAATGTTGAGGTTGTTGTTGAATTTGTTGGTGTTTTTCAATGTTGAGGTTGTTGTTGTTTTTCAATGTTGAGGTTGTTGTTGAATTTGTTGGTGTTTTTCAATGTTGAGGTTGTTGTTGTTTTTCAATGTTGAGGTTGTTGTTGAATTTGTTGGTGTTTTTCAATGTTGAGGTTGTTGTTGAATTTGTTGGTGTTTTTCAATGTTGAGGTTGTTGTTGCTTTTCAATGTTGAGGTTATTGTTGAATTTGTTGGTGTTTTTCAATGTTGAGGTTGTTGTTGTTTTTCAATGTTGAGGTTGTTGTTGAATTTGTTGGTGTTTCTCAATGTTGAGTTTGTTGTTTTTTTCAATGTTGAGGTTGTTGTTGAATTTGTTGGTGTTTTTCTATGTTGAGGTTGTTGTTGTTTTTCAATGTTGAGGTTGTTGTTGAATTTGTTGGTGTTATTCAATGTTGAGGTTGTTGTTGTTTTTCAATGTTGAGGTTGTTGTTGAATTTGTTGGTGTTTTTCAACCTTGAGGTTGTTGTTGAATTTGTTGGTGTTTTTCAATGTTGAGGTTGTTGTTGTTTTTCAATGTTGAGGTTGTTGAATTTGTTGGTGTTTTTCAATCTTGAGTTTGTTGTTGAATTTGTTGGTGTTTTTCAATGTTGAAGTTGTTGTTGAATTTGTTGGTGTTTTGCAATGTTGAGGTTGTTGTTGTTTTTCAATGTTGAGGTTGTTGTTGTTTTTCAATGCTGAGGTTGTTGTTGTATTTGTTGGGGTTATTCAATTTCGAGGTTGTTGTTGAATTTGTTGGTGTTTTTCAATGTTGAAGTTGTTGTTGAATTTGTTGGTGTTTTTCAATGTTGAGGTTCTTGCTGAATTTGTTGGTGTTTTTCAATGTTGAGGTTGTTGTTGTTTTTCAATGCTGAGGTTGTTGTTGAATTTGTTGGTGTGTTTCAATGTTGAGGTTGTTGTTGAATTTGTTGGTGTTTTTCAATGTTGAGGTTGTTGTTGTTTTTCAATGTTGAGGTGGTTGTTGAATTTGTTGGTGTTTTTCAATGTTTAGGTTGTTGTTGTTTTTCAATGTTGAGGTTGTTGTTGAATTTGTTGGTGTTTTTCAATGTTGAGGTTGTTGTTGAATTTGTTGGTGTTTTTCAATGTAGAGGTTGTTGTTGTTTTTCAATGTTGAGGTTGTTGTTGAATTTGTTGGTGTTTTTCAATGTTGAGTTTGTTGTTGTTTTTCAATGTTGAGGTTGTTGTTGTTTTTCAATGTTGAGGTTGTTGTTGAATTTGTTGGTGTTTTTCAATGTTGAGGTTGTTGTTGTTTTTCAATGTTGAGGTTGTTGTTGAATTTGTTGGTGCTTTTCAATGTGGAGGTTGTTGTTGAATTTGTTGGTGTTTTTCAATGTTGAGGTTGTTGTTGTTTTTCAATGTTGAGGTTGTTGTTGAATTTGTTGGTGTTTTTCAATGTTGAGTTTGTTGTTGAATTTGTTGGTGTTTTTCAATGTTGAGGTTGTTGTTGAATTTGTTGGTTTTTTTCAATGTTGAGGTTGTTGTTGAATTTGTTGGTGTTTTTCAATGTTGAGGTTGTTGCTGTTCTTCAATGTTGAGGTTGTTGTTGAATTTGTTGGTGTTTTTCAATGTTGAGATTGTTGTTGTTTTTCAATGTTGAGGTTGTTGTTGAATTTGTTGGTGCTTTTAAATGTTGAGGTTGTTGTTGATTTTGTTGGTGTTTTTCAATGTTGAGGTTGTTGTTGTTTTTCAATGTTGAGGTTGTTGTTGAATTTGTTGGTGTTTTTCAATGTTGAGGTTGTTGTTGTTTTTCAATGTTGAGGTTGTTGTTGAATTTGTTGGTGTTTTTCAATTTCGAGGTTGTTGTTGAATTTGTTGGTGTTTTTCAATGTTGAAGTTGTTGTTGAATTTGTTGGTGTTTTTCAATGTTGAGGTTGTTGTTGTTTTTCAATGTTGAGGTTGTTGTTGAATTTGTTGGTGTTTTTCAATGTTGAGGTTGTTGTTGTTTTTCAATGCTGAGGTTGTTGTTGAATTTGTTGGTGTTTTTCAATGTTGAGGTTGTTGTTGAATTTGTTGGTGTTTTTCAATGTTGAGGTTGTTGTTGTTTTTCAATTTTGAGGTTGTTGTTGAATTTGTTGGTGTTTTTCAATGTTGAGGTTGTTGTTGTTTTTCAATGTTGAGGTTGTTGTTGAATTTGTTGGTGTTTTTCAATGTTGAGGTTGTTGTTGAATTTGTTGGTGTTTTTCAATGTTGAGGTTGTTGTTGTTTTTCAATGTTGAGGTTATTGTTGAATTTGTTGGTGTTTTTCAATGTTGAGGTTGTTGTTGTTTTTCAATGTTGAGGTTGTTGTTGAATTTGTTGGTGTTTCTCAATGTTGAGTTTGTTGTTGTTTTTCAATGTTGAGGTTGTTGTTGAATTTGTTGGTGTTTTTCTATGTTGAGGTTGTTGTTGTTTTTCAATGTTGAGGTTGTTGTTGAATTTGTTGGTGTTATTCAATGTTGAGGTTGTTGTTGTTTTTCAATGTTGAGGTTGTTGTTGAATTTGTTGGTGTTTTTCAACGTTGAGGTTGTTGTTGAATTTGTTGGTGTTTTTCAATGTTGTTGTTGTTGTTGAATTTGTTGGTGTTTCTCAATGTTGAGTTTGTTGTTGTTTTTCAATGTTGAGGTTGTTGTTGAATTTGTTGGTGTTTTTCTATGTCGAGGTTGTTGTTGTTTTTCAATGTTGAGGTTGTTGTTGAATTTGTTGGTGTTATTCAATGTTGAGGTTGTTGTTGTTTTTCAATGTTGAGGTTGTTGAATTTGTTGGTGTTTTTCAATCTTGAGTTTGTTGTTGAATTTGTTGGTGTTTTTCAATGTTGAGGTTGTTGTTGAATTTGTTGGTGTTTTTCAATGTTGAAGTTGTTGTTGTTTTTCAATGTTGAGGTTGTTGTTGAGTTTGTTGGTGTTTTTCAATGTTGCGGGTGTTGTTGAATTTGTTGGTGTTTTTCAATGTTGAGGTTTTTGTTGTTTTTAAATGTTGAGGTTGTTGTTGAATTTGTTGGTGTTTTTTCAATTTTGAGATTGTTGGTGTTTTTCAATGTTGAGGTTGTTGTTGAATTTGATGGTGTTTTTCTATGTTGAGGTTGTTGTTGTTTTTCAATGTTGAGGTTGTTGTTGAATTTGTTGGTGTTTTTCAATGTTGAGGTTGTTGTTGTTTTTCAATGTTGAGGTTGTTGTTGAATTTGTTGGTGTTTTTCAATGTTCAGGTTGTTGTTGAATTTGTTGGTGTTTTTCAATGTTGAGGTTGTTGTTGTTTTTCAATGTTGAGGTTGTTGAATTTGTTGGTGTTTTTCAATCTTGAGTTTGTTGTTGAATTTGTTGGTGTTTTTCAATGTTGAAGTTGTTATTGAATTTTTTGGTGTTTTTCAATGTTGAGGTTGTTGTTGTTTTTCAATGTTGAGGTTGTTGTTGAATTTGTTGGTGTTTTTCAATGTTGAGGTTGTTGTTGTTTTTCAATGCTGAGGTTGTTGTTGAATTTGTTGGTGTTTTTCAATGTTGAGGTTGTTGTTGAATTTGTTGGTGTTTTTCAATGTTGAGGTTGTTGTTGTTTTTCAATGTTGAGGTTGTTGTTGAATTTGTTGGTGTTTTTCAATGTTGAGGTTGTTGTTGTTTTTCAATGTTGAGGTTGTTGTTGAATTTGTTGGTGTTTTTCAATGTTGAGGTTGTTGTTGAATTTGTTGGTGTTTTTCAATGTTGAGGTTGTTGTTGCTTTTCAATGTTGAGGTTATTGTTGAATTTGTTGGTGTTTTTCAATGTTGAGGTTGTTGTTGAATTTGTTGGTGTTTCTCAATGTTGAGTTTGTTGTTTTTTTCAATGTTGAGGTTGTTGTTGAATTTGTTGGTGTTTTTCTATGTTGAGGTTGTTGTTGTTTTTCAATGTTGAGGTTGTTGTTGAATTTGTTGGTGTTATTCAATGTTGAGGTTGTTGTTGTTTTTCAATGTTGAGGTTGTTGTTGAATTTGTTGGTGTTTTTCAACCTTGAGGTTGTTGTTGAATTTGTTGGTGTTTTTCAATGTTGAGTTTGTTGTTGAATTTGTTGGTGTTTTTCAATGTTGAAGTTGTTATTGAATTTTTTGGTGTTTTTCAATGTTGAGGTTGTTGTTGTTTTTCAATGTTGAGGTTGTTGTTGAATTTGTTGGTGTTTTTCAATGTTGAGGTTGTTGTTGTTTTTCAATGCTGAGGTTGTTGTTGAATTTGTTGGTGTTTTTCAATGTTGAAGTTGTTGTTGAATTTGTTGGTGTTTTGCAATGTTGAGGTTGTTGTTGTTTTTCAATGTTGAGGTTGTTGTTGTTTTTCAATGCTGAGGTTGTTGTTGTATTTGTTGGGGTTATTCAATTTCGAGGTTGTTGTTGAATTTGTTGGTGTTTTTCAATGTTGAAGTTGTTGTTGAATTTGTTGGTGTTTTTCAATGTTGAGGTTCTTGCTGAATTTGTTGGTGTTTTTCAATGTTGAGGTTGTTGTTGTTTTTCAATGCTGAGGTTGTTGTTGAATTTGTTGGTGTGTTTCAATGTTGAGGTTGTTGTTGAATTTGTTGGTGTTTTTCAATGTTGAGGTTGTTGTTGTTTTTCAATGTTGAGGTGGTTGTTGAATTTGTTGGTGTTTTTCAATGTTTAGGTTGTTGTTGTTTTTCAATGTTGAGGTTGTTGTTGAATTTGTTGGTGTTTTTCAATGTTGAGGTTGTTGTTGAATTTGTTGGTGTTTTTCAATGTAGAGGTTGTTGTTGTTTTTCAATGTTGAGGTTGTTGTTGAATTTGTTGGTGTTTTTCAATGTTGAGTTTGTTGTTGTTTTTCAATGTTGAGGTTGTTGTTGTTTTTCAATGTTGAGGTTGTTGTTGAATTTGTTGGTGTTTTTCAATGTTGAGGTTGTTGTTGTTTTTCAATGTTGAGGTTGTTGTTGAATTTGTTGGTGCTTTTCAATGTGGAGGTTGTTGTTGAATTTGTTGGTGTTTTTCAATGTTGAGGTTGTTGTTGTTTTTCAATGTTGAGGTTGTTGTTGAATTTGTTGGTGTTTTTCAATGTTGAGTTTGTTGTTGAATTTGTTGGTGTTTTTCAATGTTGAGGTTGTTGTTGAATTTGTTGGTTTTTTTCAATGTTGAGGTTGTTGTTGAATTTGTTGGTGTTTTTCAATGTTGAGGTTGTTGCTGTTCTTCAATGTTGAGGTTGTTGTTGAATTTGTTGGTGTTTTTCAATGTTGAGATTGTTGTTGTTTTTCAATGTTGAGGTTGTTGTTGAATTTGTTGGTGCTTTTAAATGTTGAGGTTGTTGTTGATTTTGTTGGTGTTTTTCAATGTTGAGGTTGTTGTTGTTTTTCAATGTTGAGGTTGTTGTTGAATTTGTTGGTGTTTTTCAATGTTGAGGTTGTTGTTGTTTTTCAATGTTGAGGTTGTTGTTGAATTTGTTGGTGTTTTTCAATTTCGAGGTTGTTGTTGAATTTGTTGGTGTTTTTCAATGTTGAAGTTGTTGTTGAATTTGTTGGTGTTTTTCAATGTTGAGGTTGTTGTTGTTTTTCAATGTTGAGGTTGTTGTTGAATTTGTTGGTGTTTTTCAATGTTGAGGTTGTTGTTGTTTTTCAATGCTGAGGTTGTTGTTGAATTTGTTGGTGTTTTTCAATGTTGAGGTTGTTGTTGAATTTGTTGGTGTTTTTCAATGTTGAGGTTGTTGTTGTTTTTCAATTTTGAGGTTGTTGTTGAATTTGTTGGTGTTTTTCAATGTTGAGGTTGTTGTTGTTTTTCAATGTTGAGGTTGTTGTTGAATTTGTTGGTGTTTTTCAATGTTGAGGTTGTTGTTGAATTTGTTGGTGTTTTTCAATGTTGAGGTTGTTGTTGTTTTTCAATGTTGAGGTTATTGTTGAATTTGTTGGTGTTTTTCAATGTTGAGGTTGTTGTTGTTTTTCAATGTTGAGGTTGTTGTTGAATTTGTTGGTGTTTCTCAATGTTGAGTTTGTTGTTGTTTTTCAATGTTGAGGTTGTTGTTGAATTTGTTGGTGTTTTTCTATGTTGAGGTTGTTGTTGTTTTTCAATGTTGAGGTTGTTGTTGAATTTGTTGGTGTTATTCAATGTTGAGGTTGTTGTTGTTTTTCAATGTTGAGGTTGTTGTTGAATTTGTTGGTGTTTTTCAACGTTGAGGTTGTTGTTGAATTTGTTGGTGTTTTTCAATGTTGTTGTTGTTGTTGAATTTGTTGGTGTTTCTCAATGTTGAGTTTGTTGTTGTTTTTCAATGTTGAGGTTGTTGTTGAATTTGTTGGTGTTTTTCTATGTCGAGGTTGTTGTTGTTTTTCAATGTTGAGGTTGTTGTTGAATTTGTTGGTGTTATTCAATGTTGAGGTTGTTGTTGTTTTTCAATGTTGAGGTTGTTGAATTTGTTGGTGTTTTTCAATCTTGAGTTTGTTGTTGAATTTGTTGGTGTTTTTCAATGTTGAGGTTGTTGTTGAATTTGTTGGTGTTTTTCAATGTTGAAGTTGTTGTTGTTTTTCAATGTTGAGGTTGTTGTTGAGTTTGTTGGTGTTTTTCAATGTTGCGGGTGTTGTTGAATTTGTTGGTGTTTTTCAATGTTGAGGTTTTTGTTGTTTTTAAATGTTGAGGTTGTTGTTGAATTTGTTGGTGTTTTTTCAATTTTGAGATTGTTGGTGTTTTTCAATGTTGAGGTTGTTGTTGAATTTGATGGTGTTTTTCTATGTTGAGGTTGTTGTTGTTTTTCAATGTTGAGGTTGTTGTTGAATTTGTTGGTGTTTTTCAATGTTGAGGTTGTTGTTGTTTTTCAATGTTGAGGTTGTTGTTGAATTTGTTGGTGTTTTTCAATGTTCAGGTTGTTGTTGAATTTGTTGGTGTTTTTCAATGTTGAGGTTGTTGTTGTTTTTCAATGTTGAGGTTGTTGAATTTGTTGGTGTTTTTCAATCTTGAGTTTGTTGTTGAATTTGTTGGTGTTTTTCAATGTTGAAGTTGTTATTGAATTTTTTGGTGTTTTTCAATGTTGAGGTTGTTGTTGTTTTTCAATGTTGAGGTTGTTGTTGAATTTGTTGGTGTTTTTCAATGTTGAGGTTGTTGTTGTTTTTCAATGCTGAGGTTGTTGTTGAATTTGTTGGTGTTTTTCAATGTTGAGGTTGTTGTTGAATTTGTTGGTGTTTTTCAATGTTGAGGTTGTTGTTGTTTTTCAATGTTGAGGTTGTTGTTGAATTTGTTGGTGTTTTTCAATGTTGAGGTTGTTGTTGTTTTTCAATGTTGAGGTTGTTGTTGAATTTGTTGGTGTTTTTCAATGTTGAGGTTGTTGTTGAATTTGTTGGTGTTTTTCAATGTTGAGGTTGTTGTTGCTTTTCAATGTTGAGGTTATTGTTGAATTTGTTGGTGTTTTTCAATGTTGAGGTTGTTGTTGAATTTGTTGGTGTTTCTCAATGTTGAGTTTGTTGTTTTTTTCAATGTTGAGGTTGTTGTTGAATTTGTTGGTGTTTTTCTATGTTGAGGTTGTTGTTGTTTTTCAATGTTGAGGTTGTTGTTGAATTTGTTGGTGTTATTCAATGTTGAGGTTGTTGTTGTTTTTCAATGTTGAGGTTGTTGTTGAATTTGTTGGTGTTTTTCAACCTTGAGGTTGTTGTTGAATTTGTTGGTGTTTTTCAATGTTGAGTTTGTTGTTGAATTTGTTGGTGTTTTTCAATGTTGAAGTTGTTATTGAATTTTTTGGTGTTTTTCAATGTTGAGGTTGTTGTTGTTTTTCAATGTTGAGGTTGTTGTTGAATTTGTTGGTGTTTTTCAATGTTGAGGTTGTTGTTGTTTTTCAATGCTGAGGTTGTTGTTGAATTTGTTGGTGTTTTTCAATGTTGAGGTTGTTGTTGAATTTGTTGGTGTTTTTCAATGTTGAGGTTGTTGTTGTTTTTCAATGTTGAGGTTGTTGTTGAATTTGTTGGTGTTTTTCAATGTTGAGGTTGTTGTTGTTTTTCAATGTTGAGGTTGTTGTTGAATTTGTTGGTGTTTTTCAATATTGAGGTTGTTGTTGAATTTGTTGGTGTTTTTCAATGTTGAGGTTGTTGTTGCTTTTCAATGTTGAGGTTATTGTTGAATTTGTTGGTGTTTTTCAATGTTGAGGTTGTTGTTGTTTTTCAATGTTGAGGTTGTTGTTGAATTTGTTGGTGTTTCTCAATGTTGAGTTTGTTGTTTTTTTCAATGTTGAGGTTGTTGTTGAATTTGTTGGAGTTTTTCTATGTTGAGGTTGTTGTTGTTTTTCAATGTTGAGGTTGTTGTTGAATTTGTTGGTGTTATTCAATGTTGAGGTTGTTGTTGTTTTTCAATGTTGAGGTTGTTGTTGAATTTGTTGGTGTTTTTCAACCTTGAGGTTGTTGTTGAATTTGTTGGTGTTTTTCAATGTTGAGGTTGTTGTTGTTTTTCAATGTTGAGGTTGTTGAATTTGTTGGTGTTTTTCAATCTTGAGTTTGTTGTTGAATTTGTTGGTGTTTTTCAATGTTGAAGTTGTTGTTGAATTTGTTGGTGTTTTGCAATGTTGAGGTTGTTGTTGTTTTTCAATGTTGAGGTTGTTGTTGAGTTTGTTGGTGTTTTTCAATGTTGAGGTTGTTGTTGAATTTGTTGGTGTTTTTCAATGTTGAAGTTTTTGTTGAATTTGTTGGTGTTTTTCAATGTTGAGGTTGCTGTTGTTTTTCAATGTTGAGGTTGTTGTTGAAGTTGTTGGTTTTTTTCAATGTTGAGGTTGTTGTTGTTTTTCAATGCTGAGGTTTGTTGTTGAATTTGTTGTTGTTTTTCAATGTTGAAGTTGTTGTTGAATTTGTTGGTGTTTTTCAATGTAGAGGTTGTTGTTGTTTTTCAATGTTGAGGTTGTTGTTGAATTTGTTGGTGTTTATCAATGTTGAAGTTGTTGTTGAATTTGTTGGTGTTTTTCAATGTTGAGTAGTTGTTGTTTTTCAATTTTGAGGTTGTTGTTGAATTTGTTGGTGTTTTTCAATGTTGAGGTTGTTGTTGTTTTTCACTGTTGAGGTTTTTGTTGAATTTGTTGGTGTTTTTCAATGTTGAGGTTGTTGTTGTTTTTCAATGTTGAGGTTGTTGTTGAATTTGTTGGTGTTTTTCAATGTTGAGGTTGTTGTTGTTTTTCAATGTTGAGGTTGTTGTTGTATTTGTTGGTGTTTTTCAATTTCGAGGTTGTTGTTGAATTTGTTGGTGTTTTTCAATGTTGAAGTTGTTGTTGAATTTGTTGGTGTTTTTCAATGTTGAGGTTGTTGTTGTTTTTCAATGTTGAGGTTGTTGTTGAATTTGTTGGTGTTTTTCAATGTTGAGGTTGTTGTTGTTTTTCAATTTTGAGGTTGTTGTTGAATTTGTTGGTGTTTTTCAATGTTGAGGTTGTTGTTGTTTTTCAATGCTGAGGTTGTTGTTGAATTTGTTGGTGTTTTTCAATGTTGAGGTTGTTGTTGAATTTGTTGGTGTTTTTCAATGTTGAGGTTGTTGTTGTTTTTCAATGTTGAGGTTGTTGTTGAATTTGTTGGTGTTTTTCAATGTTGAGGTTGTTGTTGTTTTTCAATGTTGAGGTTGTTGTTGAATTTGTTGGTGTTTTTCAATGTTGAGGTTGTTGTTGAATTTGTTGGTGTTTTTCAATGTTGAGGTTGTTGTTGCTTTTCAATGTTGAGGTTATTGTTGAATTTGTTGGTGTTTTTCAATGTTGAGGTTGTTGTTGTTTTTCAATGTTGAGGTTGTTGTTGAATTTGTTGGTGTTTCTCAATGTTGAGTTTGTTGTTTTTTTCAATGTTGAGGTTGTTGTTGAATTTGTTGGTGTTTTTCTATGTTGAGGTTGTTGTTGTTTTTCAATGTTGAGGTTGTTGTTGAATTTGTTGGTGTTATTCAATGTTGAGGTTGTTGTTGTTTTTCAATGTTGAGGTTGTTGTTGAATTTGTTGGTGTTTTTCAACCTTGAGGTTGTTGTTGAATTTGTTGGTGTTTTTCAATGTTGAGGTTGTTGTTGTTTTTCAATGTTGAGGTTGTTGAATTTGTTGGTGTTTTTCAATCTTGAGTTTGTTGTTGAATTTGTTGGTGTTTTTCAATGTTGAAGTTGTTGTTGAATTTGTTGGTGTTTTGCAATGTTGAGGTTGTTGTTGTTTTTCAATGTTGAGGTTGTTGTTGAGTTTGTTGGTGTTTTTCAATGTTGAGGTTGTTGTTGAATTTGTTGGTGTTTTTCAATGTTGAAGTTTTTGTTGAATTTGTTGGTGTTTTTCAATGTTGAGGTTGCTGTTGTTTTTCAATGTTGAGGTTGTTGTTGAAGTTGTTGGTTTTTTTCAATGTTGAGGTTGTTGTTGTTTTTCAATGCTGAGGTTTGTTGTTGAATTTGTTGTTGTTTTTCAATGTTGAAGTTGTTGTTGAATTTGTTGGTGTTTTTCAATGTAGAGGTTTTTGTTGTTTTTCAATGTTGAGGTTGTTGTTGAATTTGTTGGTGTTTATCAATGTTGAAGTTGTTGTTGAATTTGTTGGTGTTTTTCAATGTTGAGTTTGTTGTTGTTTTTCAATGTTGAGGTTGTTGTTGAATTTGTTGGTGTTTTTCAATGTTGAGGTTGTTGTTGTTTTTCACTGTTGAGGTTTTTGTTGAATTTGTTGGTGTTTTTCAATGTTGAGGTTGTTGTTGTTTTTCAATGTTGAGGTTGTTGTTGAATTTGTTGGTGTTTTTCAATGTTGAGGTTGTTGTTGTTTTTCAATGTTGAGGTTGTTGTTGTATTTGTTGGTGTTTTTCAATTTCGAGGTTGTTGTTGAATTTGTTGGTGTTTTTCAATGTTGAAGTTGTTGTTGAATTTGTTGGTGTTTTTCAATGTTGAGGTTGTTGTTGTTTTTCAATGTTGAGGTTGTTGTTGAATTTGTTGGTGTTTTTCAATGTTGAGGTTGTTGTTGTTTTTCAATTTTGAGGTTGTTGTTGAATTTGTTGGTGTTTTTCAATGTTGAGGTTGTTGTTGTTTTTCAATGTTGAGGTTGTTGTTGAATTTGTTGGTGTTTTTCAATGTTGAGGTTGTTGTTGAATTTGTTGGTGTTTTTCAATGTTGAGGTTGTTGTTGTTTTTCAATGTTGAGGTTATTGTTGAATTTGTTGGTGTTTTTCAATGTTAAGGTTGTTCTTGTTTTTCAATGTTGAGGTTGTTGTTGAATTTGTTGGTGTTTCTCAATGTTGAGTTTGTTGTTGTTTTTCAATGTTGAGGTTGTTGTTGAATTTGTTGGTGTTTTTCTATGTTGAGGTTGTTGTTGTTTTTCAATGTTGAGGTTGTTGTTGAATTTGTTGGTGTTATTCAATGTTGAGGTTGTTGTTGTTTTTCAATGTTGAGGTTGTTGTTGAATTTGTTGGTGTTTTTCAACGTTGAGGTTGTTGTTGAATTTGTTGGTGTTTTTCAATGTTGAGGTTGTTGTTGAATTTGTTGGTGTTTCTCAATGTTGAGTTTGTTGTTGTTTTTCAATGTTGAGGTTGTTGTTGAATTTGTTGGTGTTTTTCTATGTCGAGGTTGTTGTTGTTTTTCAATGTTGAGGTTGTTGTTGAATTTGTTGGTTTTATTCAATGTTGAGGTTGTTGTCGTTTTTCAATGTTGAGGTTGTTGTAGAATTTGTTGGTGTTTTTCAACGTTGAGGTTGTTGTTGAATTTGTTGGTGTTTTTCAATGTTGAGGTTGTTGTTGTTTTCAATGTTGAGGTTGTTGAATTTGTTGGTGTTTTTCAATCTTGAGTTTGTTGTTGAATTTGTTGGTGCTTTTCAATGTTGAGGTTGTTGTTGAATTTGTTGGTGTTTTTCAATGTTGAGGTTGTTGTTGTTTTTCAATGTTGAGGTTGTTGTTGAGTTTGTTGGTGTTTTTCAATGTTGAGGGTGTTGTTGAATTTGTTGGTGTTTTTCAATGTTGAGGTTGTTGTTGTTTTTAAATGTTGAGGTTGTTGTTGAATTTGTTGGTGTTTTTTCAATTTTGAGGTTGTTGGTGTTTTTCAATGTTGAGGTTGTTGTTGAATTTGTTGGTGTTATTCAATGTTGAGGTTGTTGTTGTTTTTCAATGTTGAGGTTGTTGTTGAATTTGTTGGTGTTTTTCAATGTTCAGGTTGTTGTTGAATTTGTTGGTGTTTTTCAATGTTGAGGTTGTTGTTGTTTTTCAATGTTGAGGTTGTTGAATTTGTTGGTGTTTTTCAATCTTGAGTTTGTTGTTGAATTTGTTGGTGTTTTTCAATGTTGAAGTTGTTGTTGAATTTGTTGGTGTTTTTCAATGTTCAGGTTGTTGTTGTTTTTCAATGTTGAGGTTGTTGTTGAATTTGTTGGTGTTTTTCAATGTTGAGGTTGTTGTTGTTTTTCAATGCTGAGGTTGTTGTTGAATTTGTTGGTGTTTTTCAATGTTGAGGTTGTTGTTGAATTTGTTGGTGTTTTTCAATGTTGAGGTTGTTGTTGTTTTTCAATGTTGAGGTTGTTGTTGAATTTGTTGGTGTTTTTCAATGTTGAGGTTGTTGTTGTTTTTCAATGTTGAGGTGGTTGTTGAATTTGTTGGTGTTTTTCAATGTTGAGGTTGTTGTTGAATTTGTTGGTGTTTTTCAATGTTGAGGTTGTTGTTGTTTTTCAATGTTGAGGTTGTTGTTGAATTTGTTGGTGTTTTTCTATGTTGAGGTTGTTGTTGATTTTCAATGTTGAGGTTGTTGTTGAATTTGTTGGTGTTTCTCAATGTTGAGTTTGTTGTTTTTTTCAATGTTGAGGTTGTTGTTGAATTTGTTGGTGTTTTTCTATGTTGAGGTTGTTGTTGATTTTCAATGTTGAGGTTGTTGTTGAATTTGTTGGTGTTATTCAATGTTGAGGTTCTTGTTGTTTTTCAATGTTGAGGTTGTTGTTGAATTTGTTGTTGTTTTTCAACGTTGAGGTTGTTGTTGTTTTTCAATGTTGAGGTTGTTGAATTTGTTGGTGTTTTTCAATCTTGAGTTTGTTGTTGAATTTGTTGGTGTTTTTCAATGTTGAAGTTGTTGTTGAATTTGTTGGTGTTTTTCAATGTTGAGGTTGTTGTTGTTTTTCAATGTTGAGGTTGTTGTTGAGTTTGTTGGTGTTTTTCAATGTTGAGGTTGTTGTTGAATTTGTTGGTGTTTTTCAATGTTGAGGTTGTTGTTGTTTTTAAATGTTGAGGTTGTTGTTGAATTTGTTGGTGTTTTTTCAATTTTGAGGTTGTTGGTGTTTTTCAATGTTGAGGTTGTTGTTGAATTTGATGGTGTTTATCAATGTCGAGGTTGTTGTTGAATTTGTTGGTGTTTTTCAATGTTGAAGTTGTTGTTGAATTTGTTGGTGTTTTTCAATTTCGAGGTTGTTGTTGAATTTGTTGGTGTTTCTCAATGTTGAAGTTTTTGTTGAATTTGTTGGTGTTTTTCAATGTTGAGGTTGTTGTTGTTTTTCAATGTTGAGGTTGTTGTTGAAGTTGTTGGTTTTTTTCAATGTTGAGGTTGTTGTAGTTCTTCAATGCTGAGGTTGTTGTTGAATTTGTTGTTGTTTTTCAATGTTGAGGTTGTTGTTGAATTTGTTGGTGTTATTCAATGTTGAGGTTGTTGTTGTTTTTCAATGTTGAGGTTGTTGAATTTGTTGGTGTTTTTCAATCTTGAGTTTGTTGTTGAATTTGTTGGTGTTTTTCAATGTTGAGGTTGTTGTTGAATTTGTTGGTGTTTTTCAATGTTGAAGTTGTTGTTGTTTTTCAATGTTGAGGTTGTTGTTGAGTTTGTTGGTGTTTTTCAATGTTGCGGGTGTTGTTGAATTTGTTGGTGTTTTTCAATGTTGAGGTTTTTGTTGTTTTTAAATGTTGAGGTTGTTGTTGAATTTGTTGGTGTTTTTTCAATTTTGAGATTGTTGGTGTTTTTCAATGTTGAGGTTGTTGTTGAATTTGATGGTGTTTTTCTATGTTGAGGTTGTTGTTGTTTTTCAATGTTGAGGTTGTTGTTGAATTTGTTGGTGTTTTTCAATGTTGAGGTTGTTGTTGTTTTTCAATGTTGAGGTTGTTGTTGAATTTGTTGGTGTTTTTCAATGTTCAGGTTGTTGTTGAATTTGTTGGTGTTTTTCAATGTTGAGGTTGTTGTTGTTTTTCAATGTTGAGGTTGTTGAATTTGTTGGTGTTTTTCAATCTTGAGTTTGTTGTTGAATTTGTTGGTGTTTTTCAATGTTGAAGTTGTTATTGAATTTTTTGGTGTTTTTCAATGTTGAGGTTGTTGTTGTTTTTCAATGTTGAGGTTGTTGTTGAATTTGTTGGTGTTTTTCAATGTTGAGGTTGTTGTTGTTTTTCAATGCTGAGGTTGTTGTTGAATTTGTTGGTGTTTTTCAATGTTGAGGTTGTTGTTGAATTTGTTGGTGTTTTTCAATGTTGAGGTTGTTGTTGTTTTTCAATGTTGAGGTTGTTGTTGAATTTGTTGGTGTTTTTCAATGTTGAGGTTGTTGTTGTTTTTCAATGTTGAGGTTGTTGTTGAATTTGTTGGTGTTTTTCAATGTTGAGGTTGTTGTTGAATTTGTTGGTGTTTTTCAATGTTGAGGTTGTTGTTGCTTTTCAATGTTGAGGTTATTGTTGAATTTGTTGGTGTTTTTCAATGTTGAGGTTGTTGTTGAATTTGTTGGTGTTTCTCAATGTTGAGTTTGTTGTTTTTTTCAATGTTGAGGTTGTTGTTGAATTTGTTGGTGTTTTTCTATGTTGAGGTTGTTGTTGTTTTTCAATGTTGAGGTTGTTGTTGAATTTGTTGGTGTTATTCAATGTTGAGGTTGTTGTTGTTTTTCAATGTTGAGGTTGTTGTTGAATTTGTTGGTGTTTTTCAACCTTGAGGTTGTTGTTGAATTTGTTGGTGTTTTTCAATGTTGAGTTTGTTGTTGAATTTGTTGGTGTTTTTCAATGTTGAAGTTGTTATTGAATTTTTTGGTGTTTTTCAATGTTGAGGTTGTTGTTGTTTTTCAATGTTGAGGTTGTTGTTGAATTTGTTGGTGTTTTTCAATGTTGAGGTTGTTGTTGTTTTTCAATGCTGAGGTTGTTGTTGAATTTGTTGGTGTTTTTCAATGTTGAGGTTGTTGTTGAATTTGTTGGTGTTTTTCAATGTTGAGGTTGTTGTTGTTTTTCAATGTTGAGGTTGTTGTTGAATTTGTTGGTGTTTTTCAATGTTGAGGTTGTTGTTGTTTTTCAATGCTGAGGTTGTTGTTGAATTTGTTGGTGTTTTTCAATGTTGAGGTTGTTGTTGAATTTGTTGGTGTTTTTCAATGTTGAGGTTGTTGTTGTTTTTCAATGTTGAGGTTGTTGTTGAATTTGTTGGTGTTTTTCAATGTTGAGGTTGTTGTTGTTTTTCAATGTTGAGGTGGTTGTTGAATTTGTTGGTGTTTTTCAATGTTGAGGTTGTTGTTGAATTTGTTGGTGTTTTTCAATGTTGAGGTTGTTGTTGTTTTTCAATGTTGAGGTTGTTGTTGAATTTGTTGGTGTTTTTCTATGTTGAGGTTGTTGTTGATTTTCAATGTTGAGGTTGTTGTTGAATTTGTTGGTGTTTCTCAATGTTGAGTTTGTTGTTTTTTTCAATGTTGAGGTTGTTGTTGAATTTGTTGGTGTTTTTCTATGTTGAGGTTGTTGTTGATTTTCAATGTTGAGGTTGTTGTTGAATTTGTTGGTGTTATTCAATGTTGAGGTTCTTGTTGTTTTTCAATGTTGAGGTTGTTGTTGAATTTGTTGTTGTTTTTCAACGTTGAGGTTGTTGTTGTTTTTCAATGTTGAGGTTGTTGAATTTGTTGGTGTTTTTCAATCTTGAGTTTGTTGTTGAATTTGTTGGTGTTTTTCAATGTTGAAGTTGTTGTTGAATTTGTTGGTGTTTTTCAATGTTGAGGTTGTTGTTGTTTTTCAATGTTGAGGTTGTTGTTGAGTTTGTTGGTGTTTTTCAATGTTGAGGTTGTTGTTGAATTTGTTGGTGTTTTTCAATGTTGAGGTTGTTGTTGTTTTTAAATGTTGAGGTTGTTGTTGAATTTGTTGGTGTTTTTTCAATTTTGAGGTTGTTGGTGTTTTTCAATGTTGAGGTTGTTGTTGAATTTGATGGTGTTTATCAATGTCGAGGTTGTTGTTGAATTTGTTGGTGTTTTTCAATGTTGAAGTTGTTGTTGAATTTGTTGGTGTTTTTCAATTTCGAGGTTGTTGTTGAATTTGTTGGTGTTTCTCAATGTTGAAGTTTTTGTTGAATTTGTTGGTGTTTTTCAATGTTGAGGTTGTTGTTGTTTTTCAATGTTGAGGTTGTTGTTGAAGTTGTTGGTTTTTTTCAATGTTGAGGTTGTTGTAGTTCTTCAATGCTGAGGTTGTTGTTGAATTTGTTGTTGTTTTTCAATGTTGAGGTTGTTGTTGAATTTGTTGGTGTTATTCAATGTTGAGGTTGTTGTTGTTTTTCAATGTTGAGGTTGTTGAATTTGTTGGTGTTTTTCAATCTTGAGTTTGTTGTTGAATTTGTTGGTGTTTTTCAATGTTGAGGTTGTTGTTGAATTTGTTGGTGTTTTTCAATGTTGAAGTTGTTGTTGTTTTTCAATGTTGAGGTTGTTGTTGAGTTTGTTGGTGTTTTTCAATGTTGCGGGTGTTGTTGAATTTGTTGGTGTTTTTCAATGTTGAGGTTTTTGTTGTTTTTAAATGTTGAGGTTGTTGTTGAATTTGTTGGTGTTTTTTCAATTTTGAGATTGTTGGTGTTTTTCAATGTTGAGGTTGTTGTTGAATTTGATGGTGTTTTTCTATGTTGAGGTTGTTGTTGTTTTTCAATGTTGAGGTTGTTGTTGAATTTGTTGGTGTTTTTCAATGTTGAGGTTGTTGTTGTTTTTCAATGTTGAGGTTGTTGTTGAATTTGTTGGTGTTTTTCAATGTTCAGGTTGTTGTTGAATTTGTTGGTGTTTTTCAATGTTGAGGTTGTTGTTGTTTTTCAATGTTGAGGTTGTTGAATTTGTTGGTGTTTTTCAATCTTGAGTTTGTTGTTGAATTTGTTGGTGTTTTTCAATGTTGAAGTTGTTATTGAATTTTTTGGTGTTTTTCAATGTTGAGGTTGTTGTTGTTTTTCAATGTTGAGGTTGTTGTTGAATTTGTTGGTGTTTTTCAATGTTGAGGTTGTTGTTGTTTTTCAATGTTGTTGTTGTTGTTGAATTTGTTGGTGTTTTTCAATGTTGAGGTTGTTGTTGAATTTGTTGGTGTTTTTCAATGTTGAGGTTGTTGTTGTTTTTCAATGTTGAGGTTGTTGTTGAATTTGTTGGTGTTTTTCAATGTTGAGGTTGTTGTTGTTTTTCAATGTTGAGGTTGTTGTTGAATTTGTTGGTGTTTTTCAATGTTGAGGTTGTTGTTGAATTTGTTGGTGTTTTTCAATGTTGAGGTTGTTGTAGCTTTTCAATGTTGAGGTTATTGTTGAATTTGTTGGTGTTTTTCAATGTTGAGGTTGTTGTTGAATTTGTTGGTGTTTCTCAATGTTGAGTTTGTTGTTTTTTTCAATGTTGAGGTTGTTGTTGAATTTGTTGGTGTTTTTCTATGTTGAGGTTGTTGTTGTTTTTCAATGTTGAGGTTGTTGTTGAATTTGTTGGTGTTATTCAATGTTGAGGTTGTTGTTGTTTTTCAATGTTGAGGTTGTTGTTGAATTTGTTGGTGTTTTTCAACCTTGAGGTTGTTGTTGAATTTGTTGGTGTTTTTCAATGTTGAGTTTGTTGTTGAATTTGTTGGTGTTTTTCAATGTTGAAGTTGTTATTGAATTTTTTGGTGTTTTTCAATGTTGAGGTTGTTGTTGTTTTTCAATGTTGAGGTTGTTGTTGAATTTGTTGGTGTTTTTCAATGTTGAGGTTGTTGTTGTTTTTCAATGCTGAGGTTGTTGTTGAATTTGTTGGTGTTTTTCAATGTTGAGGTTGTTGTTGAATTTGTTGGTGTTTTTCAATGTTGAGGTTGTTGTTGTTTTTCAATGTTGAGGTTGTTGTTGAATTTGTTGGTGTTTTTCAATGTTGAGGTTGTTGTTGTTTTTCAATGTTGAGGTTGTTGTTGAATTTGTTGGTGTTTTTCAATGTTGAGGTTGTTGTTGAATTTGTTGGTGTTTTTCAATGTTGAGGTTGTTGTTGCTTTTCAATGTTGAGGTTATTGTTGAATTTGTTGGTGTTTTTCAATGTT
This sequence comes from Isurus oxyrinchus, assembly GCA_026770705.1. Lineage (NCBI taxonomy): Eukaryota > Metazoa > Chordata > Chondrichthyes > Lamniformes > Lamnidae > Isurus > Isurus oxyrinchus. The sequence continues at coordinate 195,514 of JANJGN010000663.1, forward strand.
GAGGTTGTTGTTGTTTTTCAATGTTGAGGTTGTTGTTGAATTTGTTGGTGTTTCTCAATGTTGAGTTTGTTGTTTTTTTCAATGTTGAGGTTGTTGTTGAATTTGTTGGTGTTTTTCTATGTTGAGGTTGTTGTTGTTTTTCAATGTTGAGGTTGTTGTTGAATTTGTTGGTGTTATTCAATGTTGAGGTTGTTGTTGTTTTTCAATGTTGAGGTTGTTGTTGAATTTGTTGGTGTTTTTCAACCTTGAGGTTGTTGTTGAATTTGTTGGTGTTTTTCAATGTTGAGGTTGTTGTTGTTTTTCAATGTTGAGGTTGTTGAATTTGTTGGTGTTTTTCAATCTTGAGTTTGTTGTTGAATTTGTTGGTGTTTTTCAATGTTGAAGTTGTTGTTGAATTTGTTGGTGTTTTGCAATGTTGAGGTTGTTGTTGTTTTTCAATGTTGAGGTTGTTGTTGAGTTTGTTGGTGTTTTTCAATGTTGAGGTTGTTGTTGAATTTGTTGGTGTTTTTCAATGTTGAAGTTTTTGTTGAATTTGTTGGTGTTTTTCAATGTTGAGGTTGCTGTTGTTTTTCAATGTTGAGGTTGTTGTTGAAGTTGTTGGTTTTTTTCAATGTTGAGGTTGTTGTTGTTTTTCAATGCTGAGGTTTGTTGTTGAATTTGTTGTTGTTTTTCAATGTTGAAGTTGTTGTTGAATTTGTTGGTGTTTTTCAATGTAGTGGTTGTTGTTGTTTTTCAATGTTGAGGTTGTTGTTGAATTTGTAGGTGTTTTTCAATGTTGAGGTTGTTGTTGTTTTTCAATGTTGAGGTTGTTGTTGAATTTGTTGGTGTTTATCAATGTTGAAGTTGTTGTTGAATTTGTTGGTGTTTTTCAATGTTGAGTTTGTTGTTGTTTTTCAATGTTGAGGTTGTTGTTGAATTTGTTGGTGTTTTTCAATGTTGAGGTTGTTGTTGTTTTTCACTGTTGAGGTTTTTGTTGAATTTGTTGGTGTTTTTCAATGTTGAGGTTGTTGTTGTTTTTCAATGTTGAGGTTGTTGTTGAATTTGTTGGTGTTTTTCAATGTTGAGGTTGTTGTTGTTTTTCAATGTTGAGGTTGTTGTTGTATTTGTTGGTGTTTTTCAATTTCGAGGTTGTTGTTGAATTTGTTGGTGTTTTTCAATGTTGAAGTTGTTGTTGAATTTGTTGGTGTTTTTCAATGTTGAGGTTGTTGTTGTTTTTCAATGTTGAGGTTGTTGTTGAATTTGTTGGTGTTTTTCAATGTTGAGGTTGTTGTTGTTTTTCAATTTTGAGGTTGTTGTTGAATTTGTTGGTGTTTTTCAATGTTGAGGTTGTTGTTGTTTTTCAATGTTGAGGTTGTTGTTGAATTTGTTGGTGTTTTTCAATGTTGAGGTTGTTGTTGAATTTGTTGGTGTTTTTCAATGTTGAGGTTGTTGTTGTTTTTCAATGTTGAGGTTATTGTTGAATTTGTTGGTGTTTTTCAATGTTAAGGTTGTTCTTGTTTTTCAATGTTGAGGTTGTTGTTGAATTTGTTGGTGTTTATCAATGTTGAGTTTGTTGTTGTTTTTCAATGTTGAGGTTGTTGTTGAATTTGTTGGTGTTTTTCTATGTTGAGGTTGTTGTTGTTTTTCAATGTTGAGGTTGTTGTTGAATTTGTTGGTGTTATTCAATGTTGAGGTTGTTGTTGTTTTTCAATGTTGAGGTTGTTGTTGAATTTGTTGGTGTTTTTCAACGTTGAGGTTGTTGTTGAATTTGTTGGTGTTTTTCAATGTTGAGGTTGTTGTTGAATTTGTTGGTGTTTCTCAATGTTCAGTTTGTTGTTGTTTTTCAATGTTGAGGTTGTTGTTGAATTTGTTGGTGTTTTTCTATGTCGAGGTTGTTGTTGTTTTTCAATGTTGAGGTTGTTGTTGAATTTGTTGGTTTTATTCAATGTTGAGGTTGTTGTCGTTTTTCAATGTTGAGGTTGTTGTAGAATTTGTTGGTGTTTTTCAACGTTGAGGTTGTTGTTGAATTTGTTGGTGTTTTTCAATGTTGAGGTTGTTGTTGTTTTCAATGTTGAGGTTGTTGAATTTGTTGGTGTTTTTCAATCTTGAGTTTGTTGTTGAATTTGTTGGTGCTTTTCAATGTTGAGGTTGTTGTTGAATTTGTTGGTGTTTTTCAATGTTGAGGTTGTTGTTGTTTTTCAATGTTGAGGTTGTTGTTGAGTTTGTTGGTGTTTTTCAATGTTGAGGGTGTTGTTGAATTTGTTGGTGTTTTTCAATGTTGAGGTTGTTGTTGTTTTTAAATGTTGAGGTTGTTGTTGAATTTGTTGGTGTTTTTTCAATTTTGAGGTTGTTGGTGTTTTTCAATGTTGAGGTTGTTGTTGAATTTGTTGGTGTTATTCAATGTTGAGGTTGTTGTTGTTTTTCAATGTTGAGGTTGTTGTTGAATTTGTTGGTGTTTTTCAATGTTCAGGTTGTTGTTGAATTTGTTGGTGTTTTTCAATGTTGAGGTTGTTGTTGTTTTTCAATGTTGAGGTTGTTGAATTTGTTGGTGTTTTTCAATCTTGAGTTTGTTGTTGAATTTGTTGGTGTTTTTCAATGTTGAAGTTGTTGTTGAATTTGTTGGTGTTTTTCAATGTTGAGGTTGTTGTTGTTTTTCAATGTTGAGGTTGTTGTTGAATTTGTTGGTGTTTTTCAATGTTGAGGTTGTTGTTGTTTTTCAATGCTGAGGTTGTTGTTGAATTTGTTGGTGTTTTTCAATGTTGAGGTTGTTGTTGAATTTGTTGGTGTTTTTCAATGTTGAGGTCGTTGTTGTTTTTCAATGTTGAGGTTGTTGTTGAATTTGTTGGTGTTTTTCAATGTTGAGGTTGTTGTTGTTTTTCAATGTTGAGGTTGTTGTTGAATTTGTTGGTGTTTTTCAATGTTGAGGTTGTTGTTGAATTTGTTGGTGTTTTTCAATGTTGAGGTTGTTGTTGTTTTTCAATGTTGAGGTTGTTGTTGAATTTGTTGGTGTTTTTCTATGTTGAGGTTGTTGTTGATTTTCAATGTTGAGGTTGTTGTTGAATTTGTTGGTGTTTCTCAATGTTGAGTTTGTTGTTTTTTTCAATGTTGAGGTTGTTGTTGAATTTGTTGGTGTTTTTCTATGTTGAGGTTGTTGTTGATTTTCAATGTTGAGGTTGTTGTTGAATTTGTTGGTGTTATTCAATGTTGAGGTTGTTGTTGTTTTTCAATGTTGAGGTTGTTGTTGAATTTGTTGTTGTTTTTCAACGTTGAGGTTGTTGTTGTTTTTCAATGTTGAGGTTGTTGAATTTGTTGGTGTTATTCAATCTTGAGTTTGTTGTTGAATTTGTTGGTGTTTTTCAATGTTGAAGTTGTTGTTGAATTTGTTGGTGTTTTTCAATGTTGAGGTTGTTGTTGTTTTTCAATGTTGAGGTTGTTGTTGAGTTTGTTGGTGTTTTTCAATGTTGAGGTTGTTGTTGAATTTGTTGGTGTTTTTCAATGTTGAGGTTGTTGTTGTTTTTAAATGTTGAGGTTGTTGTTGAATTTGTTGGTGTTTTTTCAATTTTGAGGTTGTTGGTGTTTTTCAATGTTGAGGTTGTTGTTGAATTTGATGGTGTTTATCAATGTCGAGGTTGTTGTTGAATTTGTTGGTGTTTTTCAATGTTGAAGTTGTTGTTGAATTTGTTGGTGTTTTTCAATTTCGAGGTTGTTGTTGAATTTGTTGGTGTTTCTCAATGTTGAAGTTTTTGTTGAATTTGTTGGTGTTTTTCAATGTTGAGGTTGTTGTTGTTTTTCAATGTTGAGGTTGTTGTTGAAGTTGTTGGTTTTTTTCAATGTTGAGGTTGTTGTAGTTTTTCAATGCTGAGGTTGTTGTTGAATTTGTTGGTGTTTTTCAATGTTGAGGTTGTTGTTGAATTTGTTGGTGTTTTTCAATGTTGAGGTTGTTGTTGTTTTTCAATGTTGAGGTTGTTGTTGAATTGGTTGGTGTTTTTCAATGTTGAGGTTGTTGTTGTTTTTCAATGTTGAGGTTGTTGTTGAATTTGTTGGTGTTTTTCAATGTTGAAGTTGTTGTTGAATTTGTTGGTGTTTTTCAATGTTGAGTTTGTTGTTGTTTTTCAATGTTGAGGTTGTTTTTGAATTTGTTGGTGTTTTTCAATGTTGAGGTTGTTGTTGTTTTTCAATGTTGAGGTTGTTGTTGAATTTGCTGGTGTTTTTCAATGTTGAGGTTGTTGTTGTTTTTCAATGTTGAGGTTGTTGTTGAATTTGTTGGTGTTTTTCAATGTTGAGGTTGTTGTTGTTTTTCAATGTTGAGGTTGTTGTTGTATTTGTTGGTGTTTTTCAATTTCGAGGTTGTTGTTGAATTTGTTGGTGTTTTTCAATGTTGAAGTTGTTGTTGAATTTGTTGGTGTTTTTCAATGTTGAGGTTGTTGTTGTTTTTCAATGTTGAGGCTGTTGTTGAATTTGTTGGTGTTTTTCAATGTTGAGGTTGTTGTTGTTTTACAATGCTGAGGTTGTTGTTGAATTTGTTGGTGTTTTTCAATGTTGAGGTTGTTGTTGAATTTGTTGGTGTTTTTCAATGTTGAGGTTGTTGTTGTTTTTCAATGTTGAGGTTGTTGTTGAATTTGTTGGTGTTTTTCAATGATCAGGTTGTTGTTGTTTTTCAATGTTGAAGTTTTTGTTGAATTTGTTGGTGTTTTTCAATGTTGAGGTTGTTGTTGTTTTTCAATGTTGAGGTTGTTGTTGAATTTGTTGGTGTTTTTCAATGTTGAGGTTGCTGTTGTTTTTCAATGCTGAGGTTGTCGTTGAATTTGTTGGTGTTTTTCAATGTTGAGGTTGTTGTTGAATTTGTTGGTGTTATTCAATGTTGAGGTTGTTGTTGTTTTTCAATGTTGAGGTTGTTGAATTTGTTGGTGTTTTTCAATCTTGAGTTTGTTGTTGAATTTGTTGGTGTTTTTCAATGTTGAGGTTGTTGTTGAATTTGTTGGTGTTTTTCAATGTTGAAGTTGTTGTTGTTTTTCAATGTTGAGGTTGTTGTTGAGTTTGTTGGTGTTTTTCAATGTTGCGGGTGTTGTTGAATTTGTTGGTGTTTTTCAATGTTGAGGTTTTTGTTGTTTTTAAATGTTGAGGTTGTTGTTGAATTTGTTGGTGTTTTTTCAATTTTGAGATTGTTGGTGTTTTTCAATGTTGAGGTTGTTGTTGAATTTGATGGTGTTTTTCTATGTTGAGGTTGTTGTTGTTTTTCAATGTTGAGGTTGTTGTTGAATTTGTTGGTGTTTTTCAATGTTGAGGTTGTTGTTGTTTTTCAATGTTGAGGTTGTTGTTGAATTTGTTGGTGTTTTTCAATGTTCAGGTTGTTGTTGAATTTGTTGGTGTTTTTCAATGTTGAGGTTGTTGTTGTTTTTCAATGTTGAGGTTGTTGAATTTGTTGGTGCTTTTCAATCTTGAGTTTGTTGTTGAATTTGTTGGTGTTTTTCAATGTTGAAGTTGTTATTGAATTTTTTGGTGTTTTTCAATGTTGAGGTTGTTGTTGTTTTTCAATGTTGAGGTTGTTGTTGAATTTGTTGGTGTTTTTCAATGTTGAGGTTGTTGTTGTTTTTCAATGCTGAGGTTGTTGTTGAATTTGTTGGTGTTTTTCAATGTTGAGGTTGTTGTTGAATTTGTTGGTGTTTTTCAATGTTGAGGTTGTTGTTGTTTTTCAATGTTGAGGTTGTTGTTGAATTTGTTGGTGTTTTTCAATGTTGAGGTTGTTGTTGTTTTTCAATGTTGAGGTTGTTGTTGAATTTGTTGGTGTTTTTCAATGTTGAGGTTGTTGTTGAATTTGTTGGTGTTTTTCAATGTTGAGGTTGTTGTTGCTTTTCAATGTTGAGGTTATTGTTGAATTTGTTGGTGTTTTTCAATGTTGAGGTTGTTGTTGAATTTGTTGGTGTTTCTCAATGTTGAGTTTGTTGTTTTTTTTCAATGTTGAGGTTGTTGTTGAATTTGCTGGTGTTTTGCTATGTTGAGGTTGTTGTTGTTTTTCAATGTTGAGGTTGTTGTTCAATTTGTTGGTGTTATTCAATGTTGAGGTTGTTGTTGTTTTTCAATGTTGAGGTTGTTGTTGAATTTGTTGGTGTTTTTTCAACCTTGAGGTTGTTGTTGAATTTGTTGGTGTTTTTCAATGTTGAGTTTGTTGTTGAATTTGTTGGTGTTTTTCAATGTTGAAGTTGTTATTGAATTTTTTGGTGTTTTTCAATGTTGAGGTTGTTGTTGTTTTTCAATGTTGAGGTTGTTGTTGAATTTGTTGGTGTTTTTCAATGTTGAGGTTGTTGTTGTTTTTCAATGCTGAGGTTGTTGTTGAATTTGTTGGTGTTTTTCAATGTTGAGGTTGTTGTTGAATTTGTTGGTGTTTTTCAATGTTGAGGTTGTTGTTGTTTTTCAATGTTGAGGTTGTTGTTGAATTTGTTGGTGTTTTTCAATGTTGAGGTTGTTGTTGTTTTTCAATGTTGAGGTTGTTGTTGAATTTGTTGGTGTTTTTCAATGTTGAGGTTGTTGTTGAATTTGTTGGTGTTTTTCAATGTTGAGGTTGTTGTTGCTTTTCAATGTTGAGGTTATTGTTGAATTTGTTGGTGTTTTTCAATGTTGAGGTTGTTGTTGTTTTTCAATGTTGAGGTTGTTGTTGAATTTGTTGGTGTTTCTCAATGTTGAGTTTGTTGTTTTTTTCAATGTTGAGGTTGTTGTTGAATTTGTTGGTGTTTTTCTATGTTGAGGTTGTTGTTGTTTTTCAATGTTGAGGTTGTTGTTGAATTTGTTGGTGTTTTTCAACCTTGAGGTTGTTGTTGAATTTGTTGGTGTTTTTCAATGTTGAGGTTGTTGTTGTTTTTCAATGTTGAGGTTGTTGAATTTGTTGATGTTTTTCAATCTTGAGTTTGTTGTTGAATTTGTTGGTGTTTTTCAATGTTGAAGTTGTTGTTGAATTTGTTGGTGTTTTGCAATGTTGAGGTTGTTGTTGTTTTTCAATGTTGAGGTTGTTGTTGAGTTTGTTGGTGTTTTTCAATGTTGAGGTTGTTGTTGAATTTGTTGGTGTTTTTCAATGTTGAAGTTTTTGTTGAATTTGTTGGTGTTTTTCAATGTTGAGGTTGCTGTTGTTTTTCAATGTTGAGGTTGTTGTTGAAGTTGTTGGTTTTTTTCAATGTTGAGGTTGTTGTTGTTTTTCAATGCTGAGGTTTGTTGTTGAATTTGTTGTTGTTTTTCAATGTTGAAGTTGTTGTTGAATTTGTTGGTGTTTTTCAATGTAGAGGTTGTTGTTGTTTTTCAATGTTGAGGTTGTTGTTGAATTTGTAGGTGTTTTTCAATGTTGAGGTTGTTGTTGTTTTTCAATGTTGAGGTTGTTGTTGAATTTGTTGGTGTTTATCAATGTTGAAGTTGTTGTTGAATTTGTTGGTGTTTTTCAATGTTGAGTTTGTTGTTGTTTTTCAATGTTGAGGTTGTTGTTGAATTTGTTGGTGTTTTTCAATGTTGAGGTTGTTGTTGTTTTTCAATGTTGAGGTTTTTGTTGAATTTGTTGGTGTTTTTCAATGTTGAGGTTGTTGTTGTTTTTCAATGTTGAGGTTGTTGTTGAATTTGTTGGTGTTTTTCAATGTTGAGGTTGTTGTTGTTTTTCAATGTTGAGGTTGTTTTTGTATTTGTTGGTGTTTTTCAATTTCGAGGTTGTTGTTGAATTTGTTGGTGTTTTTCAATGTTGAAGTTGTTGTTGAATTTGTTGGTGTTTTTCAATGTTGAGGTTGTTGTTGTTTTTCAATGTTGAGGTTGTTGTTGAATTTGTTGGTGTTTTTCAATGTTGAGGTTGTTGTTGTTTTTCAATTTTGAGGTTGTTGTTGAATTTGTTGGTGTTTTTCAATGTTGAGGTTGTTGTTGTTTTTCAATGTTGAGGTTGTTGTTGAATTTGTTGGTGTTTTTCAATGTTGAGGTTGTTGTTGAATTTGTTGTTGTTTTTCAATGTTGAGGTTGTTGTTGTTTTTCAATGTTGAGGTTATTGTTGAATTTGTTGGTGTTTTTCAATGTTAAGGTTGTTCTTGTTTTTCAATGTTGAGGTTGTTGTTGAATTTGTTGGTGTTTCTCAATGTTGAGTTTGTTGTTGTTTTTCAATGTTGAGGTTGTTGTTGAATTTGTTGGTGTTTTTCTATGTTGAGGTTGTTGTTGTTTTTCAATGTTGAGGTTGTTGTTGAATTTGTTGGTGTTATTCAATGTTGAGGTTGTTGTTGTTTTTCAATGTTGAGGTTGTTGTTGAATTTGTTGGTGTTTTTCAACGTTGAGGTTGTTGTTGAATTTGTTGGTGTTTTTCAATGTTGAGGTTGTTGTTGAATTTGTTGGTGTTTCTCAATGTTGAGTTTGTTGTTGTTTTTCAATGTTGAGGTTGTTGTTGAATTTGTTGGTGTTTTTCTATGTCGAGGTTGTTGTTGTTTTTCAATGTTGAGGTTGTTGTTGAATTTGTTGGTTTTATTCAATGTTGAGGTTGTTGTCGTTTTTCAATGTTGAGGTTGTTGTAGAATTTGTTGGTGTTTTTCAACGTTAAGGTTGTTGTTGAATTTGTTGGTGTTTTTCAATGTTGAGGTTGTTGTTGTTTTCAATGTTGAGGTTGTTGAATTTGTTGGTGTTTTTCAATCTTGAGTTTGTTGTTGAATTTGTTGGTGCTTTTCAATGTTGAGGTTGTTGTTGAATTTGTTGGTGTTTTTCAATGTTGAGGTTGTTGTTGTTTTTCAATGTTGAGGTTGTTGTTGAGTTTGTTGGTGTTTTTCAATGTTGAGGGTGTTGTTGAATTTGTTGGTGTTTTTCAATGTTGAGGTTGTTGTTGTTTTTAAATGTTGAGGTTGTTGTTGAATTTGTTGGTGTTTTTTCAATTTTGAGGTTGTTGGTGTTTTTCAATGTTGAGGTTGTTGTTGAATTTGTTGGTGTTATTCAATGTTGAGGTTGTTGTTGTTTTTCAATGTTGAGGTTGTTGTTGAATTTGTTGGTGTTTTTCAATGTTCAGGTTGTTGTTGAATTTGTTGGTGTTTTTCAATGTTGAGGTTGTTGTTGTTTTTCAATGTTGAGGTTGTTGAATTTGTTGGTGTTTTTCAATCTTGAGTTTGTTGTTGAATTTTTGGTGTTTTTCAATGTTGAAGTTGTTGTTGAATTTGTTGGTGTTTTTCAATGTTGAGGTTGTTGTTGTTTTTCAATGTTGAGGTTGTTGTTGAATTTGTTGGTGTTTTTCAATGTTGAGGTTGTTGTTGTTTTTCAATGCTGAGGTTGTTGTTGAATTTGTTGGTGTTTTTCAATGTTGAGGTTGTTGTTGAATTTGTTGGTGTTTTTCAATGTTGAGGTTGTTGTTGTTTTTCAATGTTGAGGTTGTTGTTGAATTTGTTGGTGTTTTTCAATGTTGAGGTTGTTGTTGTTTTTCAATGTTGAGGTTGTTGTTGAATTTGTTGGTGTTTTTCAATGTTGAGGTTGTTGTTGAATTTGTTGGTGTTTTTCAATGTTGAGGTTGTTGTTGTTTTTCAATGTTGAGGTTGTTGTTGAATTTGTTGGTGTTTTTCTATGTTGAGGTTGTTGTTGATTTTCAATGTTGAGGTTGTTGTTGAATTTGTTGGTGTTTCTCAATGTTGAGTTTGCTGTTTTTTTCAATGTTGAGGTTGTTGTTGAATTTGTTGGTGTTTTTCTATGTTGAGGTTGTTGTTGATTTTCAATGTTGAGGTTGTTGTTGAATTTGTTGGTGTTATTCAATGTTGAGGTTGTTGTTGTTTTTCAATGTTGAGGTTGTTGTTGAATTTGTTGTTGTTTTTCAACGTTGAGGTTGTTGTTGTTTTTCAATGTTGAGGTTGTTGAATTTGTTGGTGTTTTTCAATCTTGAGTTTGTTGTTGAATTTGTTGGTGTTTTTCAATGTTGAAGTTGTTGTTGAATTTGTTGGTGTTTTTCAATGTTGAGGTTGTTGTTGTTTTTCAATGTTGAGGTTGTTGTTGAGTTTGTTGGTGTTTTTCAATGTTGAGGTTGTTGTTGAATTTGTTGGTGTTTTTCAATGTTGAGGTTGTTGTTGTTTTTAAATGTTGAGGTTGTTGTTGAATTTGTTGGTGTTTTTTCAATTTTGAGGTTGTTGGTGTTTTTCAATGTTGAGGTTGTTGTTGAATTTGATGGTGTTTATCAATGTCGAGGTTGTTGTTGAATTTGTTGGTGTTTTTCAATGTTGAAGTTGTTGTTGAATTTGTTGGTGTTTTTCAATTTCGAGGTTGTTGTTGAATTTGTTGGTGTTTTTCAATGTTGAAGTTTTTGTTGAATTTGTTGGTGTTTTTCAATGTTGAGGTTGTTGTTGTTTTTCAATGTTGAGGTTGTTGTTGAAGTTGTTGGTTTTTTTCAATGTTGAGGTTGTTGTAGTTTTTCAATGCTGAGGTTGTTGTTGAATTTGTTGGTGTTTTTCAATGTTGAGGTTGTTGTTGAATTTGTTGGTGTTTTTCAATGTTGAGGTTGTTGTTGTTTTTCAATGTTGAGGTTGTTGTTGAATTGGTTGGTGTTTTTCAATGTTGAGGTTGTTGTTGTTTTTCAATGTTGAGGTTGTTGTTGAATTTGTTGGTGTTTTTCAATGTTGAAGTTGTTGTTGAATTTGTTGGTGTTTTTCAATGTTGAGTTTGTTGTTGTTTTTCAATGTTGAGGTTGTTTTTGAATTTGTTGGTGTTTTTCAATGTTGAGGTTGTTGTTGTTTTTCAATGTTGAGGTTGTTGTTGAATTTGCTGGTGTTTTTCAATGTTGAGGTTGTTGTTGTTTTTCAATGTTGAGGTTGTTGTTGAATTTGTTGGTGTTTTTCAATGTTGAGGTTGTTGTTGTTTTTCAATGTTGAGGTTGTTGTTGTATTTGTTGGTGTTTTTCAATTTCGAGGTTGTTGTTGAATTTGTTGGTGTTTTTCAATGTTGAAGTTGTTGTTGAATTTGTTGGTGTTTTTCAATGTTGAGGTTGTTGTTGTTTTTCAATGTTGAGGCTGTTGTTGAATTTGTTGGTGTTTTTCAATGTTGAGGTTGTTGTTGTTTTACAATGCTGAGGTTGTTGTTGAATTTGTTGGTGTTTTTCAATGTTGAGGTTGTTGTTGAATTTGTTGGTGTTTTTCAATGTTGAGGTTGTTGTTGTTTTTCAATGTTGAGGTTGTTGTTGAATTTGTTGGTGTTTTTCAATGATCAGGTTGTTGTTGTTTTTCAATGTTGAAGTTTTTGTTGAATTTGTTGGTGTTTTTCAATGTTGAGGTTGTTGTTGTTTTTCAATGTTGAGGTTGTTGTTGAATTTGTTGGTGTTTTTCAATGTTGAGGTTGCTGTTGTTTTTCAATGCTGAGGTTGTCGTTGAATTTGTTGGTGTTTTTCAATGTTGAGGTTCTTGTTGAATTTGTTGGTGTTTTTCAATGTTGAGGTTGTTGGTGTTTTTCAATGTTGAGGTTGTTGTTGAATTTGTTGGTGTTTTTCAATGTTGAGGTTGTTGTTGTTTTTCAATGTTGAGGTTGTTGTTGAATTTGTTGGTGTTTTTCAATGTTGAAGTTGTTGTTGAATTTGTTGGTGTTTTTCAATGTTGAGGTTGTTGTTGTTTTTCAATGAAGAGGTTGTTGTTGAATTTGTTGGTGTTTTTCAATGTTGAGTTTGTTGTTGTTTTTCAATGTTGAGGTTGTTGTTGAATTTGTTGGTGTTTTTCAATGTTGAGGTTGTTGTTGTTTTTCAATGTTGAGGTTGTTGTTGAATTTGTTGGTGTTTTTCAATGTTGAGGTTGTTGTTGTTTTTCAATGTTGAGGTTGTTGTTGAATTTGTTGGTGTTTTTCAATGTTGAGGTTGTTGTTGAATTTGTTGGTGTTTTTCAATGTTGAGGTTGTTGTTGCTTTTCAATGTTGAGGTTATTGTTGAATTTGTTGGTGTTTTTCAATGTTGAGGTTGTTGTTGTTTTTCAATGTTGAGGTTGTTGTTGAATTTGTTGGTGTTTCTCAATGTTGAGTTTGTTGTTTTTTTCAATGTTGAGGTTGTTGTTGAATTTGTTGGTGTTTTTCTATGTTGAGGTTGTTGTTGTTTTTCAATGTTGAGGTTGTTGTTGAATTTGTTGGTGTTTTTCAACCTTGAGGTTGTTGTTGAATTTGTTGGTGTTTTTCAATGTTGAGGTTGTTGTTGTTTTTCAATGTTGAGGTTGTTGAATTTGTTGGTGTTTTTCAATCTTGAGTTTGTTGTTGAATTTGTTGGTGTTTTTCAATGTTGAAGTTGTTGTTGAATTTGTTGGTGTTTTGCAATGTTGAGGTTGTTGTTGTTTTTCAATGTTGAGGTTGTTGTTGAGTTTGTTGGTGTTTTTCAATGTTGAGGTTGTTGTTGAATTTGTTGGTGTTTTTCAATGTTGAAGTTTTTGTTGAATTTGTTGGTGTTTTTCAATGTTGAGGTTGCTGTTGTTTTTCAATGTTGAGGTTGTTGTTGAAGTTGTTGGTTTTTTTCAATGTTGAGGTTGTTGTTGTTTTTCAATGCTGAGGTTTGTTGTTGAATTTGTTGTTGTTTTTCAATGTTGAAGTTGTTGTTGAATTTGTTGGTGTTTTTCAATGTAGAGGTTGTTGTTGTTTTTCAATGTTGAGGTTGTTGTTGAATTTGTAGGTGTTTTTCAATGTTGAGGTTGTTGTTGTTTTTCAATGTTGAGGTTGTTGTTGAATTTGTTGGTGTTTATCAATGTTGAAGTTGTTGTTGAATTTGTTGGTGTTTTTCAATGTTGAGTTTGTTGTTGTTTTTCAATGTTGAGGTTGTTGTTGAATTTGTTGGTGTTTTTCAATGTTGAGGTTGTTGTTGTTTTTCAATGTTGAGGTTTTTGTTGAATTTGTTGGTGTTTTTCAATGTTGAGGTTGTTGTTGTTTTTCAATGTTGAGGTTGTTGTTGAATTTGTTGGTGTTTTTCAATGTTGAGGTTGTTGTTGTTTTTCAATGTTGAGGTTGTTGTTGTATTTGTTGGTGTTTTTCAATTTCGAGGTTGTTGTTGAATTTGTTGGTGTTTTTCAATGTTGAAGTTGTTGTTGAATTTGTTGGTGTTTTTCAATGTTGAGGTTGTTGTTGTTTTTCAATGTTGAGGTTGTTGTTGAATTTGTTGGTGTTTTTCAATGTTGAGGTTGTTGTTGTTTTTCAATTTTGAGGTTGTTGTTGAATTTGTTGGTGTTTTTCAATGTTGAGGTTGTTGTTGTTTTTCAATGTTGAGGTTGTTGTTGAATTTGTTGGTGTTTTTCAATGTTGAGGTTGTTGTTGAATTTGTTGGTGTTTTTCAATGTTGAGGTTGTTGTTGTTTTTCAATGTTGAGGTTATTGTTGAATTTGTTGGTGTTTTTCAATGTTAAGGTTGTTCTTGTTTTTCAATGTTGAGGTTGTTGTTGAATTTGTTGGTGTTTCTCAATGTTGAGTTTGTTGTTGTTTTTCAATGTTGAGGTTGTTGTTGAATTTGTTGGTGTTTTTCTATGTTGAGGTTGTTGTTGTTTTTCAATGTTGAGGTTGTTGTTGAATTTGTTGGTGTTATTCAATGTTGAGGTTGTTGTTGTTTTTCAATGTTGAGGTTGTTGTTGAATTTGTTGGTGTTTTTCAACGTTGAGGTTGTTGTTGAATTTGTTGGTGTTTTTCAATGTTGAGGTTGTTGTTGAATTTGTTGGTGTTTCTCAATGTTGAGTTTGTTGTTGTTTTTCAATGTTGAGGTTGTTGTTGAATTTGTTGGTGTTTTTCTATGTCGAGGTTGTTGTTGTTTTTCAATGTTGAGGTTGTTGTTGAATTTGTTGGTTTTATTCAATGTTGAGGTTCTTGTCGTTTTTCAATGTTGAGGTTGTTGTAGAATTTGTTGGTGTTTTTCAACGTTAAGGTTGTTGTTGAATTTGTTGGTGTTTTTCAATGTTGAGGTTGTTGTTGTTTTCAATGTTGAGGTTGTTGAATTTGTTGGTGTTTTTCAATCTTGAGTTTGTTGTTGAATTTGTTGGTGCTTTTCAATGTTGAGGTTGTTGTTGAATTTGTTGGTGTTTTTCAATGTTGAGGTTGTTGTTGTTTTTCAATGTTGAGGTTGTTGTTGAGTTTGTTGGTGTTTTTCAATGTTGAGGGTGTTGTTGAATTTGTTGGTGTTTTTCAATGTTGAGGTTGTTGTTGTTTTTAAATGTTGAGGTTGTTGTTGAATTTGTTGGTGTTTTTTCAATTTTGAGGTTGTTGGTGTTTTTCAATGTTGAGGTTGTTGTTGAATTTGTTGGTGTTATTCAATGTTGAGGTTGTTGTTGTTTTTCAATGTTGAGGTTGTTGTTGAATTTGTTGGTGTTTTTCAATGTTCAGGTTGTTGTTGAATTTGTTGGTGTTTTTCAATGTTGAGGTTGTTGTTGTTTTTCAATGTTGAGGTTGTTGAATTTGTTGGTGTTTTTCAATCTTGAGTTTGTTGTTGAATTTTTGGTGTTTTTCAATGTTGAAGTTGTTGTTGAATTTGTTGGTGTTTTTCAATGTTGAGGTTGTTGTTGTTTTTCAATGTTGAGGTTGTTGTTGAATTTGTTGGTGTTTTTCAATGTTGAGGTTGTTGTTGTTTTTCAATGCTGAGGTTGTTGTTGAATTTGTTGGTGTTTTTCAATGTTGAGGTTGTTGTTGAATTTGTTGGTGTTTTTCAATGTTGAGGTTGTTGTTGTTTTTCAATGTTGAGGTTGTTGTTGAATTTGTTGGTGTTTTTCAATGTTGAGGTTGTTGTTGTTTTTCAATGTTGAGGTTGTTGTTGAATTTGTTGGTGTTTTTCAATGTTGAGGTTGTTGTTGAATTTGTTGGTGTTTTTCAATGTTGAGGTTGTTGTTGTTTTTCAATGTTGAGGTTGTTGTTGAATTTGTTGGTGTTTTTCTATGTTGAGGTTGTTGTTGATTTTCAATGTTGAGGTTGTTGTTGAATTTGTTGGTGTTTCTCAATGTTGAGTTTGTTGTTTTTTTCAATGTTGAGGTTGTTGTTGAATTTGTTGGTGTTTTTCTATGTTGAGGTTGTTGTTGATTTTCAATGTTGAGGTTGTTGTTGAATTTGTTGGTGTTATTCAATGTTGAGGTTGTTGTTGTTTTTCAATGTTGAGGTTGTTGTTGAATTTGTTGTTGTTTTTCAACGTTGAGGTTGTTGTTGTTTTTCAATGTTGAGGTTGTTGAATTTGTTGGTGTTTTTCAATCTTGAGTTTGTTGTTGAATTTGTTGGTGTTTTTCAATGTTGAAGTTGTTGTTGAATTTGTTGGTGTTTTTCAATGTTGAGGTTGTTGTTGTTTTTCAATGTTGAGGTTGTTGTTGAGTTTGTTGGTGTTTTTCAATGTTGAGGTTGTTGTTGAATTTGTTGGTGTTTTTCAATGTTGAGGTTGTTGTTGTTTTTAAATGTTGAGGTTGTTGTTGAATTTGTTGGTGTTTTTTCAATTTTGAGGTTGTTGGTGTTTTTCAATGTTGAGGTTGTTGTTGAATTTGATGGTGTTTATCAATGTCGAGGTTGTTGTTGAATTTGTTGGTGTTTTTCAATGTTGAAGTTGTTGTTGAATTTGTTGGTGTTTTTCAATTTCGAGGTTGTTGTTGAATTTGTTGGTGTTTTTCAATGTTGAAGTTTTTGTTGAATTTGTTGGTGTTTTTCAATGTTGAGGTTGTTGTTGTTTTTCAATGTTGAGGTTGTTGTTGAAGTTGTTGGTTTTTTTCAATGTTGAGGTTGTTGTAGTTTTTCAATGCTGAGGTTGTTGTTGAATTTGTTGGTGTTTTTCAATGTTGAGGTTGTTGTTGAATTTGTTGGTGTTTTTCAATGTTGAGGTTGTTGTTGTTTTTCAATGTTGAGGTTGTTGTTGAATTGGTTGGTGTTTTTCAATGTTGAGGTTGTTGTTGTTTTTCAATGTTGAGGTTGTTGTTGAATTTGTTGGTGTTTTTCAATGTTGAAGTTGTTGTTGAATTTGTTGGTGTTTTTCAATGTTGAGTTTGTTGTTGTTTTTCAATGTTGAGGTTGTTTTTGAATTTGTTGGTGTTTTTCAATGTTGAGGTTGTTGTTGTTTTTCAATGTTGAGGTTGTTGTTGAATTTGCTGGTGTTTTTCAATGTTGAGGTTGTTGTTGTTTTTCAATGTTGAGGTTGTTGTTGAATTTGTTGGTGTTTTTCAATGTTGAGGTTGTTGTTGTTTTTCAATGTTGAGGTTGTTGTTGTATTTGTTGGTGTTTTTCAATTTCGAGGTTGTTGTTGAATTTGTTGGTGTTTTTCAATGTTGAAGTTGTTGTTGAATTTGTTGGTGTTTTTCAATGTTGAGGTTGTTGTTGTTTTTCAATGTTGAGGCTGTTGTTGAATTTGTTGGTGTTTTTCAATGTTGAGGTTGTTGTTGTTTTACAATGCTGAGGTTGTTGTTGAATTTGTTGGTGTTTTTCAATGTTGAGGTTGTTGTTGAATTTGTTGGTGTTTTTCAATGTTGAGGTTGTTGTTGTTTTTCAATGTTGAGGTTGTTGTTGAATTTGTTGGTGTTTTTCAATGATCAGGTTGTTGTTGTTTTTCAATGTTGAAGTTTTTGTTGAATTTGTTGGTGTTTTTCAATGTTGAGGTTGTTGTTGTTTTTCAATGTTGAGGTTGTTGTTGAATTTGTTGGTGTTTTTCAATGTTGAGGTTGCTGTTGTTTTTCAATGCTGAGGTTGTCGTTGAATTTGTTGGTGTTTTTCAATGTTGAGGTTCTTGTTGAATTTGTTGGTGTTTTTTCAATGTTGAGGTTGTTGGTGTTTTTCAATGTTGAGGTTGTTGTTGAATTTGTTGGTGTTTTTCAATGTTGAGGTTGTTGTTGTTTTTCAATGTTGAGGTTGTTGTTGAATTTGTTGGTGTTTTTCAATGTTGAAGTTGTTGTTGAATTTGTTGGTGTTTTTCAATGTTGAGGTTGTTGTTGTTTTTCAATGAAGAGGTTGTTGTTGAATTTGTTGGTGTTTTTCAATGTTGAGTTTGTTGTTGTTTTTCAATGTTGAGGTTGTTGTTGAATTTGTTGGTGTTTTTCAATGTTGAGGTTGTTGTTGTTTTTCAATGTTGAGGTTGTTGTTGAATTTGTTGGTGTTTTTCAATGTTGAGGTTGTTGGTTTTTTTCAATGTTGAGGTTGTTGTTGAATTTGTTGGTGTTTTTCAATGTTGAGGTTGTTGTTGAATTTGTTGGTGTTTTTCAATGTTGAGGTTGTTGTTGTTTTTCAATGTTGAGGTTGTTGTTGAGTTTGTTGGTGTTTTTCAATTTTGAGGATGTTGTTGTTTTTCAATGTTGAGGTTGTTGTTGAATTTGTTGGTGTTTTTCCATGATGAGGTTGTTGTTGTTTTTCAAAGTTGAGGTTGCTGTTGAATTTGTTGGTGTTTTCAAATTCGGGGTTGTTGTTGAATTTGTTGGTGTTTTTCAACGTTGAATTTTTTGTTGAATTTGGTGGTGTTTTTCAATGTTGTGGTTGTTGTTTTTAAATGTTGAGGTTGTTGTTGAATTTGTTGGTGTTTTTAAATGTTGAGGTTTTTGTTGTTTATCAATGTTGAGGTTGTTGTTGAATTTGTTGGTGTTTTTCAGTGTTGAGGTTGTTGTTGAATTTGTTGGTGTTTTTCAATGTTGAGGTTGTTGTTGTTTTTCAATGTTGAGGTTGTTGTTGAATTTGCTGGTGTTTTACAATGTTGAGTTTGTTGTTGAATTTGTTGGTGTTTTTCAATGTTGAGGTTGTTGTTGAATTTGTTGGTGTTTTTCAATGTTGAGGTTGTTGCTGTTTTTCAATGTTGAGGTTGTTGTTGAATTTGTTGCTGTTTTTCAGTGTTGAGATTGTTGTTGTTTTTCAATGTTGAGGTTGTTGTTGAATTTGTTGGTGTTTTTAAATGTTGAGGTTGTTGTTGAATTTGTTGGTGTTTTTCAATGTTGAGGTTGTTGTTTTTCAATGTTGAGGTTATTGTTGAATTTGTTGGTGTTTTTCAATTTCGAGGTTGTTGTTGAATTTGTTGGTGTTTTTCAATGTTGAGGTTGTTGTTGTTTTTCAATGTTGAGGTTGTTGTTGAATTTGTTGGTGTTTTTCAATGTTGAGTTTGTTGTCGAATTTGTTGGTGTTTTTCAATGTTGAGGTTGTTGTTGAATTTGTTGGTGTTTTTCAATGTTGAGGTTGTTGTTGAATTTGTTGGTGTTTTTCAATGTTGAGGTTGTTGCTGTTTTTCAATGTTGAGGTTGTTGTTGAATTTGTTGGGGCTTTTAAATGTTGAGGTTGTTGTTGAATTTGTTGGTGTTATTCAATGTTGAGGTTGTTGTTGTTTTTCAATGTTGAGGTTGTTGTTGAATTTGTTGTTGTTTTTCAACGTTGAGGTTGTTGTTGTTTTTCAATGTTGAGGTTGTTGAATTTGTTGGTGTTTTTCAATCTTGAGTTTGTTGTTGAATTTGTTGGTGTTTTTCAATGTTGAAGTTGTTGTTGAATTTGTTGGTGTTTTTCAATGTTGAGGTTGTTGTTGTTTTTCAATGTTGAGGTTGTTGTTGAGTTTGTTGGTGTTTTTCAATGTTGAGGTTGTTGTTGAATTTGTTGGTGTTTTTCAATGTTGAGGTTGTTGTTGTTTTTAAATGTTGAGGTTGTTGTTGAATTTGTTGGTGTTTTTTCAATTTTGAGGTTGTTGGTGTTTTTCAATGTTGAGGTTGTTGTTGAATTTGATGGTGTTTATCAATGTCGAGGTTGTTGTTGAATTTGTTGGTGTTTTTCAATGTTGAAGTTGTTGTTGAATTTGTTGGTGTTTTTCAATTTCGAGGTTGTTGTTGAATTTGTTGGTGTTTTTCAATGTTGAAGTTTTTGTTGAATTTGTTGGTGTTTTTCAATGTTGAGGTTGTTGTTGTTTTTCAATGTTGAGGTTGTTGTTGAAGTTGTTGGTTTTTTTCAATGTTGAGGTTGTTGTAGTTTTTCAATGCTGAGGTTGTTGTTGAATTTGTTGGTGTTTTTCAATGTTGAGGTTGTTGTTGAATTTGTTGGTGTTTTTCAATGTTGAGGTTGTTGTTGTTTTTCAATGTTGAGGTTGTTGTTGAATTGGTTGGTGTTTTTCAATGTTGAGGTTGTTGTTGTTTTTCAATGTTGAGGTTGTTGTTGAATTTGTTGGTGTTTTTCAATGTTGAAGTTGTTGTTGAATTTGTTGGTGTTTTTCAATGTTGAGTTTGTTGTTGTTTTTCAATGTTGAGGTTGTTTTTGAATTTGTTGGTGTTTTTCAATGTTGAGGTTGTTGTTGTTTTTCAATGTTGAGGTTGTTGTTGAATTTGCTGGTGTTTTTCAATGTTGAGGTTGTTGTTGTTTTTCAATGTTGAGGTTGTTGTTGAATTTGTTGGTGTTTTTCAATGTTGAGGTTGTTGTTGTTTTTCAATGTTGAGGTTGTTGTTGTATTTGTTGGTGTTTTTCAATTTCGAGGTTGTTGTTGAATTTGTTGGTGTTTTTCAATGTTGAAGTTGTTGTTGAATTTGTTGGTGTTTTTCAATGTTGAGGTTGTTGTTGTTTTTCAATGTTGAGGCTGTTGTTGAATTTGTTGGTGTTTTTCAATGTTGAGGTTGTTGTTGTTTTACAATGCTGAGGTTGTTGTTGAATTTGTTGGTGTTTTTCAATGTTGAGGTTGTTGTTGAATTTGTTGGTGTTTTTCAATGTTGAGGTTGTTGTTGTTTTTCAATGTTGAGGTTGTTGTTGAATTTGTTGGTGTTTTTCAATGATCAGGTTGTTGTTGTTTTTCAATGTTGAAGTTTTTGTTGAATTTGTTGGTGTTTTTCAATGTTGAGGTTGTTGTTGTTTTTCAATGTTGAGGTTGTTGTTGAATTTGTTGGTGTTTTTCAATGTTGAGGTTGCTGTTGTTTTTCAATGCTGAGGTTGTCGTTGAATTTGTTGGTGTTTTTCAATGTTGAGGTTCTTGTTGAATTTGTTGGTGTTTTTCAATGTTGAGGTTGTTGGTGTTTTTCAATGTTGAGGTTGTTGTTGAATTTGTTGGTGTTTTTCAATGTTGAGGTTGTTGTTGTTTTTCAATGTTGAGGTTGTTGTTGAATTTGTTGGTGTTTTTCAATGTTGAAGTTGTTGTTGAATTTGTTGGTGTTTTTCAATGTTGAGGTTGTTGTTGTTTTTCAATGAAGAGGTTGTTGTTGAATTTGTTGGTGTTTTTCAATGTTGAGTTTGTTGTTGTTTTTCAATGTTGAGGTTGTTGTTGAATTTGTTGGTGTTTTTCAATGTTGAGGTTGTTGTTGTTTTTCAATGTTGAGGTTGTTGTTGAATTTGTTGGTGTTTTTCAATGTTGAGGTTGTTGGTTTTTTTCAATGTTGAGGTTGTTGTTGAATTTGTTGGTGTTTTTCAATGTTGAGGTTGTTGTTGAATTTGTTGGTGTTTTTCAATGTTGAGGTTGTTGTTGTTTTTCAATGTTGAGGTTGTTGTTGAGTTTGTTGGTGTTTTTCAATTTTGAGGATGTTGTTGTTTTTCAATGTTGAGGTTGTTGTTGAATTTGTTGGTGTTTTTCCATGATGAGGTTGTTGTTGTTTTTCAAAGTTGAGGTTGCTGTTGAATTTGTTGGTGTTTTCAAATTCGGGGTTGTTGTTGAATTTGTTGGTGTTTTTCAACGTTGAATTTTTTGTTGAATTTGGTGGTGTTTTTCAATGTTGTGGTTGTTGTTTTTAAATGTTGAGGTTGTTGTTGAATTTGTTGGTGTTTTTAAATGTTGAGGTTTTTGTTGTTTATCAATGTTGAGGTTGTTGTTGAATTTGTTGGTGTTTTTCAGTGTTGAGGTTGTTGTTGAATTTGTTGGTGTTTTTCAATGTTGAGGTTGTTGTTGTTTTTCAATGTTGAGGTTGTTGTTGAATTTGCTGGTGTTTTACAATGTTGAGTTTGTTGTTGAATTTGTTGGTGTTTTTCAATGTTGAGGTTGTTGTTGAATTTGTTGGTGTTTTTCAATGTTGAGGTTGTTGCTGTTTTTCAATGTTGAGGTTGTTGTTGAATTTGTTGCTGTTTTTCAGTGTTGAGATTGTTGTTGTTTTTCAATGTTGAGGTTGTTGTTGAATTTGTTGGTGTTTTTAAATGTTGAGGTTGTTGTTGAATTTGTTGGTGTTTTTCAATGTTGAGGTTGTTGTTTTTCAATGTTGAGGTTATTGTTGAATTTGTTGGTGTTTTTCAATTTCGAGGTTGTTGTTGAATTTGTTGGTGTTTTTCAATGTTGAGGTTGTTGTTGTTTTTCAATGTTGAGGTTGTTGTTGAATTTGTTGGTGTTTTTCAATGTTGAGTTTGTTGTCGAATTTGTTGGTGTTTTTCAATGTTGAGGTTGTTGTTGAATTTGTTGGTGTTTTTCAATGTTGAGGTTGTTGTTGAATTTGTTGGTGTTTTTCAATGTTGAGGTTGTTGCTGTTTTTCAATGTTGAGGTTGTTGTTGAATTTGTTGGGGCTTTTAAATGTTGAGGTTGTTGTTGAATTTGTTGGTGTTATTCAATGTTGAGGTTGTTGTTGTTTTTCAATGTTGAGGTTGTTGTTGAATTTGTTGTTGTTTTTCAACGTTGAGGTTGTTGTTGTTTTTCAATGTTGAGGTTGTTGAATTTGTTGGTGTTTTTCAATCTTGAGTTTGTTGTTGAATTTGTTGGTGTTTTTCAATGTTGAAGTTGTTGTTGAATTTGTTGGTGTTTTTCAATGTTGAGGTTGTTGTTGTTTTTCAATGTTGAGGTTGTTGTTGAATTTGTTGGTGTTTTTCAATGCTGCGGTTGTTGTTGTTTTTCAATGCTGAGGT
This sequence comes from Isurus oxyrinchus, assembly GCA_026770705.1. Taxonomy (NCBI): domain Eukaryota; kingdom Metazoa; phylum Chordata; class Chondrichthyes; order Lamniformes; family Lamnidae; genus Isurus; species Isurus oxyrinchus. The sequence goes on from JANJGN010000663.1 coordinate 217,177, forward strand.
TGTTGTTGAATTTGTTGGTGTTTTTCAATGTTGAGGTTGTTGTTGTTTTTCAATGTCGGGATTGTTGTTGAATTTGTTGGTGTTTTTCAATGTTGAATTTTTTGTTGAATTTGTTGGCGTTTTTCAATGTTGAGATTGTTGTTTTTCAATGTTGAGGTTGTTGTTGAATTTTTTAGCTTTTTAAAATGTTGAGGTTGTTGTTGAATTTGTTGGTGTTTTCAATGTTGAGGTTGTTGTTGATATTGTTGGTGTTTTTAAATGTTGAGGTTGTTGCTGAATTTGCTGGTGTTTTGCAATTTTGAGGTTGTTGTTGTTTTTCAATGTTGAGGTTGTTGTTGAATTTGTTGGTGTTTGTCAATGTTGAGGTTGTTGTTGTTTTTCAATGTTGAGGTTGTTGTTGTATTTGTTGGTGTTTTTCAATTTCGAGGTTGTTGTTGAATATGTTGGTGTTTTTCAATGTTGAGTTTGTTGTTGTGTTTCAATGTTGAGATTGTTGTTGATTTTGTTGGTGTTTTTCAATGTTGAGGTTGTTGTTGTTTTTCAATGTTGAGGTTGTTGTTGAATTTGTTGGTGTTTTCAATGTTGAGGTTGTTGTTGAATTTGTTGGTGTTTTTCAATGTTGAGGTTGTTGTTGTTTTTCAATGTTGAGGTTGTTGTTGAATTTGTTGGTGTTTCTCAATGTTGAGTTTGTTGTTGTTTTTTAATGTTGAGGTTGTTGTTGAATTTGTTGGTGTTTTTCTATGTTGAGGTTGTTGTTGTTTTTCAATGTTGAGGTTGTTGTTGAATTTGTTGGTGTTATTCAATGTTGAGGTTGTTGTTGTTTTTCAATGTTGAGGTTGTTGTTGAATTTGTTGGTGTTTTTCAACGTTGAGGTTGTTGTTGAATTTGTTGGTGTTTTTCAATGTTGAAGTTGTTGTTGTTTTTCAATGTTGAGGTTGTTGAATTTGTTGGTGTTTTTCAATCTTGAGTTTGTTGTTGAATTTGTTGGTGTTTTTCAATGTTGAGGTTGTTGTTGAATTTGATGGTGTTTTTCAATGTTGAGGTTGTTGTTGTTTTTCAATGTTGAGGTTGTTGTTGAGTTTGTTGGTGTTTTTCAATGTTGAGGTTGTTGTTGAATTTGTTGGTGTTTTTCAATGTTGAGGTTGTTGTTGTTTTTAAATGTTGAGGTTGTTGTTGAATTTGTTGGTGTTTTTTCAATTTTGAGGTTGTTGGTGTTTTTCAATGTTGAGGTTGTTGTTGAATTTGATGGTGTTTTTCAATGTCGAGGATGTTGTTGAATTTGTTGGTGTTTTTCAATGTTGAAGTTGTTGTTGAATTTGTTGGTGTTTTTCAATGTTGAGGTTGTTGTTGTTTTTCAATGTTGAGGTTGTTGTTGAAGTTGTTGGTTTTTTTCAATGTTGAGGTTGTTGTTGTTTTTCAATGCTGAGGTTGTTGTGGAATTTGTTGGTGTTTTTCAATGTTGAGGTTGTTCTTGAATTTGTTGGTGTTTTTCAATGTTGAGGTTGTTGTTGTTTTTCAATGTTGAGGTTGTTGTTGAATTTGTTGGTGTTTTTCAGTGTTGAGGTTGTTGTTGTTTTTCAATGTTGAGGTAGTTGTTGAATTTGTTGGTGTTTTTCAATGTTGAAGTTGTTGTTGAATTTGTTGGTGTTTTTCAAAGTTGAGTTTGTTGTTGTTTTTCAATGTTTAGGTTGTTGTTGAATTTGTTGGTGTTTTTCAATGTTGAGGTTGTTGTTGTTTTTCAATGTTGAGGTTGTTGTTGAATTTGTTGGTGTTTTTCAATGTTGAGGTTGTTGTTGTTTTTCAATGTTGAGGTTGTTGTTGAATTTGTTGGTGTTTTTCAATGTTGAGGTTGTTGTTGTTTTTCAATGTTGAGGTTGTTGTTGTATTTGTTGGTGTTTTTCAATTTCGAGGTTGTTGTTGAATTTGTTGGTGTTTTTCAATGTTGAAGTTGTTGTTGAATTTGTTGGTGTTTTTCAATGTTGAGGTTGTTGTTGTTTTTCAATGTTGAGGCTGTTGTTGAATTTGTTGGTGTTTTTCAATGTTGAGGTTGTTGTTGTTTTTCAATGCTGAGGTTGTTGTTGAATTTGTTGGTGTTTTTCAATGTTGAGGATGTTGTTGAATTTGTTGGTGTTTTTCAATGTTGAGGTTGTTGTTGTTTTTCAATGTTGAGGTTGTTGTTGAATTTGTTGGTGTTTTTAAATGTTGAGGTTTTTGTTGTTTATCAATGTTGAGGTTGTTGTTGAATTTGTTGGTGTTTTTCAATGTTGAGGTTGTTGTTGAATATGTTGGTGTTTTTCAATGTTGAGGTTGTTGTTGTTTTTCAATGTTGAGGTTGTTGTTGAATTTGTTGCTGTTTTTCAGTGTTGAGATTGTTGTTGTTTTTCAATGTTGAGGTTGTTGTTGAATTTGTTGGTGTTTTTAAATGTTGAGGTTGTTGTTGAATTTGTTGGTGTTTTTCAATGTTGAGGTTGTTGTTTTTCAATGTTGAGGTTGTTGTTGAATTTGTTGGTGTTTTTCAATTTCGAGGTTGTTGTTGAATTTGTTGGTGTTTTTCAATGTTGAGGTTGTTGTTGTTTTTCAATGTTGAGGTTGTTGTTGAATTTGTTGGTGTTTTTCAATGTTGAGTTTCTTGTCGAATTTGTTGGTGTTTTTCAATGTTGAGGTTGTTGTTGTTTTTCAATGTTGAGGTTGTTGTTGAATTTGCTGGTGTTTTACAATGTTGAGTTTGTTGTTGAATTTGTTGGTGTTTTTCAATGTTGAGGTTGTTGTTGAATTTGTTGGTGTTTTTCAATGTTGAGGTTGTTGTTGAATTTGTTGGTGTTTTTCAATGTTGAGGTTGTTGCTGTTTTTCAATGTTGAGGTTGTTGTTGAATTTGTTGCTGTTTTTCAGTGTTGAGATTGTTGTTGTTTTTCAATGTTGAGGTTGTTGTTGAATTTGTTGGTGTTTTTAAATGTTGAGGTTGTTGTTGAATTTGTTGGTGTTTTTCAATGTTGAGGTTGTTGTTTTTCAATGTTGAGGTTATTGTTGAATTTGTTTTTTGTTTTTCAATTTCGATGTTGTTGTTGAATTTGTTGGTGTTTTTCAATGTTGAGGTTGTTGTTGTTTTTCAATGTTGAGGTTGTTGTTGAATTTGTTGGTGTTTTTCAATGTTGAGTTTGTTGTCGAATTTGTTGGTGTTTTTCAATGTTGAGGTTGTTGTTGAATTTGTTGGTGTTTTTCAATGTTGAGGTTGTTGTTGAATTTGTTGGTGTTTTTCAATGTTGAGGTTGTTGCTGTTTTTCAATGTTGAGGTTGTTGTTGAATTTGTTGGTGCTTTTAAATGTTGAGGTTGTTGTTGAATTTGTTGGTGTTTTTCAATGTTGAGGTTGTTGTTTTTCAATGTTGAGGTTGTTGTTGAATTTGTTGGTGTTTTTCAATGTTGAGGTTGTTGTTTTTCAATGTTGAGGTTGTTGTTGAATTTGTTGGTGTTTTTCAATTTCGAGGTTGTTGTTGAATTTGTTGGTGTTTTTCAATGTTGAAGTTGTTGTTGAATTTGTTGGTGTTTTTCAATGTTGAGGTTGTTGTTGTTTTTCAATGTTGAGGTTGTTGTTGAATTTGTTGGTGTTTTTCAATGCTGCGGTTGTTGTTGTTTTTCAATGCTGAGGTTGTTGTTGAATTTGTTGGTGTTTTTCAATGTTGAGGTTGTTGTTGTTTTTCAATGTCGGGATTGTTGTTGAATTTGTTGGTGTTTTTCAATGTTGAATTTTTTGTTAAATTTGTTGGCGTTTTTCAATGTTGAGATTGTTGTTTTTCAATGTTGAGGTTGTTGTTGAATTTTTTAGCTTTTTAAAATGTTGAGGTTGTTGTTGAATTTGTTGGTGTTTTCAATGTTGAGATTGTTGTTGAAATTGTTGGTGTTTTTAAATGTTGAGGTTGTTGCTGAATTTGCTGGTGTTTTGCAATTTTGAGGTTGTTGTTGTTTTTCAATGTTGAGGTTGTTGTTGAATTTGTTGGTGTTTGTCAATGTTGAGGTTGTTGTTGTTTTTCAATGTTGAGGTTGTTGTTGTATTTGTTGGTGTTTTTCAATTTCGAGGTTGTTGTTGAATATGTTGGTGTTTTTCAATGTTGAGTTTGTTGTTGTGTTTCAATGTTGAGATTGTTGTTGATTTTGTTGGTGTTTTTCAATGTTGAGGTTGTTGTTGAATATGTTGGTGTTTTTCAATGTTGAGGTTGTTGTTGTTTTTCAATGTTGAGGTTGTTGTTGAATTTGTTGCTGTTTTTCAGTGTTGAGATTGTTGTTGTTTTTCAATGTTGAGGTTGTTGTTGAATTTGTTGGTGTTTTTAAATGTTGAGGTTGTTGTTGAATTTGTTGGTGTTTTTCAATGTTGAGGTTGTTGTTTTTCAATGTTGAGGTTGTTGTTGAATTTGTTGGTGTTTTTCAATTTCGAGGTTGTTGTTGAATTTGTTGGTGTTTTTCAATGTTGAGGTTGTTGTTGTTTTTCAATGTTGAGGTTGTTGTTGAATTTGTTGGTGTTTTTCAATGTTGAGTTTCTTGTCGAATTTGTTGGTGTTTTTCAATGTTGAGGTTGTTGTTGTTTTTCAATGTTGAGGTTGTTGTTGAATTTGCTGGTGGTTTACAATGTTGAGTTTGTTGTTGAATTTGTTGGTGTTTTTCAATGTTGAGGTTGTTGTTGAATTTGTTGGTGTTTTTCAATGTTGAGGTTGTTGTTGAATTTGTTGGTGTTTTTCAATGTTGAGGTTGTTGCTGTTTTTCAATGTTGAGGTTGTTGTTGAATTTGTTGCTGTTTTTCATTGTTGAGATTGTTGTTGTTTTTCAATGTTGAGGTTGTTGTTGAATTTGTTGGTGTTTTTAAATGTTGAGGTTGTTGTTGAATTTGTTGGTGTTTTTCAATGTTGAGGTTGTTGTTTTTCAATGTTGAGGTTATTGTTGAATTTGTTTTTTGTTTTTCAATTTCGAGGTTGTTGTTGAATTTGTTGGTGTTTTTCAATGTTGAGGTTGTTGTTGTTTTTCAATGTTGAGGTTGTTGTTGAATTTGTTGGTGTTTTTCAATGTTGAGTTTGTTGTCGAATTTGTTGGTGTTTTTCAATGTTGAGGTTGTTGTTGAATTTGTTGGTGTTTTTCAATGTTGAGGTTGTTGTTGAATTTGTTGGTGTTTTTCAATGTTGAGGTTGTTGCTGTTTTTCAATGTTGAGGTTGTTGTTGAATTTGTTGGTGCTTTTAAATGTTGAGGTTGTTGTTGAATTTGTTGGTGTTTTTCAATGTTGAGGTTGTTGTTTTTCAATGTTGAGGTTGTTGTTGAATTTGTTGGTGTTTTTCAATGTTGAGGTTGTTGTTTTTCAATGTTGAGGTTGTTGTTGAATTTGTTGGTGTTTTTCAATATCGAGGTTGTTGTTGAATTTGTTGGTGTTTTTCAATGTTGAAGTTGTTGTTGAATTTGTTGGTGTTTTTCAATGTTGAGGTTGTTGTTGTTTTTCAATGTTGAGGTTGTTGTTGAATTTGTTGGTGTTTTTCAATGCTGCGGTTGTTGTTGTTTTTCAATGCTGAGGTTGTTGTTGAATTTGTTGGTGTTTTTCAATGTTGAGGTTGTTGTTGTTTTTCAATGTCGGGATTGTTGTTGAATTTGTTGGTGTTTTTCAATGTTGAATTTTTTGTTGAATTTGTTGGCGTTTTTCAATGTTGAGATTGTTGTTTTTCAATGTTGAGGTTGTTGTTGAATTTTTTAGCTTTTTAAAATGTTGAGGTTGTTGTTGAATTTGTTGGTGTTTTCAATGTTGAGGTTGTTGTTGAAATTGTTGGTGTTTTTAAATGTTGAGGTTGTTGCTGAATTTGCTGGTGTTTTGCAATTTTGAGGTTGTTGTTGTTTTTCAATGTTGAGGTTGTTGTTGAATTTGTTGGTGTTTGTCAATGTTGAGGTTGTTGTTGTTTTTCAATGTTGAGGTTGTTGTTGTATTTGTTGGTGTTTTTCAATTTCGAGGTTGTTGTTGAATATGTTGGTGTTTTTCAATGTTGAGTTTGTTGTTGTGTTTCAATGTTGAGATTGTTGTTGATTTTGTTGGTGTTTTTCAATGTTGAGGTTGTTGTTGTTTTTCAATGTTGAGGTTGTTGTTGAATTTGTTGGTGTTTTCAATGTTGAGGTTGTTGTTGAATTTGTTGGTGTTTTTCAATGTTGAGGTTGTTGTTGTTTTTCAATGTTGAGGTTGTTGTTGAATTTGTTGGTGTTTCTCAATGTTGAGTTTGTTGTTGTTTTTTAATGTTGAGGTTGTTGTTGAATTTGTTGGTGTTTTTCTATGTTGAGGTTGTTGTTGTTTTTCAATGTTGAGGTTTTTGTGAATTTGTTGGTGTTATTCAATGTTGAGGTTGTTGTTGTTTTTCAATGTTGAGGTTGTTGTTGAATTTGTTGGTGTTTTTCAACGTTGAGGTTGTTGTTGAATTTGTTGGTGTTTTTCAATGTTGAAGTTGTTGTTGTTTTTCAATGTTGAGGTTGTTGAATTTGTTGGTGTTTTTCAATCTTGAGTTTGTTGTTGAATTTGTTGGTGTTTTTCAATGTTGAGGTTGTTGTTGAATTTGATGGTGTTTTTCAATGTTGAGGTTGTTGTTGTTTTTCAATGTTGAGGTTGTTGTTGAGTTTGTTGGTGTTTTTCAATGTTGAGGTTGTTGTTGAATTTGTTGGTGTTTTTCAATGTTGAGGTTGTTGTTGTTTTTAAATGTTGAGGTTGTTGTTGAATTTGTTGGTGTTTTTTCAATTTTGAGGTTGTTGGTGTTTTTCAATGTTGAGGTTGTTGTTGAATTTGATGGTGTTTTTCAATGTCGAGGATGTTGTTGAATTTGTTGGTGTTTTTCAATGTTGAAGTTGTTGTTGAATTTGTTGGTGTTTTTCAATGTTGAGGTTGTTGTTGTTTTTCAATGTTGAGGTTGTTGTTGAAGTTGTTGGTTTTTTTCAATGTTGAGGTTGTTGTTGTTTTTCAATGCTGAGGTTGTTGTGGAATTTGTTGGTGTTTTTCAATGTTGAGGTTGTTCTTGAATTTGTTGGTGTTTTTCAATGTTGAGGTTGTTGTTGTTTTTCAATGTTGAGGTTGTTGTTGAATTTGTTGGTGTTTTTCAGTGTTGAGGTTGTTGTTGTTTTTCAATGTTGAGGTAGTTGTTGAATTTGTTGGTGTTTTTCAATGTTGAAGTTGTTGTTGAATTTGTTGGTGTTTTTCAAAGTTGAGTTTGTTGTTGTTTTTCAATGTTTAGGTTGTTGTTGAATTTGTTGGTGTTTTTCAATGTTGAGGTTGTTGTTGTTTTTCAATGTTGAGGTTGTTGTTGAATTTGTTGGTGTTTTTCAATGTTGAGGTTGTTGTTGTTTTTCAATGTTGAGGTTGTTGTTGAATTTGTTGGTGTTTTTCAATGTTGAGGTTGTTGTTGTTTTTCAATGTTGAGGTTGTTGTTGTATTTGTTGGTGTTTTTCAATTTCGAGGTTGTTGTTGAATTTGTTGGTGTTTTTCAATGTTGAAGTTGTTGTTGAATTTGTTGGTGTTTTTCAATGTTGAGGTTGTTGTTGTTTTTCAATGTTGAGGCTGTTGTTGAATTTGTTGGTGTTTTTCAATGTTGAGGTTGTTGTTGTTTTTCAATGCTGAGGTTGTTGTTGAATTTGTTGGTGTTTTTCAATGTTGAGGTTGTTGTTGAATTTGTTGGTGTTTTTCAATGTTGAGGTTGTTGTTGTTTTTCAATGTTGAGGTTGTTGTTGAATTTGTTGGTGTTTTTAAATGTTGAGGTTTTTGTTGTTTATCAATGTTGAGGTTGTTGTTGAATTTGTTGGTGTTTTTCAATGTTGAGGTTGTTGTTGAATATGTTGGTGTTTTTCAATGTTGAGGTTGTTGTTGTTTTTCAATGTTGAGGTTGTTGTTGAATTTGTTGCTGTTTTTCAGTGTTGAGATTGTTGTTGTTTTTCAATGTTGAGGTTGTTGTTGAATTTGTTGGTGTTTTTAAATGTTGAGGTTGTTGTTGAATTTGTTGGTGTTTTTCAATGTTGAGGTTGTTGTTTTTCAATGTTGAGGTTGTTGTTGAATTTGTTGGTGTTTTTCAATTTCGAGGTTGTTGTTGAATTTGTTGGTGTTTTTCAATGTTGAGGTTGTTGTTGTTTTTCAATGTTGAGGTTGTTGTTGAATTTGTTGGTGTTTTTCAATGTTGAGTTTGTTGTCGAATTTGTTGGTGTTTTTCAATGTTGAGGTTGTTGTTGAATTTGTTGGTGTTTTTCAATGTTGAGGTTGTTGTTGAATTTGTTGGTGTTTTTCAATGTTGAGGTTGTTGCTGTTTTTCAATGTTGAGGTTGTTGTTGAATTTGTTGGTGCTTTTAAATGTTGAGGTTGTTGTTGAATTTGTTGGTGTTTTTCAATGTTGAGGTTGTTGTTGTTTTTCAATGTTGAGGTTGTTGTTGAATTTGTTGGTGTTTTTCAATGTTGAGGTTGTTGTTTTTCAATGTTGAGGTTGTTGTTGAATTTGTTGGTGTTTTTCAATTTCGAGGTTGTTGTTGAATTTGTTGGTGTTTTTCAATGTTGAAGTAGTTGTTGAATTTGTTGGTGTTTTTCAATGTTGAGGTTGTTGTTGTTTTTCAATGTTGAGGTTGTTGTTGAATTTGTTGGTGTTTTTCAATGTTGAGGTTGTTGTTGTTTTTCAATGCTGAGGTTGTTGTTGAATTTGTTGGTGTTTTTCAATGTTGAGGTTGTTGTTGAATTTGTTGGTGTTTTTCAATGTTGAGGTTGTTGTTGTTTTTCAATGTTGAGGTTGTTGTTGAATTTGTTGGTGTTTTTCAATGTTGAGGTTGTTGTTGTTTTTCAATGTCGGGATTGTTGTTGAATTTGTTGGTGTTTTTCAATGTTGAATTTTTTTGTGAATTTGTTGGCGTTTTTCAATGTTGAGATTGTTGTTTTTCAATGTTGAGGTTGTTGTTGAATTTTTTAGCTTTTTAAAATGTTGAGGTTGTTGTTGAATTTGTTGGTGTTTTCAATGTTGAGGTTGTTGTTGAATTTGTTGGTGTTTTTAAATGTTGAGGTTGTTGCTGAATTTGCTGGTGTTTTGCAATTTTGAGGTTGTTGTTGTTTTTCAATGTTGAGGTTGTTGTTGAATTTGTTGGTGTTTGTCAATGTTGAGGTTGTTGTTGTTTTTCAATGTTGAGGTTGTTGTTGTATTTGTTGGTGTTTTTCAATTTCGAGGTTGTTGTTGAATTTGTTGGTGTTTTTCAATGTTGAGTTTGTTGTTGTGTTTCAATGTTGAGATTGTTGTTGATTTTGTTGGTGTTTTTCAATGTTGAGGTTGTTGTTGTTTTTCAATGTTGAGGTTGTTGTTGAATTTGTTGGTGTTTTCAATGTTGAGGTTGTTGTTGAATTTGTTGGTGTTTTTCAATGTTGAGGTTGTTGTTGTTTTTCAATGTTGAGGTTGTTGTTGAATTTGTTGGTGTTTCTCAATGTTGAGTTTGTTGTTGTTTTTTAATGTTGAGGTTGTTGTTGAATTTGTTGGTGTTTTTCTATGTTGAGGTTGTTGTTGTTTTTCAATGTTGAGGTTGTTGTTGAATTTGTTGGTGTTATTCAATGTTGAGGTTGTTGTTGTTTTTCAATGTTGAGGTTGTTGTTGAATTTGTTGGTGTTTTTCAACGTTGAGGTTGTTGTTGAATTTGTTGGTGTTTTTCAATGTTGAAGTTGTTGTTGTTTTTCAATGTTGAGGTTGTTGAATTTGTTGGTGTTTTTCAATCTTGAGTTTGTTGTTGAATTTGTTGGTGTTTTTCAATGTTGAGGTTGTTGTTGAATTTGATGGTGTTTTTCAATGTTGAGGTTGTTGTTGTTTTTCAATGTTGAGGTTGTTGTTGAGTTTGTTGGTGTTTTTCAATGTTGAGGTTGTTGTTGAATTTGTTGGTGTTTTTCAATGTTGAGGTTGTTGTTGTTTTTAAATGTTGAGGTTGTTGTTGAATTTGTTGGTGTTTTCTCAATTTTGAGGTTGTTGGTGTTTTTCAATGTTGAGGTTGTTGTTGAATTTGATGGTGTTTTTCAATGTCGAGGTTGTTGTTGAATTTGTTGGTGTTTTTCAATGTTGAAGTTGTTGTTGAATTTGTTGGTGTTTTTCAATGTTGAGGTTGTTGTTGTTTTTCAATGTTGAGGTTGTTGTTGAAGTTGTTGGTTTTTTTCAATGTTGAGGTTGTTGTTGTTTTTCAATGCTGAGGTTGTTGTGGAATTTGCTGGTGTTTTTCAATGTTGAGGTTGTTGTTGAATTTGTTGGTGTTTTTCAATGTTGAGGTTGTTGTTGTTTTTCAATGTTGAGGTTGTTGTTGAATTTGTTGGTGTTTTTCAGTGTTGAGGTTGTTGTTGTTTTTCAATGTTGAGGTAGTTGTTGAATTTGTTGGTGTTTTTCAATGTTGAAGTTGTTGTTGAATTTGTTGGTGTTTTTCAAAGTTGAGTTTGTTGTTGTTTTTCAATGTTTAGGTTGTTGTTGAATTTGTTGGTGTTTTTCAATGTTGAGGTTGTTGTTGTTTTTCAATGTTGAGGTTGTTGTTGAATTTGTTGGTGTTTTTCAATGTTGAGGTTGTTGTTGTTTTTCAATGTTGAAGTTGTTGTTGAATTTGTTGGTGTTTTTCAATGTTGAGGTTGTTGTTGTTTTTCAATGTTGAGGTTGTTGTTGTATTTGTTGGTGTTTTTCAATTTCGAGGTTGTTGTTGAATTTGTTGGTGTTTTTCAATGTTGAAGTTGTTGTTGAATTTGTTGGTGTTTTTCAATGTTGAGGTTGTTGTTGTTTTTCAATGTTGAGGTTGTTGTTGAATTTGTTGGTGTTTTTCAATGTTGCGGTTGTTGTTGTTTTTCAATGCTGAGGTTGTTGTTGAATTTGTTGGTGTTTTTCAATGTTGAGGTTGTTGTTGAATTTGTTGGTGTTTTTCAATGTTGAGGTTGTTGTTGTTTTTCAATGTTGAGGTTGTTGTTGAATTTGTTGGTGTTTTTAAATGTTGAGGTTTTTGTTGTTTATCAATGTTGAGGTTGTTGTTGAATTTGTTGGTGTTTTTCAATGTTGAGGTTGTTGTTGTTTTTCAATGTTTAAGTTGTTGTTGAATTTGTTGGTGTTTTTCAATGTTGAGGTTGTTGTTGTTTTTCAATGTTGAGGTTGTTGTTGAATTTGTTGGTGTTTTTCAATGTTGAGGTTGTTGTTGTTTTTCAATGTTGAGGTTGTTGTTGAATTTGTTGGTGTTTTTCAATGTTGAGGTTGTTGTTGTTTTTCAATGTTGAGGTTGTTGTTGTATTTGTTGGTGTTTTTCAATTTCGAGGTTGCTGTTGAATTTGTTGGTGTTTTTCAATGTTGAAGTTGTTGTTGAATTTGTTGGTGTTTTTCAATGTTGAGGTTGTTGTTGTTTTTCAATGTTGAGGTTGTTGTTGAATTTGTTGGTGTTTTTCAATGTTGAGGTTGTTGTTGTTTTTCAATGCTGAGGTTGTTGTTGAATTTGTTGGTGTTTTTCAATGTTGAGGTTGTTGTTGAATTTGTTGGTGTTTTTCAATGTTGAGGTTGTTGTTGTTTTTCAATGTTGAGGTTGTTGTTGAATTTGTTGGTGTTTTTAAATGTTGAGGTTTTTGTTGTTTATCAATGTTGAGGTTGTTGTTGAATTTGTTGGTGTTTTTCAATGTTGAGGTTGTTGTTGAATTTGTTGGTGTTTTTCAATGTTGAGGTTGTTGTTGTTTTTCAATGTTGAGGTTGTTGTTGAATTTGTTGGTGTTTTTCAATGTTGAGTTTGTTGTCGAATTTGTTGGTGTTTTTCAATGTTGAGGTTGTTGTTGAATTTGTTGGTGTTTTTCAATGTTGAGGTTGTTGTTGAATTTGTTGGTGTGTTTCAATGTTGAGGTTGTTGCTGTTTTTCAATGTTGAGGTTGTTGTTGAATTTGTTGCTGTTTTTCAATGTTGAGATTGTTGTTGTTTTTCAATGTTGAGGTTGTTGTTGAATTTGTTGGTGTTTTTAAATGTTGAGGTTGTTGTTGAATTTGTTGGTGTTTTTCAATGTTGAGGTTGTTGTTGTTTTTCAATGTTGAGGTTGTTGTTGAATTTGTTGGTGTTTTTCAATGTTGAGGTTGTTGTTTTTCAATGTTGAGGTTGTTGTTGAATTTGTTGGTGTTTTTCAATTTCAAGGTTGTTGTTGAATTTGTTGGTGTTTTTCAATGTTGATTTTGTTGTTGTTTTTCAATGTTGAGGTTGTTGTTGAATTTGTTGGTGTTTTTGAATGTTGAGTTTGTTGTTGAATTTGTTGGTGTTTTTCAATGTTGAGGTTGTTGTTGAATTTGTTGGTGTTTTTCAATGTTGAGGTTGTTGTTGAATTTGTTGGTGTTTTTCATTGTTGAGTTTGTTGCTTTTTTTCAATGTTGAGGTTGTTGTTGAATTTGTTGCTGTTTTTCAATGTTGAGATTGTTGTTGTTTTTCAATGTTGAGGTTGTTGTTGAATTTGTTGGTGCTTTTAAATGTTGAGGTTGTTGTTGAATTTGTTGGTGTTTTTCAATGTTGAGGTTGTTGTTGTTTTTCAATGTTGAGGTTGTTGTTGAATTTGTTGGTGTTTTTCAATGTTGAGGTTGTTGTTTTTCAATGTTGAGGTTGTTGTTGAATTTGTTGGTGTTTTTCAATTTCGAGGTTGTTGTTGAATTTGTTGGTGTTTTTCAATGTTGAGGTTGTTGTTGTTTTTCAATGTTGAGGTTATTGTTGAATTTGTTGGTGTTTTTCAATGTTGAGGTTGTTGTTCTTTTTCAATGTTGAGGTTGTTGTTGAATTTGTTGGTGTTTCTCAATGTTGAGTTTGTTGTTGTTTTTTAATGTTGAGGTTGTTGTTGAATTTGTTGGTGTTTTTCTATGTTGAGGTTGTTGTTGTTTTTCAATGTTGAGGTTGTTGTTGAATTTGTTGGTGTTATTCAATGTTGAGGTTGTTGTTGTTTTTCAATGTTGAGGTTGTTGTTGAATTTGTTGGTGTTTTTCAACATTGAGGTTGTTGTTGAATTTGTTGGTGTTTTTCAATGTTGAAGTTGTTGTTGTTTTTCAATGTTGAGGTTGTTGAATTTGTTGGTGTTTTTCAATCTTGAGTTTGTTGTTGAATTTGTTGGTGTTTTTCAATGTTGAGGTTGTTGTTGAATTTGTTGATGTTTTTCAATGTTGAGGTTGTTGTTGTTTTTCAATGTTGAGGTTGTTGTTGAGTTTGTTGGTGTTTTTCAATGTTGAGGTTGTTGTTGAATTTGTTGGTGTTTTTCAATGTTGAGGTTGTTGTTGTTTTTAAATGTTGAGGTTGTTGTTGAATTTGTTGGTGTTTTTTCAATTTTGAGGTTGTTGGTATTTTTCAATTTTGAGGTTGTTGTTGAATTTGATGGTGTTTTTCAATGTCGAGGTTGTTGTTGAATTTGTTGGTGTTTTTCAATGTTGAAGTTGTTGTTGAATTTGTTGGTGTTTTTCAATGTTGAGGTTGTTGTTGTTTTTCAATGTTGAGGTTGTTGTTGAAGTTGTTGGTTTTTTTCAATGTTGAGGTTGTTGTTGTTTTTCAATGCTGAGGTTGTTGTGGAATTTGTTGGTGTTTTTCAATGTTGAGGTTGTTGTTGAATTTGTTGGTGTTTTTCAATGTTGAGGTTGTTGTTGTTTTTCAATGTTGAGGTTGTTGTTGAATTTGTTGGTGTTTTTCAGTGTTGAGGTTGTTGTTGTTTTTCAATGTTGAGGTAGTTGTTGAATTTGTTGGTGTTTTTCAATGTTGAAGTTGTTGTTGAATTTGTTGGTGTTTTTCAAAGTTGAGTTTGTTGTTGTTTTTCAATGTTTAGGTTGTTGTTGAATTTGTTGGTGTTTTTCAATGTTGAGGTTGTTGTTGTTTTTCAATGTTGAGGTTGTTGTTGAATTTTTTTGGTGTTTTTCAATGTTGAGGTTGTTGTTGTTTTTCAATGTTGAGGTTGTTGTTGAATTTGTTGGTGTTTTTCAATGTTGAGGTTGTTGTTGTTTTTCAATGTTGAGGTTGTTGTTGTATTTGTTGGTGTTTTTCAATTTCGAGGTTGTTGTTGAATTTGTTGGTGTTTTTCAATGTTGAAGTTGTTGTTGAATTTGTTGGTGTTTTTCAATGTTGAGGTTGTTGTTGTTTTTCAATGTTGAGGTTGTTGTTGAATTTGTTGGTGTTTTTCAATGTTGAGGTTGTTGTTGTTTTTCAATGTTGAGGTTGTTGTTGAATTTGTTGGTGTTTTTAAATGTTGAGGTTTTTGTTGTTTATCAATGTTGAGGTTGTTGTTGAATTTGTTGGTGTGTTTCAATGTTGAGGTTGTTGTTGAATTTGTTGGTGTTTTTCAATGTTGAGGTTGTTGTTGTTTTTCAATGTTGAGGTTGTTGTTGAATTTGTTGGTGTTTTTCAATGTTGAGTTTGTTGTTGAATTTGTTGGTGTTTTTCAATGTTGAGGTTGTTGTTGAATTTGTTGGTGTTTTTCAATGTTGAGGTTGTTGCTGTTTTTCAATGTTGAGGTTGTTGTTGTTTTTCAATGTTGAGGTTGTTGTTGAATTTGTTGGTGTTTTTCAATGTTGAGTTTGTTGTTGAATTTGTTGGTGTTTTTCAATGTTGAGGTTGTTGTTGAATTTGTTGGTGTGTTTCAATGTTGAGGTTGTTGTTGAATTTGTTGGTGTTTTTCAATGTTGAGGTTGTTGTTGTTTTTCAATGTTGAGGTTGTTGTTGAATTTGTTGGTGTTTTTCAATGTTGAGTTTGTTGTTGAATTTGTTGGTGTTTTTCAATGTTGAGGTTGTTGTTGAATTTGTTGGTGTTTTTCAATGTTGAGGTTGTTGTTGCTTTTCAATGTTGAGGTTATTGTTGAATTTGATGGTGTTTTTCAATGTTGAGGTTGTTGCTGTTTTTCAATGTTGAGGTTGTTGTTGAATTTGTTGCTGTTTTTCAATGTTGAGATTGTTGTTGTTTTTCAATGTTGAGGTTGTTGTTGAATTTGTTGGTGTTTTTAAATGTTGAGGTTGTTGTTGAATTTGTTGGTGTTTTTCAATGTTGAGGTTGTTGTTGTTTTTCAATGTTGAGGTTGTTGTTGAATTTGTTGGTGTTTTTCAATGTTGAGGTTGTTGTTTTTCAATGTTGAGGTTGTTGTTGAATTTGTTGGTGTTTTTCAATTTCAAGGTTGTTGTTGAATTTGTTGGTGTTTTTCAATGTTGAGGTTGTTGTTGTTTTTCAATGTTGAGGTTGTTGTTGAATTTGTTGGTGTTTTTGAATGTTGAGTTTGTTGTTGAATTTGTTGGTGTTTTTCAATGTTGAGGTTGTTGTTGAGTTTGTTGGTGTTTTTCAATGTTGAGGTTGTTGTTGAATTTGTTGGTGTTTTTCATTGTTGAGGTTGTTGCTTTTTTTCAATGTTGAGGTTGTTGTTGAATTTGTTGCTGTTTTTCAATGTTGAGATTGTTGTTGTTTTTCAATGTTGAGGTTGTTGTTGAATTTGTTGGTGCTTTTAAATGTTGAGGTTGTTGTTGAATTTGTTGGTGTTTTTCAATGTTGAGGTTGTTGTTGTTTTTCAATGTTGAGGTTGTTGTTGAATTTGTTGGTGTTTTTCAATGTTGAGGTTTGTGTTGTTTTTCAATGTTGAGGTTGTTGTTGTATTTGTTGGTGTTTTTCAATTTCGAGGTTGTTGTTGAATTTGTTGGTGTTTTTCAATGTTGAAGTTGTTGTTGAATTTGTTGGTGTTTTTCAATGTTGAGGTTGTTGTTGTTTTTCAATGTTGAGGTTGTTGTTGAATTTGTTGGTGTTTTTCAATGTTGAGGTCGTTGTTGTTTTTCAATGCTGATTTTGTTGTTGAATTTGTTGGTGTTTTTCAATGTTGAGGTTGTTGTTGAATTTGTTGGTGTTTTTCAATGTTGAGGTTGTTGTTGTTTTTCAATGTTGAGGTTGTTGTTGTTTTTCAATGTTGAGGTTGTTGTTGAATTTGTTGGTGTTTTTCAATGTTGAGGTTGTTGTTGTTTTTCAATGCTGAGGTTGTTGTTGAATTTGTTGGTGTTTTTCAATGCTGAGGTTGTTGTTGAATTTGTTGGTGTTTTTCAATGTTGAGGTTGTTGTTGAATTTGTTGGTGTTTTTCAATGTTGAGGTTGTTGTTGTTTTTCAATGTTGAGGTTGTTGTTGAATATGTTGGTGTTTTTAAATGTTGAGGTTTTTGTTGTTTATCAATGTTGAGGTTGTTGTTGAATTTGTTGGTGTTTTTCAATGTTGAGGTTGTTGTTGAATTTGTTGGTGTTTTTCAATGTTGAGGTTGTTGTTGTTTTTCAATGTTGAGGTTGTTGTTGAATTTGTTGGTGTTTTTCAATGTTGAGTTTGTTGTTGAATTTGTTGGTGTTTTTCAATGTTGAGGTTGTTGTTGAATTTGTTGGTGTTTTTCAATGTTGAGGTTGTTGTTGAATTTGTTGGTGTTTTTCAATGTTGAGGTTGTTGCTGTTTTTCAATGTTGAGGTTGTTGTTGAATTTGTTGCTGTTTTTCAATGTTGAGATTGTTGTTGTTTTTCAATGTTGAGGTTGTTGTTGAATTTGTTGGTGTTTTTAAATGTTGAGGTTGTTGTTGAATTTGCTGGTGTTTTTCAAAGTTGAGGTTGTTGTTGTTTTTCAATGTTGAGGTTGTTGTTGAATTTGTTGGTGTTTTTCAATGTTGAGGTTGTTGTTTTTCAAGGTTGAGGTTGTTGTTGAATTTGTTGGTGTTTTTCAATTTCAAGGTTGTTGTTGAATTTGTTGGTGTTTTTCAATGTTGAGGTTGTTGTTGTTTTTCAATGTTGAGGTTGTTGTTGAATTTGTTGGTGTTTTTGAATGTTGAGTTTGTTGTTGAATTTGTTGGTGTTTTTCAATGTTGAGGTTGTTGTTGAGTTTGTTGGTGTTTTTCAATGTTGAGGTTGTTGTTGAATTTGTTGGTGTTTTTCATTGTTGAGGTTGTTGCTTTTTTTCAATGTTGAGGTTGTTGTTGAATTTGTTGCTGTTTTTCAATGTTGAGATTGTTGTTGTTTTTCAATGTTGAGGTTGTTGTTGAATTTGTTGGTGCTTTTAAATGTTGAGGTTGTTGTTGAATTTGTTGGTGTTTTTCAATGTTGAGGTTGTTGTTGTTTTTCAATGTTGAGGTTGTTGTTGAATTTGTTGGTGTTTTTCAATGTTGAGGTTGTTGTTGTTTTTCAATGTTGAGGTTGTTGTTGTATTTGTTGGTGTTTTTCAATTTCGAGGTTGTTGTTGAATTTGTTGGTGTTTTTCAATGTTGAAGTTGTTGTTGAATTTGTTGGTGTTTTTCAATGTTGAGGTTGTTGTTGTTTTTCAATGTTGAGGTTGTTGTTGAATTTGTTGGTGTTTTTCAATGTTGAGGTTGTTGTTGTTTTTCAATGCTGAGGTTGTTGTTGAATTTGTTGGTGTTTTTCAATGTTGAGGTTGTTGTTGAATTTGTTGGTGTTTTTCAATGTTGAGGTTGTTGTTGTTTTTCAATGTTGAGGTTGTTGTTGAATTTGTTGGTGTTTTTAAATGTTGAGGTTTTTGTTGTTTATCAATGTTGAGGTTGTTGTTGAATTTGTTGGTGTTTTTCAATGTTGAGGTTGTTGTTGAATTTGCTGGTGTTTTTCAATGTTGAGGTTGTTGTTGTTTTTCAATGTTGTGGTTGTTGTTGAATTTGTTGGTGTTTTTCAATGTTGAGTTTGTTGTTGAATTTGTTGGTGTTTTTCAATGTTGAGGTTGTTGTTGAATTTGTTGGTGTTTTTCAATGTTGAGGTTGTTGTTGAATTTGTTGGTGTTTTTCAATGTTGAGGTTGTTGCTGTTTTTCAATGTTGAGGTTGTTGTTGAATTTGTTGCTGTTTTTCAATGTTGAGATTGTTGTTGTTTTTCAATGTTGAGGTTGTTGTTGAATTTGTTGGTGTTTTTAAATGTTGAGGTTGTTGTTGAATTTGTTGGTGTTTTTCAATGTTGAGGTTGTTGTTGTTTTTCAATGCTGAGGTTGTTGTGGAATTTGTTGGTGTTTTTCAATGTTGAGGTTGTTGTTGAATTTGTTGGTGTTTTTCAATGTTGAGGTTGTTGTTGTTTTTCAATGTTGAGGTAGTTGTTGAATTTGTTGGTGTTTTTCAATGTTGAAGTTGTTGTTGAATTTGTTGGTGTTTTTCAAAGTTGAGTTTGTTGTTGTTTTTCAATGTTTAAGTTGTTGTTGAATTTGTTGGTGTTTTTCAATGTTGAGGTTGTTGTTGTTTTTCAATGTTGAGGTTGTTGTTGAATTTGTTGGTGTTTTTCAATGTTGAGGTTGTTGTTGTTTTTCAATGTTGAGGTTGTTGTTGAATTTGTTGGTGTTTTTCAATGTTGAGGTTGTTGTTGTTTTTCAATGTTGAGGTTGTTGTTGTATTTGTTGGTGTTTTTCAATTTCGAGGTTGTTGTTGAATTTGTTGGTGTTTTTCAATGTTGAAGTTGTTGTTGAATTTGTTGGTGTTTTTCAATGTTGAGGTTGTTGTTGAATTTGTTGGTGTTTTTCAATGTTGAGGTTGTTGTTGTTTTTCAATGTTGAGGTTGTTGTTGAATTTGTTGGTGTTTTTCAATGTTGAGGTTGTTGTTGTTTTTCAATGCTGAGGTTGTTGTTGAATTTGTTGGTGTTTTTCAATGTTGAGGTTGTTGTTGAATTTGTTGGTGTTTTTCAATGTTGAGGTTGTTGTTGTTTTTCAATGTTGAGGTTGTTGTTGAATTTGTTGGTGTTTTTAAATGTTGAGGTTTTTGTTGTTTATCAATGTTGAGGTTGTTGTTGAATTTGTTGGTGTTTTTCAATATTGAGGTTGTTGTTGAATTTGTTGGTGTTTTTCAATGTTGAGGTTGTTGTTTTTCAATGTTGAGGTTGTTGTTGAATTTGTTGGTGTTTTTCAATGTTGAGTTTGTTGTTGAATTTGTTGGTGTTTTTCAATGTTGAGGTTGTTGTTGAATTTGTTGGTGTTTTTCAATGTTGAGGTTGTTGTTGAATTTGTTGGTGTGTTTCAATGTTGAGGTTGTTGCTGTTTTTCAATGTTGAGGTTGTTGTTGAATTTGTTGCTGTTTTTCAATGTTGAGATTGTTGTTGTTTTTCAATGTTGAGGTTGTTGTTGAATTTGTTGGTGTTTTTAAATGTTGAGGTTGTTGTTGAATTTGTTGGTGTTTTTCAATATTGAGGTTGTTGTTGTTTTTCAATGTTGAGGTTGTTGTAGAATTTGTTGGTGTTTTTCAATGTTGAGGTTGTTGTTTTTCAATGTTGAGGTTGTTGTTGAATTTTTTGGTGTTTTTCAATTTCAAGGTTGTTGTTGAATTTGTTGGTGTTTTTCAATGTTGAGGTTGTTGTTGTTTTTCAATGTTGAGGTTGTTGTTGAATTTGTTGGTGTTTTTGAATGTTGAGTTTGTTGTTGAATTTGTTGGTGTTTTTCAATGTTGAGGTTGTTGTTGAATTTGTTGGTGTTTTTCAATGTTGAGGTTGTTGTTGAATTTGTTGGTGTTTTTCATTGTTGAGTTTGTTGCTTTTTTTCAATGTTGAGGTTGTTGTTGAATTTGTTGCTGTTTTTCAATGTTGAGATTGTTGTTGTTTTTCAATGTTGAGGTTGTTGTTGAATTTGTTGGTGCTTTTAAATGTTGAGGTTGTTGTTGAATTTGTTGGTGTTTTTCAATGTTGAGGTTGTTGTTGTTTTTCAATGTTGAGGTTGTTGTTGAATTAGTTGGTGTTTTTCAATGTTGAGGTTGTTGTTTTTCAATGTTGAGGTTGTTGTTGAATTTGTTGGTGTTTTTCAATTTCGAGGTTGCTGTTGAATTTGTTGGTCTTTTTCAATGTTGAGGTTGTTGTTGTTTTTCAATGTTGAGGTTATTGTTGAATTTGTTGGTGTTTTTCAATGTTGAGGTTGTTGTTCTTTTTCAATGTTGAGGTTGTTGCTGAATTTGTTGGTGTTTCTCAATGTTGAGTTTGTTGTTGTTTTTTAATGTTGAGGTTGTTGTTGAATTTGTTGGTGTTTTTCTATGTTGAGGTTGTTGTTGTTTTTCAATGTTGAGGTTGTTGTTGAATTTGTTGGTGTTATTCAATGTTGAGGTTGTTGTTGTTTTTCAATGTTGAGGTTGTTGTTGAATTTGTTGGTGTTTTTCAACGTTGAGGTTGTTGTTGAATTTGTTGGTGTTTTTCAATGTTGAAGTTGTTGTTGTTTTTCAATGTTGAGGTTGTTGAATTTGTTGGTGTTTTTCAATCTTGAGTTTGTTGTTGAATTTGTTGGTGTTTTTCAATGTTGAGGTTGTTGTTGAATTTGTTGATGTTTTTCAATGTTGAGGTTGTTGTTGTTTTTCAATGTTGAGGTTGTTGTTGAGTTTGTTGGTGTTTTTCAATGTTGAGGTTGTTGTTGAATTTGTTGGTGTTTTTCAATGTTGAGGTTGTTGTTGTTTTTAAATGTTGAGGTTGTTGTTGAATTTGTTGGTGTTTTTTCAATTTTGAGGTTGTTGGTATTTTTCAATTTTGAGGTTGTTGTTGAATTTGTTGGTGTTTTTCAATGTTGAGGTTGTTGTTGAATTTGTTGGTGTTTTTCAATGTTGAGGTTGTTGTTGTTTTTCAATGTTGAGGTTGTTGTTGAATTTGTTGGTGTTTTTAAATGTTGAGGTTTTTGTTGTTTATCAATGTTGAGGTTGTTGTTGAATTTGTTGGTGTTTTTCAATATTGAGGTTGTTGTTGAATTTGTTGGTGTTTTTCAATGTTGAGGTTGTTGTTTTTCAATGTTGAGGTTGTTGTTGAATTTGTTGGTGTTTTTCAATGTTGAGTTTGTTGTTGAATTTGTTGGTGTTTTTCAATGTTGAGGTTGTTGTTGTTTTTCAATGTTGAGGTTGTTGTTGAATTTGTTGGTGTTTTTAAATGTTGAGGTTGTTGTTGAATTTGTTGGTGTTTTTCAATATTGAGGTTGTTGTTGTTTTTCAATGTTGAGGTTGTTGTAGAATTTGTTGGTGTTTTTCAATGTTGAGGTTGTTGTTTTTCAATGTTGAGGTTGTTGTTGAATTTTTTGGTGTTTTTCAATTTCAAGGTTGTTGTTGAATTTGTTGGTGTTTTTCAATGTTGAGGTTGTTGTTGTTTTTCAATGTTGAGGTTGTTGTTGAATTTGTTGGTGTTTTTGAATGTTGAGTTTGTTGTTGAATTTGTTGGTGTTTTTCAATGTTGAGGTTGTTGTTGAATTTGTTGGTGTTTTTCAATGTTGAGGTTGTTGTTGAATTTGTTGGTGTTTTTCATTGTTGAGTTTGTTGCTTTTTTTCAATGTTGAGGTTGTTGTTGAATTTGTTGCTGTTTTTCAATGTTGAGATTGTTGTTGTTTTTCAATGTTGAGGTTGTTGTTGAATTTGTTGGTGCTTTTAAATGTTGAGGTTGTTGTTGAATTTGTTGGTGTTTTTCAATGTTGAGGTTGTTGTTGTTTTTCAATGTTGAGGTTGTTGTTGAATTAGTTGGTGTTTTTCAATGTTGAGGTTGTTGTTTTTCAATGTTGAGGTTGTTGTTGAATTTGTTGGTGTTTTTCAATTTCGAGGTTGCTGTTGAATTTGTTGGTCTTTTTCAATGTTGAGGTTGTTGTTGTTTTTCAATGTTGAGGTTATTGTTGAATTTGTTGGTGTTTTTCAATGTTGAGGTTGTTGTTCTTTTTCAATGTTGAGGTTGTTGCTGAATTTGTTGGTGTTTCTCAATGTTGAGTTTGTTGTTGTTTTTTAATGTTGAGGTTGTTGTTGAATTTGTTGGTGTTTTTCTATGTTGAGGTTGTTGTTGTTTTTCAATGTTGAGGTTGTTGTTGAATTTGTTGGTGTTATTCAATGTTGAGGTTGTTGTTGTTTTTCAATGTTGAGGTTGTTGTTGAATTTGTTGGTGTTTTTCAACGTTGAGGTTGTTGTTGAATTTGTTGGTGTTTTTCAATGTTGAAGTTGTTGTTGTTTTTCAATGTTGAGGTTGTTGAATTTGTTGGTGTTTTTCAATCTTGAGTTTGTTGTTGAATTTGTTGGTGTTTTTCAATGTTGAGGTTGTTGTTGAATTTGTTGATGTTTTTCAATGTTGAGGTTGTTGTTGTTTTTCAATGTTGAGGTTGTTGTTGAGTTTGTTGGTGTTTTTCAATGTTGAGGTTGTTGTTGAATTTGTTGGTGTTTTTCAATGTTGAGGTTGTTGTTGTTTTTAAATGTTGAGGTTGTTGTTGAATTTGTTGGTGTTTTTTCAATTTTGAGGTTGTTGGTATTTTTCAATTTTGAGGTTGTTGTTGAATTTGATGGTGTTTTTCAATGTCGATGTTGTTGTTGAATTTGTTGGTGTTTTTCAATGTTGAGGTTGTTGTTGTTTTTCAATGTTGAGGTTGTTGTTGAAGTTGTTGGTTTTTTTCAATGTTGAGGTTGTTGTTGTTTTTCAATGCTGAGGTTGTTGTGGAATTTGTTGGTGTTTTTCAATGTTGAGGTTGTTGTTGAATTTGTTGGTGTTTTTCAATGTTGAGGTTGTTGTTGTTTTTCAATGTTGAGGTTGTTGTTGAATTTGTTGGTGTTTTTCAGTGTTGAGGTTGTTGTTGTTTTTCAATGTTGAGGTAGTTGTTGAATTTGTTGGTGTTTTTCAATGTTGAAGTTGTTGTTGAATTTGTTGGTGTTTTTCAAAGTTGAGTTTGTTGTTGTTTTTCAATGTTTAGGTTGTTGTTGAATTTGTTGGTGTTTTTCAATGTTGAGGTTGTTGTTGTTTTTCAATGTTGAGGTTGTTGTTGAATTTGTTGGTGTTTTTCAATGTTGAGGTTGTTGTTGTTTTTCAATGTTGAGGTTGTTGTTGAATTTGTTGGTGTTTTTCAATGTTGAGGTTGTTGTTGTTTTTCAATGTTGAGGTTGTTGTTGTATTTGTTGGTGTTTTTCAATTTCGAGGTTGTTGTTGAATTTGTTGGTGTTTTTCAATGTTGAAGTTGTTGTTGAATTTGTTGGTGTTTTTCAATGTTGAGGTTGTTGTTGTTTTTCAATGTTGAGGTTGTTGTTGAATTTGTTGGTGTTTTTCAATGTTGAGGTTGTTGTTGTTTTTCAATGCTGAGGTTGTTGTTGAATTTGTTGGTGTTTTTCAATGTTGAGGTTGTTGTTGAATTTGTTGGTGTTTTTCAATGTTGAGGTTGTTGTTGTTTTTCAATGTTGAGGTTGTTGTTGAATTTGTTGGTGTTTTTAAATGTTGAGGTTTTTGTTGTTTATCAATGTTGAGGTTGTTGTTGAATATGTTGGTGTTTTTCAATGTTGAGGTTGTTGTTGAATTTGTTGGTGTTTTTCAATGTTGAGGTTGTTGTTGTTTTTCAATGTTGAGGTTGTTGTTGAATTTGTTGGTGTTTTTCAATGTTGAGTTTGTTGTTGAATTTGTTGGTGTTTTTCAATGTTGAGGTTGTTGTTGAATTTGTTGGTGTTTTTCAATGTTGAGGTTGTTGTTGAATTTGTTGGTGTTTTTCAATGTTGAGGTTGTTGCTGTTTTTCAATGTTGAGGTTGTTGTTGAATTTGTTGCTGTTTTTCAATGTTGAGATTGTTGTTGTTTTTCAATGTTGAGGTTGTTGTTGAATTTGTTGGTGTTTTTCAATTTCAAGGTTGTTGTTGAATTTGTTGGTGTTTTTCAATGTTGAGGTTGTTGTTGTTTTTCAATGTTGAGGTTGTTGTTGAATTTGTTGGTGTTTTTGAATGTTGAGGTTGTTGTTGAATTTGTTGGTGTTTTTCAATGTTGAGGTTGTTGTTGAATTTGTTGGTGTTTTTCATTGTTGAGGTTGTTGCTTTTTTTCAATGTTGAGGTTGTTGTTGAATTTGTTGCTGTTTTTCAATGTTGAGATTGTTGTTGTTTTTCAATGTTGAGGTTGTTGTTGAATTTGTTGGTGCTTTTAAATGTTGAGGTTGTTGTTGAATTTGTTGGTGTTTTTCAATGTTGAGGTTGTTGTTGTTTTTCAATGTTGAGGTTGTTGTTGAATTTGTTGGTGTTTTTCAATGTTGAGGTTGTTGTTGTTTTTCAATGTTGAGGTTGTTGTTGAATTTGTTGGTGTTTTTCAATGTTGAGGTTGTTGTTTTTCAATGTTGAGGTTGTTGTTGAATTTGTTGGTGTTTTTCAATTTCAAGGTTGTTGTTGAATTTGTTGGTGTTTTTCAATGTTGAGGTTGTTGTTGTTTTTCAATGTTGAGGTTGTTGTTGAATTTGTTGGTGTTTTTGAATGTTGAGTTTGTTGTTGAATTTGTTGGTGTTTTTCAATGTTGAGGTTGTTGTTGAGTTTGTTGGTGTTTTTCAATGTTGAGGTTGTTGTTGAATTTGTTGGTGTTTTTCATTGTTGAGGTTGTTGCTTTTTTTCAATGTTGAGGTTGTTGTTGAATTTGTTGCTGTTTTTCAATGTTGAGATTGTTGTTGTTTTTCAATTTTGAGGTTGTTGTTGAATTTGTTGGTGCTTTTAAATGTTGAGGTTGTTGTTGAATTTGTTGGTGTTTTTCAATGTTGAGGTTGTTGTTGTTTTTCAATGTTGAGGTTGTTGTTGATTTTGTTGGTGTTTTTCAATGTTGAGGTTGTTGTTGTTTTTCAATGTTGAGGTTGTTGTTGTATTTGTTGGTGTTTTTCAATTTCGAGGTTGTTGTTGAATTTGTTGGTGTTTTTCAATGTTGAAGTTGTTGTTGAATTTGTTGGTGTTTTTCAATGTTGAGGTTGTTGTTGTTTTTCAATGTTGAGGTTGTTGTTGAATTTGTTGGTGTTTTTCAATGTTGAGGTTGTTGTTGTTTTTCAATGCTGAGGTTGTTGTTGAATTTGTTGGTGTTTTTCAATGTTGAGGTTGTTGTTGAATTTGTTGGTGTTTTTCAATGTTGAAGTTGTTGTTGTTTTTCAATGTTGAGGTTGTTGTTGTTTTTCAATGTTGAGGTTGTTGTTGAATTTGTTGGTGTTTTTCAATGTTGAGGTTGTTGTTGTTTTTCAATGCTGAGGTTGTTGTTGAATTTGTTGGTGTTTTTCAATGCTGAGGTTGTTGTTGAATTTGTTGGTGTTTTTCAATGTTGAGGTTGTTGTTGAATTTGTTGGTGTTTTTCAATGTTGAGGTTGTTGTTGTTTTTCAATGTTGAGGTTGTTGTTGAATTTGTTGGTGTTTTTAAATGTTGAGGTTTTTGTTGTTTATCAATGTTGAGGTTGTTGTTGAATTTGTTGGTGTTTTTCAATGTTGAGGTTGTTGTTGAATTTGTTGGTGTTTTTCAATGTTGAGGTTGTTGTTGTTTTTCAATGTTGAGGTTGTTGTTGAATTTGTTGGTGTTTTTCAATGTTGAGTTTGTTGTTGAATTTGTTGGTGTTTTTCAATGTTGAGGTTGTTGTTGAATTTGTTGGTGTTTTTCAATGTTGAGGTTGTTGTTGTTTTTCAATGTTGAGGTTGTTGTTGAATTTGTTGGTGTTTTTGAATGTTGAGTTTGTTGTTGAATTTGTTGGTGTTTTTCAATGTTGAGGTTGTTGTTGAATTTGTTGGTGTTTTTCAATGTTGAGGTTGTTGTTGAATTTGTTGGTGTTTTTCATTGTTGAGGTTGTTGCTTTTTTTCAATGTTGAGGTTGTTGTTGAATTTGTTGCTGTTTTTCAATGTTGAGATTGTTGTTGTTTTTCAATGTTGAGGTTGTTGTTGAATTTGTTGGTGCTTTTAAATGTTGAGGTTGTTGTTGAATTTGTTGGTGTTTTTCAATGTTGAGGTTGTTGTTGTTTTTCAATGTTGAGGTTGTTGTTGAATTTGTTGGTGTTTTTCAATGTTGAGGTTGTTGTTGTTTTTCAATGTTGAGGTTGTTGTTGAATTTGTTGGTGTTTTTCAATGTTGAGGTTGTTGTTTTTCAATGTTGAGGTTGTTGTTGAATTTGTTGGTGTTTTTCAATTTCAAGGTTGTTGTTGAATTTGTTGGTGTTTTTCAATGTTGAGGTTGTTGTTGTTTTTCAATGTTGAGGTTGTTGTTGAATTTGTTGGTGTTTTTGAATGTTGAGTTTGTTGTTGAATTTGTTGGTGTTTTTCAATGTTGAGGTTGTTGTTGAGTTTGTTGGTGTTTTTCAATGTTGAGGTTGTTGTTGAATTTGTTGGTGTTTTTCATTGTTGAGGTTGTTGCTTTTTTTCAATGTTGAGGTTGTTGTTGAATTTGTTGCTGTTTTTCAATGTTGAGATTGTTGTTGTTTTTCAATTTTGAGGTTGTTGTTGAATTTGTTGGTGCTTTTAAATGTTGAGGTTGTTGTTGAATTTGTTGGTGTTTTTCAATGTTGAGGTTGTTGTTGTTTTTCAATGTTGAGGTTGTTGTTGATTTTGTTGGTGTTTTTCAATGTTGAGGTTGTTGTTGTTTTTCAATGTTGAGGTTGTTGTTGTATTTGTTGGTGTTTTTCAATTTCGAGGTTGTTGTTGAATTTGTTGGTGTTTTTCAATGTTGAAGTTGTTGTTGAATTTGTTGGTGTTTTTCAATGTTGAGGTTGTTGTTGTTTTTCAATGTTGAGGTTGTTGTTGAATTTGTTGGTGTTTTTCAATGTTGAGGTTGTTGTTGTTTTTCAATGCTGAGGTTGTTGTTGAATTTGTTGGTGTTTTTCAATGTTGAGGTTGTTGTTGAATTTGTTGGTGTTTTTCAATGTTGAAGTTGTTGTTGTTTTTCAATGTTGAGGTTGTTGTTGTTTTTCAATGTTGAGGTTGTTGTTGAATTTGTTGGTGTTTTTCAATGTTGAGGTTGTTGTTGTTTTTCAATGCTGAGGTTGTTGTTGAATTTGTTGGTGTTTTTCAATGCTGAGGTTGTTGTTGAATTTGTTGGTGTTTTTCAATGTTGAGGTTGTTGTTGAATTTGTTGGTGTTTTTCAATGTTGAGGTTGTTGTTGTTTTTCAATGTTGAGGTTGTTGTTGAATTTGTTGGTGTTTTTAAATGTTGAGGTTTTTGTTGTTTATCAATGTTGAGGTTGTTGTTGAATTTGTTGGTGTTTTTCAATGTTGAGGTTGTTGTTGAATTTGTTGGTGTTTTTCAATGTTGAGGTTGTTGTTGTTTTTCAATGTTGAGGTTGTTGTTGAATTTGTTGGTGTTTTTCAATGTTGAGTTTGTTGTTGAATTTGTTGGTGTTTTTCAATGTTGAGGTTGTTGTTGAATTTGTTGGTGTTTTTCAATGTTGAAGTTGTTGTTGAATTTGTTGGTGTTTTTCAATGTTGAGGTTGTTGCTGTTTTTCAATGTTGAGGTTGTTGTTGAATTTGTTGCTGTTTTTCAATGTTGAGATTGTTGTTGTTTTTCAATGTTGAGGTTGTTGTTGAATTTGTTGGTGTTTTTAAATGTTGAGGTTGTTGTTGAATTTGTTGGTGTTTTTCAATGTTGAGGTTGTTGTTGTTTTTCAATGTTGAGGTTGTTGTTGAATTTGTTGGTCTTTTTCAATGTTGAGGTTGTTGTTTTTCAATGTTGAGGTTGTTGTTGAATTTGTTGGTGTTTTTCAATTTCAAGGTTGTTGTTGAATTTGTTGGTGTTTTTCAATGTTGAGGTTGTTGTTGTTTTTCAATGTTGAGGTTGTTGTTGAATTTGTTGGTGTTTTTGAATGTTGAGTTTGTTGTTGAATTTGTTGGTGTTTTTCAATGTTGAGGTTGTTGTTGAGTTTGTAGGTGTTTTTCAATGTTGAGGTTGTTGTTGAATTTGTTGGTGTTTTTCATTGTTGAGGTTGTTGCTTTTTTTCAATGTTGAGGTTGTTGTTGAATTTGTTGCTGTTTTTCAATGTTGAGATTGTTGTTGTTTTTCAATGTTGAGGTTGTTGTTGAATTTGTTGGTGCTTTTAAATGTTGAGGTTGTTGTTGAATTTGTTGGTGTTTTTCAATGTTGAGGTTGTTGTTGTTTTTCAATGTTGAGGTTGTTGTTGAATTTGTTGGTGTTTTTCAATGTTGAGGTTGTTGTTGTTTTTCAATGTTGAGGTTGTTGTTGTATTTGTTGGTGTTTTTCAATTTCGAGGTTGTTGTTGAATTTGTTGGTGTTTTTCAATGTTGAAGTTGTTGTTGAATTTGTTGGTGTTTTTCAATGTTGAGGTTGTTGTTGTTTTTCAATGTTGAGGTTGTTGTTGAATTTGTTGGTGTTTTTCAATGTTGAGGTTGTTGTTGTTTTTCAATGCTGAGGTTGTTGTTGAATTTGTTGGTGTTTTTCAATGTTGAGGTTGTTGTTGAATTTGTTGGTGTTTTTCAATGTTGAGGTTGTTGTTGTTTTTCAATGTTGAGGTTGTTGTTGAATTTGTTGGTGTTTTTAAATGTTGAGGTTTTTGTTGTTTATCAATGTTGAGGTTGTTGTTGAATTTGTTGGTGTTTTTCAATGTTGAGGTTGTTGTTGAATTTGCTGGTGTTTTTCAATGTTGAGGTTGTTGTTGTTTTTCAATGTTGAGGTTGTTGTTGAATTTGTTGGTGTTTTTCAATGTTGAGTTTGTTGTTGAATTTGTTGGTGTTTTTCAATGTTGAGGTTGTTGTTGAATTTGTTGGTGTTTTTCAATGTTGAGGTTGTTGTTGAATTTGTTGGTGTTTTTCAATGTTGAGGTTGTTGCTGTTTTTCAATGTTGAGATTGTTGTTGTTTTTCAATGTTGAGGTTGTTGTTGGATTTGTTGGTGTTTTTAAATGTTGAGGTTGTTGTTGAATTTGTTGGTGTTTTTCAATGTTGAGGTTGTTGTTGTTTTTCAATGCTGAGGTTGTTGTGGAATTTGTTGGTGTTTTTCAATGTTGAGGTTGTTGTTGAATTTGTTGGTGTTTTTCAATGTTGAGGTTGTTGTTGTTTTTCAATGTTGAGGTTGTTGTTGTATTTGTTGGTGTTTTTCAGTGTTGAGGTTGTTGTTGTTTTTCAATGTTGAGGTCGTTGTTGAATTTGTTGGTGTTTTTCAATGTTGAAGTTGTTGTTGAATTTGTTGGTGTTTTTCAAAGTTGAGTTTGTTGTTGTTTTTCAATGTTTAAGTTGTTGTTGAATTTGTTGGTGTTTTTCAATGTTGAGGTTGTTGTTGTTTTTCAATGTTGAGGTTGTTGTTGAATTTGTTGGTGTTTTTCAATGTTGAGGTTGTTGTTGAATTTGTTGGTGTTTTTCAATGTTGAGGTTGTTGTTGTTTTTCAATGTTGAGGTTGTTGTTGTATTTGTTGGTGTTTTTCAATTTCGAGGTTGTTGTTGAATTTGTTGGTGTTTTTCAATGTTGAAGTTGTTGTTGAATTTGTTGGTGTTTTTCAATGTTGAGGTTGTTGTTGTTTTTCAATGTTGAGGTTGTTGTTGAATTTGTTGGTGTTTTTCAATGTTGAGGTTGTTGTTGTTTTTCAATGCTGAGGTTGTTGTTGAATTTGTTGGTGTTTTTCAATGTTGAGGTTGTTGTTGAATTTGTTGGTATTTTTCAATGTTGAGGTTGTTGTTGTTTTTCAATGTTGAGGTTGTTGTTGAATTTGTTGGTGTTTTTAAATGTTGAGGTTTTTGTTGTTTATCAATGTTGAGGTTGTTGTTGAATTTGTTGGTGTTTTTCAATATTGAGGTTGTTGTTGAATTTGTTGGTGTTTTTCAATGTTGAGGTTGTTGTTTTTCAATGTTGAGGTTGTTGTTGAATTTGTTGGTGTTTTTCAATGTTGAGTTTGTTGTTGAATTTGTTGGTGTTTTTCAATGTTGAGGTTGTTGTTGAATTTGTTGGTGTTTTTCAATGTTGAGGTTGTTGTTGAATTTGTTGGTGTGTTTCAATGTTGAGGTTGTTGCTGTTTTTCAATGTTGAGGTTGTTGTTGAATTTGTTGCTGTTTTTCAATGTTGAGATTGTTGTTGTTTTTCAATGTTGAGGTTGTTGTTGAATTTGTTGGTGTTTTTAAATGTTGAGGTTGTTGTTGAATTTGTTGGTGTTTTTCAATATTGAGGTTGTTGTTGTTTTTCAATGTTGAGGTTGTTGTTGAATTTGTTGGTGTTTTTCAATGTTGAGGTTGTTGTTTTTCAATGTTGAGGTTGTTGTTGAATTTTTTGGTGTTTTTCAATTTCAAGGTTGTTGTTGAATTTGTTGGTGTTTTTCAATGTTGAGGTTGTTGTTGTTTTTCAATGTTGAGGTTGTTGTTGAATTTGTTGGTGTTTTTGAATGTTGAGTTTGTTGTTGAATTTGTTGGTGTTTTTCAATGTTGAGGTTGTTGTTGAATTTGTTGGTGTTTTTCAATGTTGAGGTTGTTGTTGAATTTGTTGGTGTTTTTCATTGTTGAGTTTGTTGCTTTTTTTCAATGTTGAGGTTGTTGTTGAATTTGTTGCTGTTTTTCAATGTTGAGATTGTTGTTGTTTTTCAATGTTGAGGTTGTTGTTGAATTTGTTGGTGCTTTTAAATGTTGAGGTTGTTGTTGAATTTGTTGGTGTTTTTCAATGTTGAGGTTGTTGTTGTTTTTCAATGTTGAGGTTGTTGTTGAATTTGTTGGTGTTTTTCAATGTTGAGGTTGTTGTTTTTCAATGTTGAGGTTGTTGTTGAATTTGTTGGTGTTTTTCAATTTCGAGGTTGTTGTTGAATTTGTTGGTCTTTTTCAATGTTGAGGTTGTTGTTGTTTTTCAATGTTGAGGTTATTGTTGAACTTGTTGGTGTTTTTCAATGTTGAGGTTGTTGTTCTTTTTCAATGTTGAGGTTGTTGTTGAATTTGTTGGTGTTTCTCAATGTTGAGTTTGTTGTTGTTTTTTAATGTTGAGGTTGTTGTTGAATTTGTTGGTGTTTTTCTATGTTGAGGTTGTTGTTGTTTTTCAATGTTGAGGTTGTTGTTGAATTTGTTGGTGTTATTCAATGTTGAGGTTGTTGTTGTTTTTCAATGTTGAGGTTGTTGTTGAATTTGTTGGTGTTTTTCAACGTTGAGGTTGTTGTTGAATTTGTTGGTCTTTTTCAATGTTGAAGTTGTTGTTGTTTTTCAATGTTGAGGTTGTTGAATTTGTTGGTGTTTTTCAATCTTGAGTTTGTTGTTGAATTTGTTGGTGTTTTTCAATGTTGAGGTTGTTGTTGAATTTGTTGATGTTTTTCAATGTTGAGGTTGTTGTTGTTTTTCAATGTTGAGGTTGTTGTTGAGTTTGTTGGTGTTTTTCAATGTTGAGGTTGTTGTTGAATTTGTTGGTGTTTTTCAATGTTGAGGTTGTTGTTGTTTTTAAATGTTGAGGTTGTTGTTGAATTTGTTGGTGTTTTTTCAATTTTGAGGTTGTTGGTATTTTTCAATTTTGAGGTTGTTGTTGAATTTGATGGTGTTTTTCAATGTCGATGTTGTTGTTGAATTTGTTGGTGTTTTTCAATGTTGAAGTTGTTGTTGAATTTGTTGGTGTTTTTCAATGTTGAGGTTGTTGTTGTTTTTCAATGTTGAGGTTGTTGTTGAAGTTGTTGGTTTTTTTCAATGTTGAGGTTGTTGTTGTTTTTCAATGCTGAGGTTGTTGTGGAATTTGTTGGTGTTTTTCAATGTTGAGGTTGTTGTTGAATTTGTTGGTGTTTTTCAATGTTGAGGTTGTTGTTGTTTTTCAATGTTGAGGTTGTTGTTGAATTTGTTGGTGTTTTTCAGTGTTGAGGTTGTTGTTGTTTTTCAATGTTGAGGTAGTTGTTGAATTTGTTGGTGTTTTTCAATGTTGAAGTTGTTGTTGAATTTGTTGGTGTTTTTCAAAGTTGAGTTTGTTGTTGTTTTTCAATGTTTAGGTTGTTGTTGAATTTGTTGGTGTTTTTCAATGTTGAGGTTGTTGTTGTTTTTCAATGTTGAGGTTGTTGTTGAATTTGTTGGTGTTTTTCAATGTTGAGGTTGTTGTTGTTTTTCAATGTTGAGGTTGTTGTTGAATTTGTTGGTGTTTTTCAATGTTGAGGTTGTTGTTGTTTTTCAATGTTGAGGTTGTTGTTGTATTTGTTGGTGTTTTTCAATTTCGAGGTTGTTGTTGAATTTGTTGGTGTTTTTCAATGTTGAAGTTGTTGTTGAATTTGTTGGTGTTTTTCAATGTTGAGGTTGTTGTTGTTTTTCAATGTTGAGGTTGTTGTTGAATTTGTTGGTGTTTTTCAATGTTGAGGTTGTTGTTGTTTTTCAATGCTGAGGTTGTTGTTGAATTTGTTGGTGTTTTTCAATGTTGAGGTTGTTGTTGAATTTGTTGGTGTTTTTCAATGTTGAGGTTGTTGTTGTTTTTCAATGTTGAGGTTGTTGTTGAATTTGTTGGTGTTTTTAAATGTTGAGGTTTTTGTTGTTTATCAATGTTGAGGTTGTTGTTGAATATGTTGGTGTTTTTCAATGTTGAGGTTGTTGTTGAATTTGTTGGTGTTTTTCAATGTTGAGGTTGTTGTTGTTTTTCAATGTTGAGGTTGTTGTTGAATTTGTTGGTGTTTTTCAATGTTGAGTTTGTTGTTGAATTTGTTGGTGTTTTTCAATGTTGAGGTTGTTGTTGAATTTGTTGGTGTTTTTCAATGTTGAGGTTGTTGTTGAATTTGTTGGTGTTTTTCAATGTTGAGGTTGTTGCTGTTTTTCAATGTTGAGGTTGTTGTTGAATTTGTTGCTGTTTTTCAATGTTGAGATTGTTGTTGTTTTTCAATGTTGAGGTTGTTGTTGAATTTGTTGGTGTTTTTCAATTTCAAGGTTGTTGTTGAATTTGTTGGTGTTTTTCAATGTTGAGGTTGTTGTTGTTTTTCAATGTTGAGGTTGTTGTTGAATTTGTTGGTGTTTTTGAATGTTGAGTTTGTTGTTGAATTTGTTGGTGTTTTTCAATGTTGAGGTTGTTGTTGAATTTGTTGGTGTTTTTCAATGTTGAGGTTGTTGTTGAATTTGTTGGTGTTTTTCATTGTTGAGGTTGTTGCTTTTTTTCAATGTTGAGGTTGTTGTTGAATTTGTTGCTGTTTTTCAATGTTGAGATTGTTGTTGTTTTTCAATGTTGAGGTTGTTGTTGAATTTGTTGGTGCTTTTAAATGTTGAGGTTGTTGTTGAATTTGTTGGTGTTTTTCAATGTTGAGGTTGTTGTTGTTTTTCAATGTTGAGGTTGTTGTTGAATTTGTTGGTGTTTTTCAATGTTGAGGTTGTTGTTTTTCAATGTTAAGGTTGTTGTTGAATTTGTTGGTGTTTTTCAATTTCGAGGTTGTTGTTGAATTTGTTGTTGTTTTTCAATGTTGAAGTTGTTGTTGAATTTGTTGGTGTTTTTCAATGTTGAGGTTGTTGTTGTTTTTCAATGTTGAGGTTGTTGTTGAATTTGTTGGTGTTTTTCAATGTAGAGGTTGTTGTTGTTTTTCAATGCTGAGGTTGTTGTTGAATTTGTTGGTGTTTTTCAATATTGAGGTTGTTGTTGAATTTGTTGGTGTTTTTCAATGTTGAGGTTGTTGTTGTTTTTCAATGTTGAGGTTGTTGTTGAATTTGTAGGTGTTTTTCAATGTTGAGGTTGTTGTTGTTTTTCAATGTCGGGGTTGTTGTTGAATTTGTTGGTTTTTTTCAATGTTGAAGTTTTTGTTGAATTTGTTGGCGTTTTTCAATGTTGAGGTTGTTGTTTTTCAATGTTGAGGTTGTTGTTGAATTTTTTTAGCGTTTTAAAATGTTGAGGTTGTTGTTGAATTTGTTGGTGTTTTCAATGTTGAGGTTGTTGTTGAATTTGTTGGTGTTTTTAAATGTTGAGGTTGTTGCTGAATTTGCTGGTGTTTTGCAATGTTGAGGTTGTTGTTGTTTTTCAACGTTGAGGTTGTTGTTGAATTTGTTGGTGTTTGTCAATGTTGAGGTTGTTGTTGTTTTTCAATGTTGAGGTTGTTGTTGTATTTGTTGGTGTTTTTCAATTTCGAGGTTGTTGTTGAATTTGTTGGTGTTTTTCAATGTTGAGTTTGTTGTTGTGTTTCAATGTTGAGATTGTTGTTGAATTTGTTGGTGTTTTTCAATGTAGAGGTTGTTGTTGTTTTTCAATGTTGAGGTTGTTGTTGAATTTGTTGGTGTTTTTCAATGTTAAGGTTGTTGTTGAATTTGTTGGTGTTTTTCAATGTTGAGGTTGTTGTTGTTTTTCAATGTTGAGGTTATTGTTGAATTTGTTGGTGTTTTTCAATGTTGAGGTTGTTGTTGTTTTTCAATGTTGAGGTTGTTGTTGAATTTGTTGGTGTTTCTCAATGTTGAGTTTGTTGTTGTTTTTCAAAGTTGAGGTTGTTGTTGAATTTGTTGGTGTTTTTCTATGTTGAGGTTGTTGTTGTTTTTCAATGTTGAGGTTGTTGTTGAATTTGTTGGTGTTATTCAATGTTGAGGTTGTTGTTGTTTTTCAATGTTGAGGTTGTTGTTGAATTTGTTGCTGTTTTTCAACGTTGAGGTTGTTGTTGAATTTGTTGGTGTTTTTCAATGTTGAGGTTGTTGTTGTTTTTCAATGTTGAGGTTGTTGAATTTGTTGGTGTTTTTCAATCTTGAGTTTGTTGTTGAATTTGTTGGTGTTTTTCAATGTTGAGGTTGTTGTTGAATTTGTTGGTGTTTTTCAATGTTGAGGTTGTTGTTGTTTTTCAATGTTGAGGTTGTTGTTGAGTTTGTTGGTGTTTTTTCAATTTTGAATTTGCTGGTGTTTTTCAATGTCGAGGATGTTGTTGAATTTGCTGGTGTTTTTCAATGTTGAAGTTGTTGTTGAATTTGTTGGTGTTTTTCAATGTTGAGGTTGTTGTTGTTTTTCAATGTTGAGGTTGTTGTTGAAGTTGTTGGCTTTTTTCAATGTTGAGGTTGTTGTTGTTTTTCAATGCTGAGGTTGTTGTTGAATTTGTTGGTGTTTTTCAATGTTGAGGTTGTTGTTGAATTTGTTTGTGTTTTTCAATGTTGAGGTTGTTGTTGTTTTTCAATGTTGAGGTTGTTGTTGAATTTGTTGGTGTTTTTCTATGTTGAGGTTGTTGTTGTTTTTCAATGTTGAGGTTGTTGTTGAATTTGTTGGTGTTTTTCAATGTTGAAGTTGTTGTTGAATTTGTTGGTGTTTTTCAATGTTGAGTTTGTTGTTGTTTTTCAATGTTGAGGTTGTTGTTGAATTTGTTGGTGTTTTTCAATGTTGAGGATGTTGTTGTTTTTCAATGTTGAGGTTGTTGTTGAATTTGTTGGTGTTTTTCAATGTTGAGGTTGTTGTTGTTTTTCAATGTTGAGGTTGTTGTTGAATTTGTTGGTGTTTTTCAATGTTGAGGTTGTTGTTGTTTTTCAATGTTGAGGTTGTTGTTGTATTTGTTGGTGTTTTTCAATTTCGAGGTTGTTGTTGAATTTGTTGGTGTTTTTCAATGTTGAAGTTGTTGTTGAATTTGTTGGTGTTTTTCAATGTTGAGGTTGTTGTTGAATTTGTTGGTGTTTTTCAATGTTGAGGTTGTTGTTGTTTTTCAATGTTGAGGTTGTTGTTGAATTTGTTGGTGTTTTTCAATGTTCAGGTTGTTGTTGTTTTTCAATGTTGAAGTTTTTGTTGAATTTGTTGGTGTTTTTCAATGTTGAGGTTGTTGTTGTTTTTCAATGTTGAGGTTGTTGTTGAATTTGTTGGTGTTTTTCAATGTTGAGGTTGTTGTTGTTTTTCAATGCTGAGGTTGTTGTTGAATTTGTTGGTGTTTTTCAATGTTGAGGTTCTTGTTGAATTTGTTGGTGTTTTTCAATGTTGAGTTTGTTGGTGTTTTTCAATGTTGAGGTTGTTGTTGAATTTGCTGGTGTTTTTCAATGTTGAGGTTGTTGTTGTATTTCAATGTTGAGGTTGTTGTTGAATTTGTTGGTGTTTTTCAATGTAGAGGTTGTTGTTGTTTTTCAATGCTGAGGTTGTTGTTGAATTTGTTGGTGTTTTTCAATATTGAGGTTGTTGTTGAATTTGTTGGTGTTTTTCAATGTTGAGGTTGTTGTTGTTTTTCAATGTTGAGGTTGTTGTTGAATTTGTTGGAGTTTTTCAATGTTGAGGTTGTTGTTGTTTTTCAATGTCGGGGTTGTTGTTGAATTTGTTGGTTTTTTTCAATGTTGAATTTTTTGTTGAATTTGTTGGCGTTTTTCAATGTTGAGGTTGTTGTTTTTCAATGTTGAGGTTGTTGTTGAATTTTTTTAGCGTTTTAAAATGTTGAGGTTGTTGTTGAATTTGTTGGTGTTTTCAATGTTGAGGTTGTTGTTGAATTTGTTGGTGTTTTTAAATGTTGAGGTTGTTGCTGAATTTGCTGGTGTTTTGCAATGTTGAGGTTGTTGTTGTTTTTCAACGTTGAGGTTGTTGTTGAATTTGTTGGTGTTTGTCAATGTTGAGGTTGTTGTTGTTTTTCAATGTTGAGGTTGTTGTTGTATTTGTTGGTGTTTTTCAATTTCGAGGTTGTTGTTGAATTTGTTGGTGTTTTTCAATGTTGAGTTTGTTGTTGTGTTTCAATGTTGAGATTGTTGTTGAATTTGTTGGTGTTTTTCAATGTTGAGGTTGTTGTTGTTTTTCAATGTTGAGGTTGTTGTTGAATTTGTTGGTGTTTTTCAATGTTGAGGTTGTTGTTGTTTTTCAATGTTGAGGTTGTTGTTGAATTTGTTGGTGTTTTTCAATGTTCAGGTTGTTGTTGTTTTTCAATGTTGAAGTTTTTGTTGAATTTGTTGGTGTTTTTTCAATGTTGAGGTTGTTGTTGTTTTTCAATGTTGAGGTTGTTGTTGAATTTGTTAGTGTTTTTCAATGTTGAGGTTGTTGTTGTTTTTCAATGCTGAGGTTGTTGTTGAATTTGTTGGTGTTTTTCAATGTTGAGGTTCTTGTTGAATTTGTTGGTGTTTTCAATGTTGAGGTTGTTGTTGTTTTTCAATGTTGAGGGTTGTTGTTGAATTTGTTGGTGTTTTTCAATGTTGAGGTTGTTGTTGTTTTTCAATGTTGAGGTTGCTGTTGAATTTGTTGGTGTTTTTCAATGTTGAAGTTGTTGTTGAATTTGTTGGTGTTTTTCAATGTTGAGGTTGTTGTTGTTTTTCAATGTTGAGGTTGTTGTTGAATTTGTTGGTGTTTTTCAATGTTGAGTTTGTTGTTGTTTTTCAATGTTGAGGTTGTTGTTGAATTTGTTGGTGTTTTTCAATGTTGAGGTTGTTGTTGTTTTTAAATTTGATGTTGTTGTTGAATTTGTTGGTGTTTTTCAATGTTGAGGTTGTTGGTGTTTTTCAATGTTGAGGTTGTTGTTGAATTTGTTGGTGTTTTTCAATGTTGAGGTTGTTGTTGAATTTGCTGGTGTTTTTCAATGTTGAGGTTGTTGTTGTATTTCAATGTTGAGGTTGTTGTTGAATTTGTTGGTGTTTTTCAATGTAGAGGTTGTTGTTGTTTTTCAATGCTGAGGTAGTTGTTGAATTTGTTGGTGTTTTTCAATATTGAGGTTGTTGTTGAATTTGTTGGTGTTTTTCAATGTTGAGGTTGTTGTTGTTTTTCAATGTTGAGGTTGTTGTTGAATTTGTTGGAGTTTTTCAATGTTGAGGTTTTTGTTGTTTTTCAAAGTCCGGGTTGTTGTTGAATTTGTTGGTTTTTTTCAATGTTGAATTTTTTGTTGAATTTGTTGGCGTTTTTCAATGTTGAGGTTGTTGTTTTTCAATGTTGAGGTTGTTGTTGAATTTTTTTAGCGTTTTAAAATGTTGAGGTTGTTGTTGAATTTGTTGGTGTTTTCAATGTTGAGGTTGTTGTTGAATTTGTTGGTGTTTTTAAATGTTGAGGTTGTTGCTGAATTTGCTGGTGTTTTGCAATGTTGAGGTTGTTGTTGTTTTTCAACGTTGAGGTTGTTGTTGAATTTGTTGGTGTTTGTCAATGTTGAGGTTGTTGTTGTTTTTCAATGTTGAGGTTGTTGTTGTATTTGTTGGTGTTTTTCAATTTCGAGGTTGTTGTTGAATTTGTTGGTGTTTTTCAATGTTGAGTTTGTTGTTGTGTTTCAATGTTGAGATTGTTGTTGAATTTGTTGGTGTTTTTCAATGTTGAGGTTGTTGTTGTTTTTCAATGTTGAGGTTGTTGTTGAATTTGTTGGTGTTTTTCAATGTTGAGGTTGTTGTTGAATTTGTTGGTGTTTTTCAATGTTGAGGTTGTTGTTGTTTTTCAATGTTGAGGTTATTGTTGAATTTGTTGGTGTTTTTCAATGTTGAGGTTGTTGTTGTTTTTCAATGTTGAGGTTGTTGTTGAATTTGTTGGTGTTTCTCAATGTTGAGTTTCTTGTTGTTTTTCAAAGTTGAGGTTGTTGTTGAATTTGTTGGTGTTTTTCTATGTTGAGGTTGTTGTTGTTTTTCAATGTTGAGGTTGTTGTTGAATTTGTTGGTGTTATTCAATGTTGAGGTTGTTGTTGTTTTTCAATGTTGAGGTTGTTGTTGAATTTGTTGCTGTTTTTCAACGTTGAGGTTGTTGTTGAATTTGTTGGTGTTTTTCAATGTTGAGGTTGTTGTTGTTTTTCAATGTTGAGGTTGTTGAATTTGTTGGTGTTTTTCAATCTTGAGTTTGTTGTTGAATTTGTTGGTGTTTTTCAATGTTGAGGTTGTTGTTGAATTTGTTGGTGTTTTTCAATGTTGAGGTTGTTGTTGTTTTTCAATGTTGAGGTTGTTGTTGAGTTTGTTGGTGTTTTTTCAATTTTGAATTTGATGGTGTTTTTCAATGTCGAGGATGTTGTTGAATTTGCTGGTGTTTTTCAATGTTGAAGTTGTTGTTGAATTTGTTGGTGTTTTTCAATGTTGAGGTTGTTGTTGTTTTTCAATGTTGAGGTTGTTGTTGAATTTGTAGGTGTTTTTCAATGTTCAGGTTGTTGTTGTTTTTCAATGTTGAAGTTTTTGTTGAATTTGTTGGTGTTTTTCAATGTTGAGGTTGTTGTTGTTTTTCAATGTTGAGGTTGTTGTTGAATTTGTTGGTGTTTTTCAATGTTGAGGTTGTTGTTGTTTTTCAATGCTGAGGTTGTTGTTGAATTTGTTGGTGTTTTTCAATGTTGAGGTTCTTGTTGAATTTGTTGGTGTTTTTCAATGTTGAGGTTGTTGTTGTTTTTCAATGTTGAGGTTGTTGTTAAATTTGTTGGTGTTTTTCAATGTTGAGGTTGTTGTTGTTTTTCAATGTTGAGGTTGTTGTTGAATTTGTTGGTGTTTTTCAATGTTGAAGTTGTTGTTGAATTTGTTGGTGTTTTTCAATGTTGAGGTTGTTGTTGTTTTTCAATGTTGAGGTTGTTGTTGAATTTGTTGGTGTTTTTCAATGTTGAGTTTGTTGTTGTTTTTCAATGTTGAGGTTGTTGTTGAATTTGTTGGTGTTTTTCAATGTTGAGGTTGTTGTTGTTTTTAAATTTGAGGTTGTTGTTGTATTTGTTGGTGTTTTTCAATGTTGAGGTTGTTGGTGTTTTTCAATGTTGAGGTTGTTGTTGAATTTGTTGGTGTTTTTCAATGTTGAGGTTGTTGTTGAATTTGCTGGTGTTTTTCAATGTTGAGGATGTTGTTGAATTTGTTGGTGTTTTCATTGTTGAGGTTGTTGCTTTTTTTCAATGTTGAGGTTGTTGTTGAATTTGTTGCTGTTTTTCAATGTTGAGATTGTTGTTGTTTTTCAATGTTGAGGTTGTTGTTGAATTTGTTGGTGCTTTTAAATGTTGAGGTTGTTGTTGAATTTGTTGGTGTTTTTCAATGTTGAGGTTGTTGTTGTTTTTCAATGTTGAGGTTTTTGTTGAATTTGTTGGTGTTTTTCAATGTTGAGGTTGTTGTTTTTCATTGTTGAGGTTGTTGTTGAATTTGTTGATGTTTTTCAATTTCGAGGTTGTTGTTGAATTTGTTGTTGTTTTTCAATGTTGAAGTTGTTGTTGAATTTGTTGGTGTTTTTCAATGTTGAGGTTGTTGTTGTATTTCAATGTTGAGGTTGTTGTTGAATTTGTTGGTGTTTTTCAATGTAGAAGTTGTTGTTGTTTTTCAATGCTGAGGTTGTTGTTGAATTTGTTGGTGTTTTTCAATATTGAGGTTGTTGTTGAATTTGTTGGTGTTTTTCAATGTTGAGGTTGTTGTTGTTTTTCAATGTTGAGGTTGTTGTTGAATTTGTTGGTGTTTTTCAATGTTGAGGTTGTTGTTGTTTTTCAATGTCGGGGTTGTTGTTGAATTTGTTGGTTTTTTTCAATGTTGAATTTTTTGTTGAATTTGTTGGCGTTTTTCAATGTTGAGGTTGTTGTTTTTCAATGTTGAGGTTGTTGTTGAATTTTTTTAGCGTTTTAAAATGTTGAGGTTGTTGTTGAATTTGTTGGTGTTTTCAATGTTGAGGTTGTTGTTGAATTTGTTGGTGTTTTTAAATGTTGAGGTTGTTGCTGAATTTGCTGGTGTTTTGCAATGTTGAGGTTGTTGTTGTTTTTCAACGTTGAGGTTGTTGTTGAATTTGTTGGTGTTTGTCAATGTTGAGGTTGTTGTTGTTTTTCAATGTTGAGGTTGTTGTTGTATTTGTTGGTGTTTTTCAATTTCGAGGTTGTTGTTGAATTTGTTGGTGTTTTTCAATGTTGAGTTTGTTGTTGTGTTTCAATGTTGAGATTGTTGTTGAATTTGTTGGTGTTTTTCAATGTTGAGGTTGTTGTTGTTTTTCAATGTTGAGGTTGTTGTTGAATTTGTTGGTGTTTTTCAATGTTGAGGTTGTTGTTGAATTTGTTGGTGTTTTTCAATGTTGAGGTTGCTGTTGTTTTTCAATGTTGAGGTTATTGTTGAATTTGTTGGTGTTTTTCAATGTTGAGGTTGTTGTTGTTTTTCAATGTTGAGGTTGTTGTTGAATTTGTTGGTGTTTCTCAATGTTGAGTTTGTTGTTGTTTTTCAATGTTGAGGTTGTTGTTGAATTTGTTGGTGTTTTTCTATGTTGAGGTTGTTGTTGTTTTTCAATGTTGAGGTTGTTGTTGAATTTGTTGGTGTTATTCAATGTTGAGGTTGTTGTTGTTTTTCAATGTTGAGGATGTTGTTGAATTTGTTGCTGTTTTTCAACGTTGAGGTTGTTGTTGAATTTGTTGGTGTTTTTCAATGTTGAGGTTGTTGTTGTTTTTCAATGTTGAGGTTGTTGAATTTGTTGGTGTTTTTCAATCTTGAGTTTGTTGTTGAATTTGTTGGTGTTTTTCAATGTTGAGGTTGTTGTTGAATTTGTTGGTGTTTTTTCAATTTTGAATTTGATGGTGTTTTTCAATGTCGAGGATGTTGTTGAATTTGCTGGTGTTTTTCAATGTTGAAGTTGTTGTTGAATTTGTTGGTGTTTTTCAATGTTGAGGTTGTGGTTGTTTTTCAATGTTGAGGTTGTTGTTGAAGTTGTTGGCTTTTTTCAATGTTGAGGTTGTTGTTGTTTTTCAATGCTGAGGTTGTTGTTGAATTTGTTGGTGTTTTTCAATGTTGAGGTTGTTGTTGAATTTGTTGGTGTTTTTCAATGTTGAGGTTGTTGTTGTTTTTCAATGTTGAGGTTGTTGTTGAATTTGTTGGTGTTTTTCAATGTTGAGGTTGTTGTTGTTTTTCAATGTTGAGGTTGTTGTTGAATTTGTTGGTGTTTTTCAATGTTGAAGTTGTTGTTGAATTTGTTGGTGTTTTTCAATGTTGAGTTTGTTGTTGTTTTTCAATGTTGAGGTTGTTGTTGAATTTGTTGGTGTTTTTCAATGTTGAGGTTGTTGTTGTTTTTCAATGTTGAGGTTGTTGTTGAATTTGTTGGTGTTTTTCAATGTTGAGGTTGTTGTTGTTTTTCGATGTTGAGGTTGTTGTTGAATTTGTTGGTGTTTTTCAATGTTGAAGTTGTTGTTGAATTTGTTGGTGTTTTTCAATGTTGAGGTTGTTGTTGAATTTGTTGGTGTTTTTCAATGTTGAGGTTGTTGTTGTTTTTCAATGTTGAGGTTGTTGTTGAATCTGTAGGTGTTTTTCAATGTTCAGGTTGTTGTTGTTTTTCAATGTTGAAGTTTTTGTTGAATTTCTTGGTGTTTTTCAATGTTGAGGTTGTTGTTGTTTTTCAATGTTGAGGTTGTTGTTGAATTTGTTGGTGTTTTTCAATGTTGAGGTTGTTGTTGTTTTTCAATGCTGAGGTTGTTGTTGAATTTGTTGGTGTTTTTCAATGTTGAGGTTCTTGTTGAATTTGTTGGTGTTTTTCAATGTTGAGGTTGTTGTTGTTTTTCAATGTTGAGGTTGTTGTTGAATTTGTTGGTGTTTTTCAATGTTGAGGTTGTTGTTGTTTTTCAATGTTGAGGTTGTTGTTGAATTTGTTTGTGTTTTTCAATGTTGAAGTTGTTGTTGAATTTGTTGGTGTTTTTCAATGTTGAGGTTGTTGTTGTTTTTCAATGTTGAGGTTGTTGTTGAATTTGTTGGTGTTTTTCAATGTTGAGGTTGTTGTTGTTTTTAAATTTGAGGTTGTTGTTGAATTTGTTGGTGTTTTTCAATGTTGAGGTTGTTGGTGTTTTTCAATGTTGAGGTTGTTGTTGAATTTGTTGGTGTTTTTCAATGTTGAGGTTGTTGTTGAATTTGCTGGTGTTTTTCAATGTTGAGGTTGTTGTTGTTTTTCAATGTTCTGGTTGTTGTTGAGTTTGTTGGTGTTTTTCAATGTTGAGGTTGTTGTTGTTTTTCAATGTTGAGGTTGTTGTTGAATTTGTTGGTGTTTTTCAATGTTGAGGTTGTTGTTGAATTTGTTGGTGTTTTTCAATGTTGAGGTTGTTGTTGAATTTGTTGGTGTTTTTAAATGTTGAGGTTGTTGCTGAATTTGCTGGTGTTTTGCAATGTTGAGGTTGTTGTTGTTTTTCAACGTTGAGGTTGTTGTTGAATTTGTTGGTGTTTGTCAATGTTGAGGTTGTTGTTGTTTTTCAATGTTGAGGTTGTTGTTGTATTTGTTGGTGTTTTTCAATTTCGAGGTTGTTGTTGAATTTGTTGGTGTTTTTCAATGTTGAGTTTGTTGTTGTGTTTCAATGTTGAGATTGTTGTTGAATTTGTTGGTGTTTTTCAATGTTGAGGTTGTTGTTGTTTTTCAATGTTGAGGTTGTTGTTGAATTTGTTGGTGTTTTTCAATGTTGAGGTTGTTGTTGAATTTGTTGGTGTTTTTCAATGTTGAGGTTGCTGTTGTTTTTCAATGTTGAGGTTATTGTTGCATTTGTTGGTGTTTTTCAATGTTGAGGTTGTTGTTGTTTTTCAATGTTGAGGTTGTTGTTGAATTTGTTGGTGTTTCTCAATGTTGAGTTTGTTGTTGTTTTTCAATGTTGAGGTTGTTGTTGAATTTGTTGGTGTTTTTCTATGTTGAGGTTGTTGTTGTTTTTCAATGTTGAGGTTGTTGTTGAATTTGTTGGTGTTATTCAATGTTGAGGTTGTTGTTGTTTTTCAATGTTGAGGATGTTGTTGAATTTGTTGCTGTTTTTCAACGTTGAGGTTGTTGTTGAATTTGTTGGTGTTTTTCAATGTTGAGGTTGTTGTTGTTTTTCAATGTTGAGGTTGTTGAATTTGTTGGTGTTTTTCAATCTTGAGTTTGTTGTTGAATTTGTTGGTGTTTTTCAATGTTGAGGTTGTTGTTGAATTTGTTGGTGTTTTTTCAATTTTGAATTTGATGGTGTTTTTCAATGTCGAGGATGTTGTTGAATTTGCTGGTGTTTTTCAATGTTGAAGTTGTTGTTGAATTTGTTGGTGTTTTTCAATGTTGAGGTTGTGGTTGTTTTTCAATGTTGAGGTTGTTGTTGAATTGTTGGCTTTTTTCAATGTTGAGGTTGTTGTTGTTTTTCAATGCTGAGGTTGTTGTTGAAT
Source organism: Isurus oxyrinchus (assembly GCA_026770705.1). Classification (NCBI taxonomy): domain Eukaryota; kingdom Metazoa; phylum Chordata; class Chondrichthyes; order Lamniformes; family Lamnidae; genus Isurus; species Isurus oxyrinchus. The sequence goes on from JANJGN010000663.1 coordinate 260,663, forward strand.
TTGTTGGTGTTTTTCAATGTTGAGGTTGTTGTTGAATTTGTTGGTGTTTTTCAATGTTGAGGTTGTTGTTGTTTTTCAATGTTGAGGTTGTTGTTGAATTTGTTGGTGTTTTTCAATGTTGAGGTTGTTGTTGTTTTTCAATGTTGAGGTTGTTGTTGAATTTGTTGGTGTTTTTCAATGTTGAAGTTGTTGTTGAATTTGTTGGTGTTTTTCAATGTTGAGTTTGTTGTTGTTTTTCAATGTTGAGGTTGTTGTTGAATTTGTTGGTGTTTTTCAATGTTGAGGTTGTTGTTGTTTTTCAATGTTGAGGTTGTTGTTGAATTTGTTGGTGTTTTTCAATGTTGAGGTTGTTGTTGTTTTTCGATGTTGAGGTTGTTGTTGAATTTGTTGGTGTTTTTCAATGTTGAAGTTGTTGTTGAATTTGTTGGTGTTTTTCAATGTTGAGGTTGTTGTTGAATTTGTTGGTGTTTTTCAATGTTGAGGTTGTTGTTGTTTTTCAATGTTGAGGTTGTTGTTGAATCTGTAGGTGTTTTTCAATGTTCAGGTTGTTGTTGTTTTTCAATGTTGAAGTTTTTGTTGAATTTCTTGGTGTTTTTCAATGTTGAGGTTGTTGTTGTTTTTCAATGTTGAGGTTGTTGTTGAATTTGTTGGTGTTTTTCAATGTTGAGGTTGTTGTTGTTTTTCAATGCTGAGGTTGTTGTTGAATTTGTTGGTGTTTTTCAATGTTGAGGTTCTTGTTGAATTTGTTGGTGTTTTTCAATGTTGAGGTTGTTGTTGTTTTTCAATGTTGAGGTTGTTGTTGAATTTGTTGGTGTTTTTCAATGTTGAGGTTGTTGTTGTTTTTCAATGTTGAGGTTGTTGTTGAATTTGTTGGTGTTTTTCAATGTTGAAGTTGTTGTTGAATTTGTTGGTGTTTTTCAATGTTGAGGTTGTTGTTGTTTTTCAATGTTGAGGTTGTTGTTGAATTTGTTGGTGTTTTTCAATGTTGAGGTTGTTGTTGTTTTTAAATTTGAGGTTGTTGTTGAATTTGTTGGTGTTTTTCAATGTTGAGGTTGTTGGTGTTTTTCAATGTTGAGGTTGTTGTTGAATTTGTTGGTGTTTTTCAATGTTGAGGTTGTTGTTGAATTTGCTGGTGTTTTTCAATGTTGAGGTTGTTGTTGTTTTTCAATGTTCTGGTTGTTGTTGAGTTTGTTGGTGTTTTTCAATGTTGAGGTTGTTGTTGTTTTTCAATGTTGAGGTTGTTGTTGAATTTGTTGGTGTTTTTCAATGTTGAGGTTGTTGTTGAATTTGTTGGTGTTTTTCAATGTTGAGGTTGTTGTTGTTTTTCAATGTTGAGGTTGTTGTTGAATTTGTTGGTGTTTTTAAATGTTGAGGTGTTTGTTGTTTATCAATGTTGAGGTTGTTGTTGAATTTGTTGGTGTTTTTCAATGTTGAGGTTGTTGTTGAATTTGTTGGTGTTTTTCAATGTTGAGGTTGTTGTTGTTTTTCAATGTTGAGGTTGTTGTTGAATTTGTTGGTGTTTTTCAATGTTGAGTTTGTTGTTGAATTTGTTGGTGTTTTTCAATGTTGAGTTTGTTGTTGAATTTGTTGGTGTTTTTCAATGTTGAGGTTGTTGTTGAATTTGTTGGTGTTTTTCAATGTTGAGGTTGTTGTTGAATTTGTTGGTGTTTTTCAATGTTGAGGTTGTTGCTCTTTTTCAATGTTGAGGTTGTTGTTGAATTTGTTGCTGTTTTTCAATGTTGAGATTGTTGTTGTTTTTCAATGTTGAGGTTGTTGTTGAATTTGTTGGTGTTTTTAAATGTTGAGGTTGTTGTTGAATTTGTTGGTGTTTTTCAATGTTGAGGTTGTTGTTGTTTTTCAAAGTTGAGGTTGTTGTTGAATTTGTTGGTGTTTTTCAATGTTGAGGTTATTGTTTTTCAATGTTGAGGTTGTTGTTGAATTTGTTGGTGTTTTTCAATTTCAAGGTTGTTGTTGAATTTGTTGGTGTTTTTCAATGTTGAGGTTGTTGTTGTTTTTCAATGTTGAGGTTGTTGTTGAATTTGTTGGTGTTTTTCAATGTTGAGTTTGTTGTTGAATTTGTTGGTGTTTTTCAATGTTGAGGTTGTTGTTGAATTTGTTGGTGTTTTTCAATGTTGAGGTTGTTGTTGAATTTGTTGGTGTTTTTCAATGTTGAGGTTGTTGCTGTTTTTCAATGTTGAGGTTGTTGTTGAATTTGTTGCTGTTTTTCAATGTTGAGATTGTTGTTGTTTATCAATGTTGAGGTTGTTGTTGAATTTGTTGGTGCTTTTAAATGTTGAGGTTGTTGTTGAATTTGCTGGTGTATTTCAATGTTGAGGTTGTTGTTGTTTTTCAATGTTGAGGTTGTTGTTGAATTTGTTGGTGTTTTTCAATGTTGAGGTTGTTGTTTTTCAATATTGAGGTTGTTGTTGAATTTGTTGGTGTTTTTGAATTTCGAGGCTCTTGTTGAATTTGTTCGTGTTTTTCAATTTTGAAGTTGTTGTTGAATTTGTTGGTGTTTTTCAATGTTGAGGTTGTTGTTGTTTTTCAATGTTGATGTTGTTGTTGAATTTGTTGGTGTTTTTCAATGTTGAGGTTGTTGTTGTTTTTCAATGCTGATGTTGTTGAATTTGTTGTTGTTTTTCAATGTTGAGGTTGTTGTTGAATTTGTTGGTGTTTTTCAATGTTGAGGTTGTTGTTGTTTTTCAATGTTGAGGTTGTTGTTGAATTTGTTGGTGTTTTTCAATGTTGAGGTTGTTGTTGTTTTTCAATGTCGGGGTTGTTGTTGAATTTGTTGGTGTTTTTCAATGTTGAATTTTTTGTTGAATTTGTTGGCGTTTTTCAATGTTGAGGTTGTTGTTTTTCAATGTTGAGGTTGTTGTTGAATTTTTTTAGCGTTTTAAAATGTTGAGGTTGTTGTTGAATTTGTTGGTGTTTTCAATGTTGAGGTTGTTGTTGAATTTGTTGGTGTTTTTAAATGTTGAGGTTGTTGCTGAATTTGCTGGTGTTTTGCAATGTTGAGGTTGTTGTTGTTTTTCAACGTTGAGGTTGTTGTTGAATTTGTTGGTGCTTGTCAATGTTGAGGTTGTTGTTGTTTTTCAATGTTGAGGTTGTTGTTGTATTTGTTGGTGTTTTTCAATTTCGAGGTTGTTGTTGAATTTGTTGGTGTTTTTCAATGTTGAGTTTGTTGTTGAATTTGTTGGTGTTTTTCAATGTTGAGGTTGTTGTTGAATTTGTTGGTGTTTTTCAATGTTGAGGTTGTTGTTGAATTTGTTGGTGTTTTTCAATGTTGAGGTTGTTGCTGTTTTTCAATGTTGAGGTTGTTGTTGAATTTGTTGCTGTTTTTCAATGTTGAGATTGTTGTTGTTTTTCAATGTTGAGGTTGTTGTTGAATTTGTTGGTGTTTTTAAATGTTGAGGTTGTTGTTGAATTTGTTGGTGTTTTTCAATGTTGAGGTTGTTGTTGTTTTTCAATGTTGAGGTTGTTGTTGAATTTGTTGGTGTTTTTCAATGTTGAGGTTATTGTTTTTCAATGTTGAGGTTGTTGTTGAATTTGTTGGTGTTTTTCAATTTCAAGGTTGTTGTTGAATTTGTTGGTGTTTTTCAATGTTGAGGTTGTTGTTGTTTTTCAATGTTGAGGTTGTTGTTGAATTTGTTGGTGTTTTTCAATGTTGAGTTTGTTGTTGAATTTGTTGGTGTTTTTCAATGTTGAGGTTGTTGTTGAATTTGTTGGTGTTTTTCAATGTTGAGGTTGTTGTTGAATTTGTTGGTGTTTTTCAATGTTGAGGTTGTTGCTGTTTTTCAATGTTGAGGTTGTTGTTGAATTTGTTGCTGTTTTTCAATGTTGAGATTGTTGTTGTTTATCAATGTTGAGGTTGTTGTTGAATTTGTTGGTGCTTTTAAATGTTGAGGTTGTTGTTGAATTTGCTGGTGTTTTTCAATGTTGAGGTTGTTGTTGTTTTTCAATGTTGAGGTTGTTGTTGAATTTGTTGGTGTTTTTCAATGTTGAGGTTGTTGTTTTTCAATATTGAGGTTGTTGTTGAATTTGTTGGTGTTTTTCAATTTCGAGGCTGTTGTTGAATTTGTTGGTGTTTTTCAATGTTGAAGTTGTTGTTGAATTTGTTGGTGTTTTTCAATGTTGAGGTTGTTGTTGTTTTTCAATGTTGATGTTGTTGTTGAATTTGTTGGTGTTTTTCAATGTTGAGGTTGTTGTTGTTTTTCAATGCTGATGTTGTTGAATTTGTTGTTGTTTTTCAATGTTGAGGTTGTTGTTGAATTTGTTGGTGTTTTTCAATGTTGAGGTTGTTGTTGTTTTTCAATGTTGAGGTTGTTGTTGAATTTGTTGGTGTTTTTCAATGTTGAGGTTGTTGTTGTTTTTCAATGTCGGGGTTGTTGTTGAATTTGTTGGTGTTTTTCAATGTTGAATTTTTTGTTGAATTTGTTGGCGTTTTTCAATGTTGAGGTTGTTGTTTTTCAATGTTGAGGTTGTTGTTGAATTTTTTTAGCGTTTTAAAATGTTGAGGTTGTTGTTGAATTTGTTGGTGTTTTCAATGTTGAGGTTGTTGTTGAATTTGTTGGTGTTTTTAAATGTTGAGGTTGTTGCTGAATTTGCTGGTGTTTTGCAATGTTGAGGTTGTTGTTGTTTTTCAACGTTGAGGTTGTTGTTGAATTTGTTGGTGCTTGTCAATGTTGAGGTTGTTGTTGTTTTTCAATGTTGAGGTTGTTGTTGTATTTGTTGGTGTTTTTCAATTTCGAGGTTGTTGTTGAATTTGTTGGTGTTTTTCAATGTTGAGTTTGTTGTTGTGATTCAATGTTGAGATTGTTGTTGAATTTGTTGGTGTTTTTCAATGTTGAGGTTGTTGTTGTTTTTCAATGTTGAGGTTCTTGTTGAATTTGTTGGTGTTTTTCAATTTCAAGGTTGTTGTTGAATTTGTTGGTGTTTTTCAATGTTGAGGTTGTTGTTGTTTTTCAATGTTGAGGTTATTGTTGAATTTGTTGGTGTTTTTCAATGTTGAGGTTGTTGTTGTTTTTCAATGTTGAGGTTGTTGTTGAATTTGTTGGTGTTTCTCAATGTTGAGTTTGTTGTTGTTTTTCAATGTTGAGGTTGTTGTTGAATTTGTTGGTGTTTTTCTATGTTGAGGTTGTTGTTGTTTTTCAATGTTGAGGTTGTTGTTGAATTTGTTGGTGTTATTCAATGTTGAGGTTGTTGTTGTTTTTCAATGTTGAGGTTGTTGTTGAATTTGTTTGTGTTTTTCAATGTTGAGGTTGTTGTTTTTCAATGTTGAGGATGTTGAATTTGTTGGTGTTTTTCAATCTTGAGTTTGTTGTTGAATTTGTTGGTGTTTTTCAATGTTGAGGTTGTTGTTGAATTTGTTGGTGTTTTTCAATGTTGAGGTTGTTGTTGTTTTTCAATGTTGAAGTTGTTGTTGAGTTTGTTGGTGTTTTTCAATGTTGAGGTTGTTGTTGAATTTGTTGGTGTTTTTCAATGTTGAGGTTGTTGTTGTTTATAAATGTTGAGGTTGTTGTTGAATTTGTTGGTGTTTTTTCAATTTTGAGGTTGTTGGTGTTTTTCAATGTTGAGGTTGTTGTTGAATTTGATGGTGTTTTTCAATGTCGAGGTTGTTGTTGAATTTGTTGGTGTTTTTCAATGTAGAAGTTGTTGTTGAATTTGTTGGTGTTTTTCAATGTTGAGGTTGTTGTTGTTTTTCAATGTTGAGGTTGTTGTTGAAGTTGTTGGTTTTTTTCAATGTTGAGGTTGTTGTTGTTTTTCAATGCTGAGGTTGTTGTTGAATTTGTTGGTGTTTTTCAATGTTGAGGTTGTTGTTGAATTTGTTGGTGTTTTTCAGTGTTGAGGTTGTTGTTGTTTTTCAATGTTGAGGTTGTTGTTGAATTTGTTGGTGTTTTTCAATGTTGAGGTTGTTGTTGTTTTTCAATGTTGAGGTTGTTGTTGAATTTGTTGGTGTTTTTCAATGTTGAAGTTGTTGTTGAATTTGTTGGTGTTTTTCAATGTTGAGTTTGTTGTTGTTTTTCAATGTTGAGGTTGTTGTTGAATTTGTTGGTGTTTTTCAATGTTGAGGTTGTTGTTGTTTTTCAATGTTGAGGTTCTTGTTGAATTTGTTGGTGTTTTTCAATGTTGATGTTGTTGTTGTTTTTCAATGTTGAGGTTGTTGTTGAATTTGTTGGTGTTTTTCAATGTTGAGGTTGTTGTTGTATTTGTTGGTGTTTTTCAATTTCGAGGTTGTTGGTGAATTTGTTGGTGTTTTTCAATGTTGAAGTTGTTGTTGAATTTGTAGGTGTTTTTCAATGTTGAGGTTGTTGTTGAATTTGTTGGTGTTTTTCAATGTTCAGGTTGTTGTTGTTTTTCAATGTTGAAGTTTTTGTTGAATTTGTTGGTGTTTTTCAATGTTGAGGTTGTTGTTGTTTTTCAATGTTGAGGTTGTTGTTGAATTTGTTGGTGTTTTTCAATGTTGAGGTTGTTGTTGTTTTTCAATGCTGAGGTTGTTGTTGAATTTGTTGGTGTTTTTCAATGTTGAGGTTCTTGTTGAATTTGTTGGTGTTTTTCAATGTTGAGGTTGCTGTTGTTTTTCAATGTTGAGGTTGTTGCTGAATTTGCTGGTGTTTTGCAATGTTGAGGTTGTTGTTGTTTTTCAACGTTGAGGTTGTTGTTGAATTTGTTGGTGCTTGTCAATGTTGAGGTTGTTGTTGTTTTTCAATGTTGAGGTTGTTGTTGTATTTGTTGGTGTTTTTCAATTTCGAGGTTGTTGTTGAATTTGTTGGTGTTTTTCAATGTTGAGTTTGTTGTTGAATTTGTTGGTGTTTTTCAATGTTGAGGTTGTTGTTGAATTTGTTGGTGTTTTTCAATGTTGAGGTTGTTGTTGAATTTGTTGGTGTTTTTCAATGTTGAGGTTGTTGCTGTTTTTCAATGTTGAGGTTGTTGTTGAATTTGTTGCTGTTTTTCAATGTTGAGATTGTTGTTGTTTTTCAATGTTGAGGTTGTTGTTGAATTTGTTGGTGTTTTTAAATGTTGAGGTTGTTGTTGAATTTGTTGGTGTTTTTCAATGTTGAGGTTGTTGTTGTTTTTCAATGTTGAGGTTGTTGTTGAATTTGTTGGTGTTTTTCAATGTTGAGGTTATTGTTTTTCAATGTTGAGGTTGTTGTTGAATTTGTTGGTGTTTTTCAATTTCAAGGTTGTTGTTGAATTTGTTGGTGTTTTTCAATGTTGAGGTTGTTGTTGTTTTTCAATGTTGAGGTTGTTGTTGAATTTGTTGGTGTTTTTCAATGTTGAGTTTGTTGTTGAATTTGTTGGTGTTTTTCAATGTTGAGGTTGTTGTTGAATTTGTTGGTGTTTTTCAATGTTGAGGTTGTTGTTGAATTTGTTGGTGTTTTTCAATGTTGAGGTTGTTGCTGTTTTTCAATGTTGAGGTTGTTGTTGAATTTGTTGCTGTTTTTCAATGTTGAGATTGTTGTTGTTTATCAATGTTGAGGTTGTTGTTGAATTTGTTGGTGCTTTTAAATGTTGAGGTTGTTGTTGAATTTGCTGGTGTTTTTCAATGTTGAGGTTGTTGTTGTTTTTCAATGTTGAGGTTGTTGTTGAATTTGTTGGTGTTTTTCAATGTTGAGGTTGTTGTTTTTCAATATTGAGGTTGTTGTTGAATTTGTTGGTGTTTTTCAATTTCGAGGCTGTTGTTGAATTTGTTGGTGTTTTTCAATGTTGAAGTTGTTGTTGAATTTGTTGGTGTTTTTCAATGTTGAGGTTGTTGTTGTTTTTCAATGTTGATGTTGTTGTTGAATTTGTTGGTGTTTTTCAATGTTGAGGTTGTTGTTGTTTTTCAATGCTGATGTTGTTGAATTTGTTGTTGTTTTTCAATGTTGAGGTTGTTGTTGAATTTGTTGGTGTTTTTCAATGTTGAGGTTGTTGTTGTTTTTCAATGTTGAGGTTGTTGTTGAATTTGTTGGTGTTTTTCAATGTTGAGGTTGTTGTTGTTTTTCAATGTCGGGGTTGTTGTTGAATTTGTTGGTGTTTTTCAATGTTGAATTTTTTGTTGAATTTGTTGGCGTTTTTCAATGTTGAGGTTGTTGTTTTTCAATGTTGAGGTTGTTGTTGAATTTTTTTAGCGTTTTAAAATGTTGAGGTTGTTGTTGAATTTGTTGGTGTTTTCAATGTTGAGGTTGTTGTTGAATTTGTTGGTGTTTTTAAATGTTGAGGTTGTTGCTGAATTTGCTGGTGTTTTGCAATGTTGAGGTTGTTGTTGTTTTTCAACGTTGAGGTTGTTGTTGAATTTGTTGGTGCTTGTCAATGTTGAGGTTGTTGTTGTTTTTCAATGTTGAGGTTGTTGTTGTATTTGTTGGTGTTTTTCAATTTCGAGGTTGTTGTTGAATTTGTTGGTGTTTTTCAATGTTGAGTTTGTTGTTGTGATTCAATGTTGAGATTGTTGTTGAATTTGTTGGTGTTTTTCAATGTTGAGGTTGTTGTTGTTTTTCAATGTTGAGGTTCTTGTTGAATTTGTTGGTGTTTTTCAATTTCAAGGTTGTTGTTGAATTTGTTGGTGTTTTTCAATGTTGAGGTTGTTGTTGTTTTTCAATGTTGAGGTTATTGTTGAATTTGTTGGTGTTTTTCAATGTTGAGGTTGTTGTTGTTTTTCAATGTTGAGGTTGTTGTTGAATTTGTTGGTGTTTCTCAATGTTGAGTTTGTTGTTGTTTTTCAATGTTGAGGTTGTTGTTGAATTTGTTGGTGTTTTTCTATGTTGAGGTTGTTGTTGTTTTTCAATGTTGAGGTTGTTGTTGAATTTGTTGGTGTTATTCAATGTTGAGGTTGTTGTTGTTTTTCAATGTTGAGGTTGTTGTTGAATTTGTTTGTGTTTTTCAATGTTGAGGTTGTTGTTTTTCAATGTTGAGGATGTTGAATTTGTTGGTGTTTTTCAATCTTGAGTTTGTTGTTGAATTTGTTGGTGTTTTTCAATGTTGAGGTTGTTGTTGAATTTGTTGGTGTTTTTCAATGTTGAGGTTGTTGTTGTTTTTCAATGTTGAAGTTGTTGTTGAGTTTGTTGGTGTTTTTCAATGTTGAGGTTGTTGTTGAATTTGTTGGTGTTTTTCAATGTTGAGGTTGTTGTTGTTTATAAATGTTGAGGTTGTTGTTGAATTTGTTGGTGTTTTTTCAATTTTGAGGTTGTTGGTGTTTTTCAATGTTGAGGTTGTTGTTGAATTTGATGGTGTTTTTCAATGTCGAGGTTGTTGTTGAATTTGTTGGTGTTTTTCAATGTAGAAGTTGTTGTTGAATTTGTTGGTGTTTTTCAATGTTGAGGTTGTTGTTGTTTTTCAATGTTGAGGTTGTTGTTGAAGTTGTTGGTTTTTTTCAATGTTGAGGTTGTTGTTGTTTTTCAATGCTGAGGTTGTTGTTGAATTTGTTGGTGTTTTTCAATGTTGAGGTTGTTGTTGAATTTGTTGGTGTTTTTCAGTGTTGAGGTTGTTGTTGTTTTTCAATGTTGAGGTTGTTGTTGAATTTGTTGGTGTTTTTCAATGTTGAGGTTGTTGTTGTTTTTCAATGTTGAGGTTGTTGTTGAATTTGTTGGTGTTTTTCAATGTTGAAGTTGTTGTTGAATTTGTTGGTGTTTTTCAATGTTGAGTTTGTTGTTGTTTTTCAATGTTGAGGTTGTTGTTGAATTTGTTGGTGTTTTTCAATGTTGAGGTTGTTGTTGTTTTTCAATGTTGAGGTTCTTGTTGAATTTGTTGGTGTTTTTCAATGTTGATGTTGTTGTTGTTTTTCAATGTTGAGGTTGTTGTTGAATTTGTTGGTGTTTTTCAATGTTGAGGTTGTTGTTGTATTTGTTGGTGTTTTTCAATTTCGAGGTTGTTGGTGAATTTGTTGGTGTTTTTCAATGTTGAAGTTGTTGTTGAATTTGTAGGTGTTTTTCAATGTTGAGGTTGTTGTTGAATTTGTTGGTGTTTTTCAATGTTCAGGTTGTTGTTGTTTTTCAATGTTGAAGTTTTTGTTGAATTTGTTGGTGTTTTTCAATGTTGAGGTTGTTGTTGTTTTTCAATGTTGAGGTTGTTGTTGAATTTGTTGGTGTTTTTCAATGTTGAGGTTGTTGTTGTTTTTCAATGCTGAGGTTGTTGTTGAATTTGTTGGTGTTTTTCAATGTTGAGGTTCTTGTTGAATTTGTTGGTGTTTTTCAATGTTGAGGTTGCTGTTGTTTTTCAATGTTGAGGTTGTTGTTGAATTTGCTGGTGTTTTTCAATGTTGAAGTTGTTGTTGAATTTGTTGGTGTTTTTCAATGTTGAGGTTGTTGTTGTTTTTCAATGTTGAGGTTGTTGTTGAATTTGTTGGTGTTTTTCAATGTTGAGGTTGTTGTTGTTTTTAAATTTGAGGTTGTTGTTGAATTTGTTGGTGTTTTTCAATGTTGAGGTTGTTGGTGTTTTTCAATGTTGAGGTTGTTGTTGTTTTTCAATGTTGAGGTTGTTGTTGAATTTGTTGGTGTTTTTCAATGTTGAGGTTGTTGTTGTTTTTAAATTTGAGGTTGTTGTTGAATTTGTTGGTGTTTTTCAATGTTGAGGTTGTTGGTGTTTTTCAATGTTGAGGTTGTTGTTGAATTTGTTGGTGTTTTTCAATGTTGAGGTTGTTGTTGAATTTGCTGGTGTTTTTCAATGTTGAGGTTGTTGTTGTTTTTCAATGTTGAAGTTGTTGTTGAGTTTGTTGGTGTTTTTCAATGTTGAGGTTGTTGTTGTTTTTCAATGTTGAGGTTGTTGTTGAATTTGTTGGTGTTTTTCAATGTTGAGGTTGTTGTTGAATTTGTTGGTGTTTTTCAATGTTGAGGTTGTTGTTGTTTTTCAATGTTGAGGTTGTTGTTGAATTTGTTGGTGTTTTTCAATGTTGAAGTTGTTGTTGAATTTGTTGGTGTTTTTCAATGTTGAGGTTGTTGTTGTTTTTCAATGTTGAGGTTGTTGTTGAATTTGTTGGTATTTTTCAATGTTGAGTTCGTTGTTGTTTTTCAATGTTGAGGTTGTTGTTGAATTTGTTGGTGTTTTTCAATGTTGAGGTTGTTGTTGTTTTTAAATTTGAGGTTGTTGTTGAATTTGTTGGTGTTTTTCAATGTTGAGGTTGTTGGTGTTTTTCAATGTTGAGGTTGTTGTTGAATTTGTTGGTGTTTTTCAATGTTGAGGTTGTTGTTGAATTTGCTGGTTTTTTTCAATGTTGAGGTTGTTGTTGTTTTTCAATGTTGAAGTTGTTGTTGAGTTTGTTGGTGTTTTTCAATGTTGAGGTTGTTGTTGTTTTTCAATGTTGAGTTTGTTGTTGAATTTGTTGGTGTTTTTCAATGTTGAGGTTGTTGTTGAATTTGTTGGTGTTTTTCAATGTTGAGGTTGTTGTTGTTTTTCAATGTTGAGGTTGTTGTTGAATTTGTTGGTGTTTTTAAATGTTGAGGTTCTTGTTGTTTATCAGTGTTGAGGTTGTTGTTGAATTTGTTGGTGTTTTTCAATGTTGAGGTTGTTGTTGAATTTGTTGGTGTTTTTCAATGTTGAGGTTGTTGTTGTTTTTCAATGTTGAGGTTGTTGTTGAATTTGTTGGTGTTTTTCAATGTTGAGTTTGTTGTTGAATTTGTTGGTGTTTTTCAATGTTGAGGTTGTTGTTGAATTTGTTGGTGTTTTTCAATGTTGAGGTTTTTGTTGTATTTGTTGGTGTTTTTCAATTTCGAGGTTGTTGGTGAATTTGTTGGTGTTTTTCAATGTTGAAGTTGTTGTTGAATTTGTTGGTGTTTTTCAATGTTGAGGTTGTTGTTGAATTTGTTGGTGTTTTTCAATGTTGAGGTTGTGGTTGTTTTTCAATGTTGAGGTTGTTGTTGAATTTGTTGGTGTTTTTCAATGTTCAGGTTGTTGCTGTTTTTCAATGTTGAAGTTTTTGTTGAATTTGTTGGTGTTTTTCAATGTTGAGGTTGTTGTTGTTTTTCAATGTTGAGGTTGTTGTTGAATTTGTTGGTGTTTTTCAATGTTGAGGTTGTTGTTGTTTTTCAATGCTGAGGTTGTTGTTGAATTTGTTGGTGTTTTTCAATGTTGAGGTTCTTGTTGAATTTGTTGGTGTTTTTCAATGATGAGGTTGCTGTTGTTTTTCAATGTTGAGGTTGTTGTTGAATTTGTTGGTGTTTTTCAATGTTGAGGTTGTTGTTGTTTTTCAATGTTGAGGTTGTTGTTGAATTTGTTGGTGTTTTTCAATGTTGAAGTTGTTGTTGAATTTGTTGGTGTTTTTCAATGTTGAGGTTGTTGTTGTTTTTCAATGTTGAGGTTGTTGAATTTGTTGGTGTTTTTCAATCTTGAGTTTGTTGTTGAATTTGTTGGTGTTTTTCAATGTTGAGGATGTTGTTGAATTTGTTGGTGTTTTTCAATGTTGAGGTTGTTGTTGTTTTTCAATGTTGAGGTTGTTGTTGAGTTTGTTGGTGTTTTTCAATGTTGAGGTTGTTGTTGAATTTGTTGGTGTTTTTCAATGTTGAGGTTGTTGTTGTTTATGAATGTTGAGGTTGTTGTTGAATTTGTTGGTGTTTTTTCAATTTTGAGGTTGTTGGTGTTTTTCAATGTTGAGGTTGTTGTTGAATTTGATGGTGTTTTTCAATGTCGAGGTTGTTGTTGAATTTGTTGGTGTTTTTCAATGTTGAAGTTGTTGTTGAATTTGTTGGTGTTTTTCAATGTTGAGGTTGTTGTTGTTTTTCAATGTTGAGGTTGTTGTTGAAGTTGTTGGTTTTTTTCAATGTTGAGGTTGTTGTTGTTTTTCAATGCTGAGGTTGTTGTTGAATTTGTTGGTGTTTTTCAATGTTGAGTTTGTTGTTGAATTTGTTGGTGTTTTTCAATGTTGAGGTTGTTGTTGTTTTTCAATGTTGAGGTTGTTGTTGAATTTGTTGGTGTTTTTCAATGTTGAAGTTGTTGTTGAATTTGTTGGTGTTTTTCAATGTTGAGGTTGTTGTTGTTTTTCAATGTTGAGGTTGTTGTTGAATTTGTTGGTATTTTTCAATGTTGAGTTCGTTGTTGTTTTTCAATGTTGAGGTTGTTGTTGAATTTGTTGGTGTTTTTCAATGTTGAGGTTGTTGTTGTTTTTAAATTTGAGGTTGTTGTTGAATTTGTTGGTGTTTTTCAATGTTGAGGTTGTTGGTGTTTTTCAATGTTGAGGTTGTTGTTGAATTTGTTGGTGTTTTTCAATGTTGAGGTTGTTGTTGAATTTGCTGGTGTTTTTCAATGTTGAGGTTGTTGTTGTTTTTCAATGTTGAAGTTGTTGTTGAGTTTGTTGGTGTTTTTCAATGTTGAGGTTGTTGTTGTTGTTTTTCAATGTTGAGGTTGTTGTTGAATTTGTTGGTGTTTTTCAATGTTGAGGTTGTTGTTGAATTTGTTGGTGTTTTTCAATGTTGAGGTTGTTGTTGTTTTTCAATGTTGAGGTTGTTGTTGAATTTGTTGGTGTTTTTAAATGTTGAGGTTTTTGTTGTTTATCAATGTTGAGGTTGTTGTTGAATTTGTTGGTGTTTTTCAATGTTGAGGTTGTTGTTGAATTTGTTGGTGTTTTTCAATGTTGAGGTTGTTGTTGTTTTTCAATGTTGAGGTTGTTGTTGAATTTGTTGGTGTTTTTCAATGTTGAGTTTGTTGTTGAATTTGTTGGTGTTTTTCAATGTTGAGGTTGTTGTTGAATTTGTTGGTGTTTTTCAATGTTGAGGTTGTTGTTGAATTTGTTGGTGTTTTTCAATGTTGAGGTTGTTGCTGTTTTTCAATGTTGAGGTTGTTGTTGAATTTGTTGCTGTTTTTCAATGTTGAGATTGTTGTTGTTTTTCAATGTTGAGGTTGTTGTTGAATTTGTGGTGTTTTTAAATGTTGAGGTTGTTGCTGAATTTGCTGGTGTTTTGCAATGTTGAGGTTGTTGTTGTTTTTCAACGTTGAGTTTGTTGTTGAATTTGTTGGTGTTTGTCAATGTTGAGGTTGTTGTTGTTTTTCAATGTTGAGGTTGTTGTTGAATTTGTTGGTGTTTTTCAATGTTGAGGTTGTTGTTGAATTTGTTGGTGTTTTTCAATGTTGAGGTTGTTGTTGTTTTTCAATGTTGAGGTTATTGTTGAATTTGTTGGTGTTTTCAATGTTGAGGTTGTTGTTGTTTTTCAATGTTGAGGTTGTTGTTGAATTTGTTGGTGTTTCTCAATGTTGAGTTTGTTGTTGTTTTTCAATGTTGAGGTTGTTGTTGAATTTGTTGATGTTTTTCTATGTTGAGGTTGTTGTTGTTTTTCAATGTTGAGGTTGTTGTTGAATTTGTTGGTGTTATTCAATGTTGAGGTTGTTGTTGTTTTTCAATGTTGAGGTTGTTGTTGAATTTGTTGGTGTTTTTCAACGTTGAGGTTGTTGTTGAATTTGTTAGTGTTTTTCAATGTTGAGGTTGTTGTTGTTTTTCAATGTTGAGGTTGTTGAATTTGTTGGTGTTTTTCAATCTTGAGTTTGTTGTTGAATTTGTTGGTGTTTTTCAATGTTGAGGATGTTGTTGAATTTGTTGGTGTTTTTCAATGTTGAGGTTGTTGTTGTTTTTCAATGTTGAGGTTGTTGTTGAGTTTGTTGGTGTTTTTCAATGTTGAGGTTGTTGTTGAATTTGTTGGTGTTTTTCAATGTTGAGGTTGTTGTTGTTTATAAATGTTGAGGTTGTTGTTGAATTTGTTGGTGTTTTTTCAATTTTGAGGTTGTTGGTGTTTTTCAATGTTGAGGTTGTTGTTGAATTTGATGGTGTTTTTCAATGTCGAGGTTGTTGTTGAATTTGTTGGTGTTTTTCAATGTTGAAGTTGTTGTTGAATTTGTTGGTGTTTTTCAATGTTGAGGTTGTTGTTGTTTTTCAATGTTGAGGTTGTTGTTGAAGTTGTTGGTTTTTTTCAATGTTGAGGTTGTTGTTGTTTTTCAATGCTGAGGTTGTTGTTGAATTTGTTGGTGTTTTTCAATGTTGAGGTTGTTGTTGAATTTGTTGGTGTTTTTCAATGTTGCGGTTGTTGTTGTTTTTCAATGTTGAGGTTGTTGTTGAATTTGTTGGTGTTTTTCAATGTTGAGGTTGTTGTTGTTTTTCGATGTTGAGGTTGTTGTTGAATTTGTTGGTGTTTTTCAATGTTGAAGTTGTTGTTGAATTTGTTGGTGTTTTTCAATGTTGAGTTTGTTGTTGTTTTTCAATGTTGAGGTTGTTGTTGAATTTGTTGGTGTTTTTCAATGTTGAGGTTGTTGTTGTTTTTCAATGTTGAGGTTGTTGTTGAATTTGTTGGTGTTTTTCAATGTTGAGGTTGTTGTTGTTTTTCAATGTTGAGGTTGTTGTTGAATTTGTTGGTGTTTTTCAATGTTGAGGTTGATGTTGTTTTTCAATGTTGAGGTTGTTGTTGTATTTGTTGGTGTTTTTCAATTTCGAGGTTGTTGTTGAATTTGTTGGTGCTTTTCAATGTTGAAGTTGTTGTTGAATTTGTTGGTGTTTTTCAATGTTGAGGTTGTTGTTGAATTTGTTGGTGTTTTTCAATGTTGAGGTTGTTGTTGTTTTTCAATGTTGAGGTTGTTGTTGAATTTGTTGGTGTTTTTCAATGTTCAGGTTGTTGTTGTTTTTCAATGTTGAAGTTTTTGTTGAATTTGTTGGTGTTTTTCAATGTTGAGGTTGTTGTTGTTTTTCAATGTTGAGGTTGTTGTTGAATTTGTTGGTGTTTTTCAATGTTGAGGTTGTTGTTGTTTTTCAATGCTGAGGTTGTTGTTGAATTTGTTGGTGTTTTTCAATGTTGAGGTTCTTGTTGAATTTGTTGGTGTTTTTCAATGTTGAGGTTGTTGTTGTTTTTCAATGTTGAGGTTGTTGTTGAATTTGTTGGTGTTTTTCAATGTTGAGGTTGTTGTTGTTTTTCAATGTTGGGGTTGTTGTTGAATTTGTTGGTGTTTTTCAATGTTGAAGTTGTTGTAGAATTTGTTGGTGTTTGTTAATGTTGAGGTTGTTGTTGTTTTTCAATGTTGAGGTTGTTGTTGAATTTGTTGGTGTTTTTCAATGTTGAGTTTGTTGTTGTTTTTCAATTTTGAGGTTGTTGTTGAATTTGTTGGTGTTTTTCAATGTTGAGGTTGTTGTTGTTTTTAAAAATGAGGTTGTTGTTGAATTTGTTGGTGTTTTTCAATGTTGAGGTTGTTGGTGTTTTTCAATGTTGAGGTTGTTGTTGAATTTGTTGGTGTTTTTCAATGTTGAGGTTGTTGTTGAATTTGCTGGTGTTTTTCAATGTTGAGGTTGTTGTTGTTTTTCAATGTTGAGGTTGTTGTTGAGTTTGTTGGAGTTTTTCAATGTTGAGGTTGTTGTTGTTTTTCAATGTTGAGGTTGTTGTTGAATTTGTTGGTGTTTTTCAATGTTGAGGTTGTTGTTGAATTTGTTGGTGTTTTTCAATGTTGAGGTTGTTGTTGTTTTTCAATGTTGAGGTTGTTGTTGAATTTGTTGGTGTTTTTAAATGTTGAGGTTTTTGTTGTTTATCAATGTTGAGGTTGCGGTTGAATTTGTTGTTGTTTTTCAATGTTGAGGTTGTCGTTGAATTTGTTGGCGTTTTTCAATGTTGAGGTTGTTGTTGAATTTGTTGTTGTTTTTCAATGTTGAGGTTGTTGTTGTTTTTCAATGTTGAGGTTGTTGTTGAATTTGTTGGTGTTTTTCAATGTTGAGGTTGTTGTTGTTTTTCAATGTTGAAGTTTTTGTTGAATTTGTTGGTGTTTTTCAATGTTGAGGTTGTTGTTGTTTTTCAATGTTGAGGTTGTTGTTGAATTTGTTGGTGTTTTTCAATGTTGAGGTTGTTGTTGTTTTTCAATGCTGAGGTTGTTGTAGAATTTGTTGGTGTTTTTCAATGTTGAGGTTCTTGTTGAATTTGTTGGTGTTTTTCAATGTTGAGGTTGTTGTTGTTTTTCAATGTTGAGGTTGTTGTTGAATTTGTTGGTGTTTTTTAATGTTGAGGTTGTTGTTGTTTTTCAATGTTGAGGTTGTTGTTGAATTTGTTGGTGTTTTTCAATGTTGAAGTTGTTGTTGAATTTGTTGGTGTTTTTCAATGTTGAGGTTGTTGTTGTTTTTCAATGTTGAGGTTGTTGTTGAATTTGTTGGTGTTTTTCAATGTTGAGTTTGTTGTTGTTTTTAAATTTTGAGGTTGTTGTTGAATTTGTTGGTGTTTTTCAATGTTGAGGTTGTTGTTGCTTTTAAATTTGAGGTTGTTGTTGAATTTGTTGGTGTTTTTCAATGTTGAGGTTGTTGGTGTTTTTCAATGTTGAGGTTGTTGTTGAATTTGTTGGTGTTTTTCAATGTTGAGGTTGTTGTTGAATTTGCTGGTGTTTTTCAATGTTGAGGTTGTTGTTGTTTTTCAATGTTGAGGTTGTTGTTGAGTTTGTTGGAGTTTTTCAATGTTGAGGTTGTTGTTGTTTTTCAATGTTGAGGTTGTTGTTGAATTTGTTGGTGTTTTTCAATGTTGAGGTTGTTGTTGAATTTGTTGGTGTTTTTCAATGTTGAGGTTGTTGTTGTTTTTCAATGTTGAGGTTGTTGTTGAATTTGTTGGTGTTTTTAAATGTTGAGGTTTTTGTTGTTTATCAATGATGAGGTTGTTGTTGAATTTGTTGGTGTTTTTCAATGTTGAGGTTGTCGTTGAATTTGTTGGTGTTTTTCAATGTTGCGGTTGTTGTTGTTTTTCAATGTTGAGGTTGTTGTTGAATTTGTTGGTGTTTTTCAATGTTGAGTTTGTTGTTGAATTTGTTGGTGTTTTTCAATGTTGAGGTTGTTGTTGTTTTTCAATGTTGAGGTTGTTGTTGAATTTGTTGGTGTTTTTCAATGTTGAGGTTGTTTTTTTTCAATGTTGAGGTTGTTGTTGAATTTGTTGGTGTTTTTCAATTTCAAGGTTGTTGTTGAATTTGTTGGTGTTTTTCAATGTTGAGGTTGTTGTTGTTTTTCAATGTTGAGGTTGTTGTTGAATTTGTTGGTGTTTTTCAATGTTGAGTTTGTTGTTGAATTTGTTGGTGTTTTTCAATGTTGAGGTTGTTGTTGAATTTGTTGGTGTTTTTCAATGTTGAGGTTGTTGTTGAATTTGTTGGTGTTTTTCAATGTTGAGGTTGTTGCTGTTTTTCAATGTTGAGGTTGTTGTTGAATTTGTTGCTGTTTTTCAATGTTGAGATTGTTGTTGTTTTTCAATGTTGAGGTTGTTGTTGAATTTGTTGGTGCTTTTAAATGTTGAGGTTGTTGTTGAATTTGTTGGTGTTTTTCAATGTTGAGGTTGTTGTTGTTTTTCAATGTTGAGGTTGTTGTTGAATTTGTTGGTGTTTTTCAATGTTGAGGTTGTTGTTGAATTTGCTGGTGTTTTTCAATGTTGAGGTTGTTGTTGTTTTTCAATGTTGAGGTTGTTGTTGAGTTTGTTGGAGTTTTTCAATGTTGAGGTTGTTGTTGTTTTTCAATGTTGAGGTTGTTGTTGAATTTGTTGGTGTTTTTCAATGTTGAGGTTGTTGTTGAATTTGTTGGTGTTTTTCAATGTTGAGGTTGTTGTTGTTTTTCAATGTTGAGGTTGTTGTTGAATTTGTTGGTGTTTTTAAATGTTGAGGTTTTTGTTGTTTATCAATGTTGAGGTTGTTGTTGAATTTGTTGGTGTTTTTCAATGTTGAGGTTGTCGTTGAATTTGTTGGTGTTTTTCAATGTTGAGGTTGTTGTTGAATTTGTTGGTGTTTTTCAATGTTGAGGTTGTTGTTGTTTTTCAATGTTGAGGTTGTTGTTGAATTTGTTGGTGTTTTTCAATGTTCAGGTTGTTGTTGTTTTTCAATGTTGAAGTTTTTGTTGAATTTGTTGGTGTTTTTCAATGTTGAGGTTGTTGTTGTTTTTCAATGTTGAGGTTGTTGTTGAATTTGTTGGTGTTTTTCAATGTTGAGATTGTTGTTGTTTTTCAATGTTGAGGTTGTTGTTGAATTTGTTGGTGCTTTTAAATGTTGAGGTTGTTGTTGAATTTGTTGGTGTTTTTCAATGTTGAGGTTGTTGTTGTTTTTCAATGTTGAGGTTGTTGTTGAATTTGTTGGTGTTTTTCAATGTTGAGGTTGTTGTTGAATTTGCTGGTGTTTTTCAATGTTGAGGTTGTTGTTGTTTTTCAATGTTGAGGTTGTTGTTGAGTTTGTTGGAGTTTTTCAATGTTGAGGTTGTTGTTTTTCAATGTTGAGGTTGTTGTTGAATTTGTTGGTGTTTTTCAATGTTGAGGTTGTTGTTGAATTTGTTGGTGTTTTTCAATGTTGAGGTTGTTGTTGTTTTTCAATGTTGAGGTTGTTGTTGAATTTGTTGGTGTTTTTAAATGCTGAGGTTTTTGTTGTTTATCAATGTTGAGGTTGTTGTTGAATTTGTTGGTGTTTTTCAATGATGAGGTTGTCGTTGAATTTGTTGGTGTTTTTCAATGTTGAGGTTGTTGTTGAATTTGTTGGTGTTTTTCAATGTTGAGGTTGTTGTTGTTTTTCAATGTTGAGGTTGTTGTTGAATTTGTTGGTGTTTTTCAATGTTCAGGTTGTTGTTGTTTTTCAATGTTGAAGTTTTTGTTGAATTTGTTGGTGTTTTTCAATGTTGAGGTTGTTGTTGTTTTTCAATGTTGAGGTTGTTGTTGAATTTGTTGGTGTTTTTCAATGTTGAGGTTGTTGTTGTTTTTCAATGCTGAGGTTGTTGTTGAATTTGTTGGTGTTTTTCAATGTTGAGGTTCTTGTTGAATTTGTTGGTGTTTTTCAATGTTGAGGTTGTTGTTGTTTTTCAATGTTGAGGTTGTTGTTGAATTTGTTGGTGTTTTTCAATGTTGAGGTTGTTGTTGTTTTTCAATGTTGAGGTTGTTGTTGAATTTGTTGGTGTTTTTCAATGTTGAAGTTGTTGTTGAATTTGTTGGTTTTTTTCAATGTTGAGGTTGTTGTTGTTTTTCAATGTTGAGGTCGTTGTTGAATTTGTTGGTGTTTTTCAATGTTGAGGTTGTTGTTGTTTTTAAATTTGAGGTTGTTGTTGAATTTGTTGGTGTTTTTCAATGTTGAGGTTGTTGGTGTTTTTCAATGTTGAGGTTGTTGTTGAATGTGTTGGTGTTTTTCAATGTTGAGGTTGTTGTTGAATTTGCTGGTGTTTTTCAATGTTGAGGTTGTTGTTGTTTTTCAATGTTGAGGTTGTTGTTGAGTTTGTTGGAGTTTTTCAATGTTGAGGTTGTTGTTGTTTTTCAATGTTGAGGTTGTTGTTGAATTTGTTGGTGTTTTTCAATGTTGAGGTTGTTGTTGAATTTGTTGGTGTTTTTCAATGTTGAGGTTGTTGTTGTTTTTCAATGTTGAGGTTGTTGTTGAATTTGTTGGTGTTTTTAAATGTTGAGGTTTTTGTTGTTTATCAATGTTGAGGTTGTTGTTGAATTTGTTGGTGTTTTTCAATGTTGAGGTTGTCGTTGAATTTGTTGGTGTTTTTCAATGTTGCAGTTGTTGTTGTTTTTCAATGTTGAGGTTGTTGTTGAATTTGTTGGTGTTTTTCAATGTTGAGTTTTTTGTTGAATTTGTTGGTGTTTTTCAATGTTGAGGTTGTTGATGAATTTGTTGGTGTTTTTCAATGTTGAGGTTGTTGTTGAATTTGTTGGTGTTTTTCAATGTTGAGGTTGTTGCTGTTTTTCAATGTTGAGGTTGTTGTTGAATTTGTTGCTGTTTTTCAATGTTGAGATTGTTGTTGTTTTTCAATGTTGAGGTTGTTGTTGAATTTGTTGGTGTTTTTAAATGTTGAGGTTGTTGTTGAATTTGTTGGTGTTTTTCAATGTTGAGGTTGTTCTTGTTTTTCAATGTTGAGGTTGTTGTTGAATTTGTTGGTGTTTTTCAATGTTGAGGTTGTTGTTTTTCAATGTTGAGGTTGTTGTTGAATTTGTTGTTGTTTTTCAATTTCAAGGTTGTTGTTGAATTTGTTGGTGTTTTTCAATGTTGAGGTTGTTGTTGTTTTTCAATGTTGAGGTTGTTGTTGAATTTGTTGGTGTTTTTCAATGTTGAGTTTGTTGTTGAATTTGTTGGTGTTTTTCAATGTTGAGGTTGTTGTTGAATTTGTTGGTGTTTTTCAATGTTGAGGTTGTTGTTGAATTTGTTGGTGTTTTTCAATGTTGAGGTTGTTGCTGTTTTTCAATGTTGTGGTTGTTGTTGAATTTGTTGCTGTTTTTCAATGTTGAGATTGTTGTTGTTTTTCAATGTTGAGGTTGTTGTTGAATTTGTTGGTGCTTTTAAATGTTGAGGTTGTTGTTGAATTTGTTGGTGTTTTTCAATGTTGAGGTTGTTCTTGTTTTTCAATGTTGAGGTTGTTTTTGAATTTGTTGGTGTTTTTCAATGTTGAGGTTGTTGTTTTTCAATGTTGAGGTTGTTGTTGAATTTGTTGGTGTTTTTCAATTTCGAGGTTGTTGTTGAATTTGTTGGTGTTTTTCAATGTTGAAGTTGTTGTTGAATTTGTTGGTGTTTTTCAATGTTGAGGTTGTTGTTGTTTTTCAATGTTGAGGTTGTTGTTGAATTTGTTGGTGTTTTTCAATGTTGAGGTTGTTGTTGTTTTTCAATGCTGAGGTTGTTGTTGAATTTGTTGGTGTTTTTCAATGTTGAGGTTGTTGTTGAATTTGTTGGTGTTTTTCAATGTTGAGGTTGTTGCTGTTTTTCAATGTTGAGGTTGTTGTTGAATTTTTTGATGTTTTTCAATGTTGAGTTTGTTGTTGAATTTGTTGGTGTTTTTCAATGTTGAGGTTGTTGTTGAATTTGTTGGTGTTTTTCAATGTTGAGGTTGTTGTTGAATTTGTTGGTGTTTTTCAATGTTGAGGTTGTTGCTGTTTTTCAATGTTGAGGTTGTTGTTGAATTTGTTGCTGTTTTTCAATGTTGAGATTGTTGTTGTTTTTCAATGTTGAGGTTGTTGTTGAATTTGTTGATGTTTTTAAATGTTGAGGTTGTTGTTGAATTTGTTGGTGTTTTTCAATGTTGAGGTTGTTGTTGTTTTTCAATGTTGAGGTTGTTGTTGAATTTGTTGGTGTTTTTCAATGTTGAGGTTGTTGTTTTTCAATGTTGAGGTTGTTGTTGAATTTGTTGGTGTTTTTCAATTTCAAGGTTGTTGTTGAATTTGTTGGTGTTTTTCAATGTTGAGGTTGTTGTTGTTTTTCAATGTTGAGGTTGTTGTTGAATTTGTTGGTGTTTTTCAATGGTGAGTTTGTTGTTGAATTTGTTGGTGTTTTTCAATGTTGAGGTTGTTGTTGAATTTGTTGGTGTTTTTCAATGTTGAGGTTGTTGTTGAATTTGTTGGTGTTTTTCAATGTTGAGGTTGTTGCTGTTTTTCAATGTTGAGGTTGTTGTTGAATTTGTTGCTGTTTTTCAATGTTGAGATTGTTGTTGTTTTTCAATGTTGAGGTTGTTGTTGAATTTGTTGCTGCTTTTAAATGTTGAGGTTGTTGTTGAATTTGTTGGTGTTTTTCAATGTTGAGGTTGTTGTTGTTTTTCAATGTTGAGGTTGTTGTTGAATTTGTTGGTGTTTTTCAATGTTGAGGTTGTTGTTTTTCAATGTTGAGGTTGTTGTTGAATTTGTTGGTGTCTTTCAATTTCGAGGTTGTTGTTGAATTTGTTGTTGTTTTTCAATGTTGGAGTTGTTGTTGAATTTGTTGGTGTTTTTCAATGTTGAGGTTGTTGTTGTTTTTCAATGTTGAGGTTGTTGTTGAATTTGTTGGCGTTTTTCAATGTTGAGGTTGTTGTTTTTCAATGTTGAGGTTGTTGTTGAATTTTTTAGCGTTTTAAAATGTTGAGGTTGTTGTTGAGTTTGTTGGTGTTTTCAATGTTGAGGTTGTTGTTGAATTTGTTGGTGTTTTTAAATGTTGAGGTTGTTGCTGAATTTGCTGGTGTTTTGCAATGTTGAGGTTGTTGTTGTTTTTCAACGTTGAGGTTGTTGTTGAATTTGTTGGTGTTTGTCAATGTTGAGGTTGTTGTTGTTTTTCAATGTTGAGTTTGTTGTTGTATTTGTTGGTGTTTTTCAATTTCGAGGTTGTTGTTGAATTTGTTGGTGTTTTTCAATGTTGAGTTTGTTGTTGTGTTTCAATGTTGAGATTGTTGTTGAATTTGTTGGTGTTTTTCAATGTTGAGGTTGTTGTTGTTTTTCAATGTTGAGGTTGTTGTTGAATTTGTTGGTGTTTTTCAATGTTGAGGTTGTTGTTGAATTTGTTGGTGTTTTTCAATGTTGAGGTTGTTATTGTTTTTCAATGTTGAGGTTATTGTTGAATTTGTTGGTGTTTTTCAATGTTGAGGTTGTTGTTGTTTTTCAATGTTGAGGTTGTTGTTGAATTTGTTGGTGTTTCTCAATGTTGAGTTTGTTGTTGTTTTTCAATGTTGAGGTTGTTGTTGAATTTGTTGGTGTTTTTCTATGTTGAGGTTGTTGTTGTTTTTCAATGTTGAGGTTGTTGTTGCATTTGTTGGTGTTATTCAATGTTGAGGTTGTTGTTGTTTTTCAATGTTGAGGTTGTTGTTGAATTTGTTGGTGTTTTTCAACGTTGAGGTTGTTGTTGAAATTGTTGGTGTTTTTCAATGTTGAGGTTGTTGTTGTTTTTCAATGCTGAGGTTGTTGAATTTGTTGGTCTTTTTCAATCTTGAGTTTGTTGTTGATTTTGTTGGTGTTTTTCAATGTTGAGGTTGTTGTTGAATTTGTTGGTGTTTTTCAATGTTGAGGTTGTTGTTGTTTTTCAATGTTGAGGTTGTTGTTGAGTTTGTTGGTGTTTTTCAATATTGAGGTTGTTGTTGAATTTGTTGGTGTTTTTCAATGTTGAGGTTGTTGTTGTTTATAAATGTTGAGGTTGTTGTTGAATTTGTTGGTGTTTTTTCAATTTTGAGGTTGTTGGTGTTTTTCAATGTTGAGGTTGTTGTTGAATTTGATGGTGTTTTTCAATGTGGAGGTTGTTGTTGAATTTGTTGGTGTTTTTCAATGTTGAAGTTGTTGTCGAATTTGTTGGTGTTTTTCAATGTTGAGGTTGTTGTTGTTTTTCAATGTTGAGGTTGTTGTTGAAGTTGTTGGTTTTTTTCAATGTTGAGGTTGTTGTTGTTTTTCAATGCTGAGGTTGTTGTTGAATTTGTTGGTGTTTTTCAATGTTGAGGTTGTTGTTGAATTTGTTGGTGTTTTTCAATGTTGAGGTTGTTGTTGTTTTTCAATGTTGAGGTTGTTGTTGAATTTGTTGGTGTTTTTCAATGTTGAGGTTGTTGTTGTTTTTCAATGTTGAGGTTGTTGTTGAATTTGTTGGTGTTTTTCAATGTTGAGGTTGTTGTTGTTTTTCAATGTTGAGGTTGTTGTTGAATTTGTTGGTGTTTTTCAATGTTGAGGTTGTTGTTGTTTTTCAATGTTGAGGTTGTTGTTGTATTTGTTGGTGTTTTTCAATTTCGAGGTTGTTGTTGAATTTGTTGGTGTTTTTCAATGTTGAGGTTGTTGTTGAATTTGTTGGTGCTTTTAAATGTTGAGGTTGTTGTTGAATTTGTTGGTGTTTTTCAATGTTGAGGTTGTTGTTGTTTTTCAATGTTGAGGTTGTTGTTGAATTTGTTGGTGTTTTTCAATGTTGAGGTTGCTGTTTTTCAATGTTGAGGTTGTTGTTGAATTTGTTGGTGTTTTTCAATTTCGAGGTTGTTGTTGAATTTGTTGTTGTTTTTCAATGTTGGAGTTGTTGTTGAATTTGTTGGTGTTTTTCAATGTTGAGGTTGTTGTTGTTTTTCAATGTTGAGGTTGTTGTTGTTTTTCAATGCTGAGGTTGTTGTTGAAATTGTTGGTTTTTTTCAATGTTGAGGTTGTTGTTGAATTTGTTGGTGTTTTTCAATGTTGAGGTTGTTGTTGTTTTTCAATGTTGAGGTTGTTGTTGAATTTGTTGGTGTTTTTCAATGTTGAGGTTGTTGTTGTTTTTCAATGTCGGGGTTGTTGTTGAATTTGTTGGTGTTTTTCAATGTTGAATTTTTTGTTGAATTTGTTGGCGTTTTTCAATGTTGAGGTTGTTGTTTTTCAATGTTGAGGTTGTTGTTGAGTTTGTTGGTGTTTTCAATGTTGAGGTTGTTGTTGAATTTGTTGGTGTTTTTAAATGTTGAGGTTGTTGCTGAATTTGCTGGTGTTTTGCAATGTTGAGGTTGTTGTTGTTTTTCAACGTTGAGGTTGTTGTTGAATTTGATGGTGTTTGTCAATGTTGAGGTTCTTGTTGTTTTTCAATGTTGAGTTTGTTGTTGTATTTGTTGGTGTTTTTCAATTTCGAGGTTGTTGTTGAATTTGTTGGTGTTTTTCAATGTTGAGTTTGTTGTTGTGTTTCAATGTTGAGATTGTTGTTGAATTTGTTGGTGTTTTTCAATGTTGAGGTTGTTGTTGTTTTTCAATGTTGAGGTTGTTGTTGAATTTGTTGGTGTTTTTCAATGTTGAGGTTGTTGTTGAATTTGTTGGTGTTTTTCAGTGTTGAGGTTGTTATTGTTTTTCAATGTTGAGGTTATTGTTGAATTTGTTGGTGTTTTTCAATGTTGAGGTTGTTGTTGTTTTTCAATGTTGAGGTTGTTGTTGAATTTGTTGGTGTTTCTCAATGTTGAGTTTGTTGTTGTTTTTCAATGTTGAGGTTGTTGTTGAATTTGTTGGTGTTTTTCTATGTTGAGGTTGCTGTTGTTTTTCAATGTTGAGGTTGTTGTTGCATTTGTTGGTGTTATTCAATGTTGAGGTTGTTGTTGTTTTTCAATGTTGAGGTTGTTGTTGAATTTGTTCGTGTTTTTCAACGTTGAGGTTGTTGTTGAAATTGTTGGTGTTTTTCAATGTTGAGGTTGTTGTTGTTTTTCAATGCTGAGGTTGTTGAATTTGTTGGTGTTTTTCAATCTTGAGTTTGTTGTTGATTTTGTTGGTGTTTTTCAATGTTGAGGTTGTTGTTGAATTTGTTGGTGTTTTTCAATGTTGAGGTTGTTGTTGAGTTTGTTGGTGTTTTTCAATGTTGAGGTTGTTGTTGAATTTGTTGGTGTTTTTCAATGTTGAGGTTCTTGTTGTATATAAATGTTGAGGTTGTTGTTGATTTTGTTGGTGTTTTTTCAATTTTGAGGTTGTTGGTGTTTTTCAATGTTGAGGTTGTTGTTGAATTTGATGGTGTTTTTCAATGTCGAGGTTGTTGTTGAATTTGTTGGTGTTTTTCAATGTTGAAGTTGTTGTTGAATTTGTTGGTGTTTTTCAATGTTGAGGTTGTTGTTGTTTTTCAATGTTGAGGTTGTTGTTGAAGTTGTTGGTTTTTTTCAATGTTGAGGTTGTTGTTGTTTTTCAATGCTGAGGTTGTTGTTGAATTTGTTGGTGTTTTTCAATGTTGAGGTTGTTGTTGAATTTGTTGGTGTTTTTCAATGTTGAGGTTGTTGTTGTTTTTCAATGTTGAGGTTGTTGTTGAATTTGTTGGTGTTTTTCAATGTTGAGGTTGTTGTTGTTTTTCAATGTTGAGGATGTTGTTGAATTTGTTGGTGTTTTTCAATGTTGAGGTTGTTGTTGTTTTTCAATGTTGAGGTTGTTGTTGAATTTGTTGGTGTTTTTCAATGTTGAGGTTGTTGTTGTTTTTCAATGTTGAGGTTGTTGTTGTATTTGTTGGTGTTTTTCAATTTCGAGGTTGTTGTTGAATTTGTTGGTGTTTTTCAATGTTGAAGTTGTTGTTGAATTTGTTGGTGTTTGTCAATGTTGAGGTTGTTGTTGAATTTGTTGGTGTTTTTCAATGTTGAGGTTGTTGTTGTTTTTCAATGTTGAGGTTGTTGTTGAATTTGTTGGTGTTTTTCAATGTTCAGGTTGTTGTTGTTTTCAATGCTGAGGTTGTTGTTGAATTTGTTGGTGTTTTTCAATGTTGAGGTTGTTGTTGTTTTTCAATGCTGAGGTTGTTGTTGAATTTGTTGGTGTTTTTCAATGTTGAGGTTCTTGTTGAATTTGTTGGTGTTTTTCAATGTTGAGGTTGTTGTTGTTTTTCAATGTTGAGGTTGTTGTTGAATTTGTTGGCGTTTTTCAATGTTGAGGTTGTTGTTGTTTTTCAATGTTGAGGTTGTTGTTGAATTTGTTGGTGTTTTTCAATGTTGAGGTTGTTGTTGTTTTTCAATGTTGAGGTTGTTGTTGAATTTGTTGGTGTTTTTCAATGTTGAGTTTGTTGGTGTTTTTCAATGTTGAGGTTGTTGTTGAATTTGTTGGTGTTTTTCAATGTTGAGGTTGTTGTTGTTTTTAAATTTGATGTTGTTGAATTTGTTGGTGTTTTTCAATGTTGTGGTTGTTGGTGTTTTTCAATGTTGAGGTTGTTGTTGAATTTGTTGGTGTTTTTCAATGTTGAGGTTGTTGTTGAATTTGTTGGTGTTTTTCAATGTTGAGGTTGTTGTTGTTTTTCAATGTTGAGGTTGTTGTTGAGTTTGTTGGTGCTTTTCAATGTTGAGGTTGTTGTTGAATTTGTTCGTGTTTTTCAATGTTCAGGTTGTTTTTGAATTTGTTTGTGGTTTTCAATGTTGAGGTTGTTGTTGTTTTTAAATGTTCGGGTTGTTGTTGAATTTGTTGGTGTTTTTCAATTTTGAGGATGTTGTTGTTTTTCAATGTTGAGGTTGTTGTTGAATTTGTTGGTGTTTTTCCATGATGTGGTTGTTGTTGTTTTTCAAAGTTGAGGTTGTTGTTGAATTTGTTGGTGTTTTTCAATGTCGGGGTTGTTGTTGAATTTTTTGGTGTTTTTCAATGTTGAATTTTTTGTTGAATTTGTTGGTATTTTTCAATGTTGAGGTTGTTGTTTTTCAATGTTGAGGTTGTTGTTGAATTTGTTGGCGTTTTTAAATGTTGAGGTTGCTGTTGAATTTGTTGGTGTTTTTAACTGTTGAGGTTTTTGTTGTTTATCAATGTTGAGGCTGTTGTTGAATTTGTTGGTGTTTTTCAATGTTGAGGTTGTTGTTGAATTTGTTGGTGTTTTTCAATGTTGAGGTTGTTGTTGTTTTTCAATGTTGAGGTTGTTGTTGAATTTGTTGGTGTTTTTCAATGTTGAGTTTGTTGTTGAATTTGTTGGTGTTTTTCAATTTTGAGGTTGTTGTTGAATTTGTTGGTGTTTTTCAATGTTGAGGTTGTTGTTGAATTTGTTGGTGTTTTTCAATGTTGAGGTTGTTGTTGTTTTTCAATTTTGAGGTTGTTGTTGAATTTGTTGGTGTTTTTCAATGTTGAGATTGTTGTTGTTTTTCAATGTTGAGGTTGTTGTTGAACTTGTTGGTGTTTTTAAATGTTGAGGTTGTTGTTGAATTTGTTGGTGTTTTTCAATGTTGAGGTTGTTGTTGTTTTATAATGTTGAGGTTGTTGTTGAATTTGTTGGTGTTTTTCAATGTTGAGGTTGTTGTTGTTTTTCAATGTTGAGGTTGTTGTTGCATTTGTTGGTGTTATTCAATGTTGAGGTTGTTGTTGTTTTTCAATGTTGAGGTTGTTGTTGAATTTGTTGGTGTTTTTCAACGTTGAGGTTGTTGTTGAAATTGTTGGTGTTTTTCAATGTTGAGGTTGTTGTTGTTTTTCAATGCTGAGGTTGTTGAATTTGTTGGTGTTTTTCAATCTTGAGTTTGTTGTTGATTTTGTTGGTGTTTTTCAATGTTGAGGTTGTTGTTGAATTTGTTGGTGTTTTTCAATGTTGAGGTTGTTGTTGAGTTTGTTGGTGTTTTTCAATGTTGAGGTTGTTGTTGAATTTGTTGGTGTTTTTCAATGTTGAGGTTCTTGTTGTATATAAATGTTGAGGTTGTTGTTGATTTTGTTGGTGTTTTTTCAATTTTGAGGTTGTTGGTGTTTTTCAATGTTGAGGTTGTTGTTGAATTTGATGGTGTTTTTCAATGTCGAGGTTGTTGTTGAATTTGTTGGTGTTTTTCAATGTTGAAGTTGTTGTTGAATTTGTTGGTGTTTTTCAATGTTGAGGTTGTTGTTGTTTTTCAATGTTGAGGTTGTTGTTGAAGTTGTTGGTTTTTTTCAATGTTGAGGTTGTTGTTGTTTTTCAATGCTGAGGTTGTTGTTGAATTTGTTGGTGTTTTTCAATGTTGAGGTTGTTGTTGAATTTGTTGGTGTTTTTCAATGTTGAGGTTGTTGTTGTTTTTCAATGTTGAGGTTGTTGTTGAATTTGTTGGTGTTTTTCAATGTTGAGGTTGTTGTTGTTTTTCAATGTTGAGGATGTTGTTGAATTTGTTGGTGTTTTTCAATGTTGAGGTTGTTGTTGTTTTTCAATGTTGAGGTTGTTGTTGAATTTGTTGGTGTTTTTCAATGTTGAGGTTGTTGTTGTTTTTCAATGTTGAGGTTGTTGTTGTATTTGTTGGTGTTTTTCAATTTCGAGGTTGTTGTTGAATTTGTTGGTGTTTTTCAATGTTGAAGTTGTTGTTGAATTTGTTGGTGTTTGTCAATGTTGAGGTTGTTGTTGAATTTGTTGGTGTTTTTCAATGTTGAGGTTGTTGTTGTTTTTCAATGTTGAGGTTGTTGTTGAATTTGTTGGTGTTTTTCAATGTTCAGGTTGTTGTTGTTTTCAATGCTGAGGTTGTTGTTGAATTTGTTGGTGTTTTTCAATGTTGAGGTTGTTGTTGTTTTTCAATGCTGAGGTTGTTGTTGAATTTGTTGGTGTTTTTCAATGTTGAGGTTCTTGTTGAATTTGTTGGTGTTTTTCAATGTTGAGGTTGTTGTTGTTTTTCAATGTTGAGGTTGTTGTTGAATTTGTTGGCGTTTTTCAATGTTGAGGTTGTTGTTGTTTTTCAATGTTGAGGTTGTTGTTGAATTTGTTGGTGTTTTTCAATGTTGAAGTTGTTGTTGAATTTGTTGGTGTTTTTCAATGTTGAGGTTGTTGTTGTTTTTCAATGTTGAGGTTGTTGTTGAATTTGTTGGTGTTTTTCAATGTTGAGGTTGTTGTTGTTTTTAAATTTGATGTTGTTGAATTTGTTGGTGTTTTTCAATGTTGTGGTTGTTGGTGTTTTTCAATGTTGAGGTTGTTGTTGAATTTGTTGGTGTTTTTCAATGTTGAGGTTGTTGTTGAATTTGTTGGTGTTTTTCAATGTTGAGGTTGCTGTTGTTTTTCAATGTTGAGGTTATTGTTGAGTTTGTTGGTGCTTTTCAATGTTGAGGTTGTTGTTGAATTTGTTCGTGTTTTTCAATGTTCAGGTTGTTTTTGAATTTGTTTGTGGTTTTCAATGTTGAGGTTGTTGTTGTTTTTAAATGTTCGGGTTGTTGTTGAATTTGTTGGTGTTTTTCAATTTTGAGGATGTTGTTGTTTTTCAATGTTGAGGTTGTTGTTGAATTTGTTGGTGTTTTTCCATGATGTGGTTGTTGTTGTTTTTCAAAGTTGAGGTTGTTGTTGAATTTTTTTGGTGTTTTTCAATGTTGAATTTTTTGTTGAATTTGTTGGTATTTTTCAATGTTGAGGTTGTTGTTTTTCAATGTTGAGGTTGTTGTTGAATTTGTTGGCGTTTTTAAATGTTGAGGTTGCTGTTGAATTTGTTGGTGTTTTTAACTGTTGAGGTTTTTGTTGTTTATCAATGTTGAGGCTGTTGTTGAATTTGTTGGTGTTTTTCAATGTTGAGGTTGTTGTTGAATTTGTTGGTGTTTTTCAATGTTGAGGTTGTTGTTGTTTTTCAATGTTGAGGTTGTTGTTGAATTTGTTGGTGTTTTTCAATGTTGAGTTTGTTGTTGAATTTGTTGGTGTTTTTCAATTTTGAGGTTGTTGTTGAATTTGTTGGTGTTTTTCAATGTTGAGGTTGTTGTTGAATTTGTTGGTGTTTTTCAATGTTGAGGTTGTTGTTGTTTTTCAATTTTGAGGTTGTTGTTGAATTTGTTGGTGTTTTTCAATGTTGAGATTGTTGTTGTTTTTCAATGTTGAGGTTGTTGTTGAACTTGTTGGTGTTTTTAAATGTTGAGGTTGTTGTTGAATTTGTTGGTGTTTTTCAATGTTGAGGTTGTTGTTGTTTTATAATGTTGAGGTTGTTGTTGAATTTGTTGGTGTTTTTCAATGTTGAGGTTGTTGTTGTTTTTCAATGTTGAGGTTGTTGTTGAATTTGTTGGTGTTTTTCAATTTCGAGGTTGTTGTTGAATTTCTTGGTCTTTTTCAATGTTGAAGTTGTTGTTGAATTTGTTGGTGTTTTTCAATGTTGAGGTTGTAGCTGTTTTTCAATGTTGAGGTTGTTGTTGAATTTGTTGGTGTTTTTCAATTTCGAGGTTGTTGTTGAATTTGTTGGTTTTTTTCAATGTTGAAGTTGTTGTTGAATTTGCTGGTGTTTTTCAATGTTGAGGTTGTTGTTGTTTTTCAATGTTGAGGTTGTTGTTGAATTTGTTGGTTTTTTTCAATGTTGAGGTTGTTGTTGTTTTTCAATGCTGAGGTTGTTGTTGAATTTGTTGGTGTTTTTCAATGTTGAGTTTGTTGTTGTTTTTCAATGTTGAGGTTGTTGTTGAATTTGTTGGTGTTTTTCAATGTTGAGGTTGTTGTTGTTTTTAAATTTGAGGTTGTTGTTGAATTTGTTGGTGTTTTTCAATGTTGAGGTTGTTGGTGTTTTTCAATGTTGAGGTTGTTGTTGAATTTGTTGGTGTTTTTCAATGTTGAGGTTGTTGTTGAATTTGCTGGTGTTTTTCAATGTTGAGGTTGTTGTTGTTTTTCAATGTTGAGGTTGTTGTTGAGTTTGTTGGAGTTTTTCAATGTTGAGGTTGTTGTTGTTTTTCAATGTTGAGGTTGTTGTTGAATTTGTTGGTGTTTTTCAATGTTGAGGTTGTTGTTGAATTTGTTGGTGTTTTTCAATGTTGAGGTTGTTGTTGTTTTTCAATGTTGAGGTTGTTGTTGAATTTGTTGGTGTTTTTAAATGTTGAGGTTTTTGTTGTTTATCAATGTTGAGGTTGTTGTTGAATTTGTTGGTGTTTTTCAATGTTGAGGTTGTTGTTGAATTTGTTGGTGTTTTTCAAAGTTGAGGTTGTTGTTGTTTTTCAATGTTGAGGTTGTTGTTGAATTTGTTGGTGTTTTTCAATGTTGAGTTTGTTGTTGAATTTGTTGGTGTTTTTCAATGTTGAGGTTGTTGTTGAATTTGTTGGTGTTTTTCAATGTTGAGGTTGTTGTTGAATTTGTTGGTGTTTTTCAATGTTGAGGTTGTTGCTGTTGTTCAATGTTGAGGTTGTTGTTGAATTTGTTGCTGTTTTTCAATGTTGAGATTGTTGTTGTTTTTCAATGTTGAGGTTGTTGTTGAATTTGTTGGTGTTTTTAAATGTTGAGGTTGTTGTTGAATTTGTTGGTGTTTTTCCATGTTGAGGTTGTTGTTGTTTTTCAATGTTGAGGTTGTTGTTGAATTTGTTGGTGTTTTTCAATGTTGAGGTTGTTGTTTTTCAATGTTGAGGTTGTTGTTGAATATAGGTGTTTTTCAATTTCAAGGTTGTTGTTGAATTTGTTGGTGTTTTTCAATGTTGAGGTTGCTGTTGTTTTTCAATGTTGAGGTTGTTGTTGAATTTGTTGGTGTTTTTCAATGTTGAGTTTGTTGTTGAATTTGTTGGTGTTTTTCAATGTTGAGGTTGTTGTTGAATTTGTTGGTGTTTTTCAATGTTGAGGTTGTTGTTGAATTTGTTGGTGTTTTTCAATGTTGAGGTTGTTGCTGTTTTTCAATGTTGAGGTTGTTGTTGAATTTGTTGCGGTTTTTCAATGTTGAGATTGTTGTTGTTTTTCAATGTTGAGGTTGTTGTTGAATTTGTTGGTGCTTTTAAATGTTGAGGTTGTTGTTGAATTTGTTGGTGTTTTTCAATGTTGAGGTTGTTGTTGTTTTTCAATGTTGAGGTTGTTGTTCAATTTGTTGGTGTTTTTCAATGTTGAGGTTGTTGTTTTTCAATGTTGAGGTTGTTGTTGAATTTGTTGGTGTTTTTCAATTTCGAGGTTGTTGTTGAATTTGTTGGTGTTTTTCAATGTTGAAGTTGTTGTTGAATTTGTTGGTGTTTTTCAATGTTGAGGTTGTTGTTGTTTTTCAATGTTGAGGTTGTTGTTGAATTTGTTGGTGTTTTTCAATGTTGAGGTTGTTGTTGTTTTTCAATGCTGAGGTTGTTGTTGAATTTGTTGGTGTTTTTCAATGTTGAGGTTGTTGTTGAATTTGTTGGTGTTTTTCAATGTTGAGGTTGTTGTTGTTTTTCAATGTTGAGGTTGTTGTTGAATTTGTTGGTGTTTTTCAATGTTGAGGTTGTTGTTGTTTTTCAATGTCGGGGTTGTTGTTGAATTTGTTGGTGTTTTTCAATGTTGAATTTTTTGTTGAATTTGTTGGCGTTTTTCAATGTTGAGGTTGTTGTTTTTCAATGTTGAGGTTGTTGTTGAATTTTATAGCGTTTTAAAATGTTGAGGTTGTTGTTGAATTTGTTGGTGTTTTCAATGTTGAGGTTGTTGTTGAATTTGTTGGTGTTTTTAAATGTAGAGGTTGTTGCTGAATTTGCTGGTGTTTTGCAATGTTGAGGTTGTTGTTGTTTTTCAACGTTGAGGTTGTTGTTGAATTTGTTGGTGTTTGTCAATGTTGAGGTTGTTGTTGTTTTTCAATGTTGAGTTTGTTGTTGTATTTGTTGGTGTTTTTCAATTTCGAGGTTGTTGTTGAATTTGTTGGTGTTTTTCAATGTTGAGTTTGTTGTTGTGTTTCAATGTTGAGATTGTTGTTGAATTTGTTGGTGTTTTTCAATGTTGAGGTTGTTGTTGTTTTTCAATGTTGAGGTTGTTGTTGAATTTGTTGGTGTTTTTCAATGTTGAGGTTGTTGTTGAATTTGCTGGTGTTTTTCAATGTTGAGGTTGTTGTTGTTTTTCAATGTTGAGGTTATTGTTGAATTTGTTGGTGTTTTTCAATGTTGAGGTTGTTGTTGTTTTTCAATGTTGAGGTTGTTGTTGAATTTGTTGGTGTTTCTCAATGTTGAGTTTGTTGTTGTTTTTCAATGTTGAGGTTGTTGTTGAATTTGTTGGTGTTTTTCTATGTTGAGGTTGTTGTTGTTTTTCAATGTTGAGGTTGTTGTTGAATTTGTTGGTGTTTTTCAATGTTGAGGTTGTTGTTGTTTTTCAATGTTGAGGTTGTTGTTGAATTTGTTGGTGTTTTTCAACGTTGAGGTTGTTGTTGAAATTGTTGGTGTTTTTCAAAGTTGAGGTTGTTGTTGTTTTTCAATGTTGAGGTTGTTGAATTTGTTGGTGTTTTTCAATCTTGAGTTTGTTGTTGAATTTTTTGGTGTTTTTCAATGTTGAGGTTGTTGTTGAATTTGTTGGTGTTTTTCAATGTTGAGGTTGTTGTTGTTTTTCAATGTTGAGGTTGTTGTTGAGTTTGTTGGTGTTTTTCAATGTTGAGGTTGTTGTTGAATTTGTTGGTGTTTTTCAATGTTGAGGTTGTTGTTGTTTATTAATGTTGAGGTTGTTGTTGACTTTGTTGGTGTTTTTTCAATTTTGAGGTTGTTGGTGTTTTTCAATGTTGAGGTTGTTGTTGAATTTGATGGTGTTTTTCAATGTCGAGTTTGTTGTTGAATTTGTTGGTGTTTTTCAATGTTGAAGTTGTTGTTGAATTTGTTGGTGTTTTTCAATGTTGAGGTTGTTGTTGTTTTTCAATGTTGAGGTTGTTTTTGAAGTTGTTGGTTTTTTTCAATGTTGAGGTTGTTGTTGTTTTTCAATGCTGAGGTTGTTGTTGAATTTGTTGGTGTTTTTCAATGTTGAGGTTGTTGTTGAATTTGTTGGTGTTTTTAAATGTTGAGGTTGTTGTTGAATTTGTTGGTGTTTTTCAATGTTGAGGTTGTTGTTGTTTTTCAATGTTGAGGTTGTTGTTGAATTTGTTGGTGTTTTTCAATGTTGAGGTTGTTGTTGTTCAATGTTGAGGTTGTTGTTGAATATTGGTGTTTTTCAATTTCAAGGTTGTTGTTGAATTTGTTGGTGTTTTTCAATGTTGAGTTTGTTGTTGAATTTGTTGGTGTTTTTCAATGTTGAGGTTGTTGTTGAATTTGTTGGTGTTTTTCAATGTTGAGGTTGTTGTTGAATTTGTTGGTGTTTTTCAATGTTGAGGTTGTTGCTGTTGTTCAATGTTGAGGTTGTTGTTGAATTTGTTGCTGTTTTTCAATGTTGAGATTGTTGTTGTTTTTCAATGTTGAGGTTGTTGTTGAATTTGTTGGTGTTTTTAAATGTTGAGGTTGTTGTTGAATTTGTTGGTGTTTTTCCATGTTCAGGTTGTTGTTGTTTTTCAATGTTGAGGTTGTTGTTGAATTTGTTGGTGTTTTTCAATGTTGAGGTTGTTGTTTTTCAATGTTGAGGTTGTTGTTGAATATAGGTGTTTTTCAATTTCAAGGTTGTTGTTGAATTTGTTGGTGTTTTTCAATGTTGAGGTTGCTGTTGTTTTTCAATGTTGAGGTTGTTGTTGAATTTGTTGGTGTTTTTCAATGTTGAGTTTGTTGTTGAATTTGTTGGTGTTTTTCAATGTTGAGGTTGTTGTTGAATTTGTTGGTGTTTTTCAATGTTGAGGTTGTTGTTGAATTTGTTGGTGTTTTTCAATGTTGAGGTTGTTGCTGTTTTTCAATGTTGAGGTTGTTGTTGAATTTGTTGCGGTTTTTCAATGTTGAGATTGTTGTTGTTTTTCAATGTTGAGGTTGTTGTTGAATTTGTTGGTGCTTTTAAATGTTGAGGTTGTTGTTGAATTTGTTGGTGTTTTTCAATGTTGAGGTTGTTGTTGTTTTTCAATGTTGAGGTTGTTGTTCAATTTGTTGGTGTTTTTCAATGTTGAGGTTGTTGTTTTTCAATGTTGAGGTTGTTGTTGAATTTGTTGGTGTTTTTCAATTTCGAGGTTGTTGTTGAATTTGTTGGTGTTTTTCAATGTTGAAGTTGTTGTTGAATTTGTTGGTGTTTTTCAATGTTGAGGTTGTTGTTGTTTTTCAATGTTGAGGTTGTTGTTGAATTTGTTGGTGTTTTTCAATGTTGAGGTTGTTGTTGTTTTTCAATGCTGAGGTTGTTGTTGAATTTGTTGGTGTTTTTCAATGTTGAGGTTGTTGTTGAATTTGTTGGTGTTTTTCAATGTTGAGGTTGTTGTTGTTTTTCAATGTTGAGGTTGTTGTTGAATTTGTTGGTGTTTTTCAATGTTGAGGTTGTTGTTGTTTTTCAATGTCGGGGTTGTTGTTGAATTTGTTGGTGTTTTTCAATGTTGAATTTTTTGTTGAATTTGTTGGCGTTTTTCAAAGTTGAGGTTGTTGTTTTTCAATGTTGAGGTTGTTGTTGAATTTTATAGCGTTTTAAAATGTTGAGGTTGTTGTTGAATTTGTTGGTGTTTTCAATGTTGAGGTTGTTGTTGAATTTGTTCGTGTTTTTAAATGTTGAGGTTGTTGCTGAATTTGCTGGTGTTTTGCAATGTTGAGGTTGTTGTTGTTTTTCAATGTTGAGGTTGTTGTTGAATTTGTTGGTGTTTGTCAATGTTGAGGTTGTTGTTGTTTTTCAATGTTGAGTTTGTTGTTGTATTTGTTGGTGTTTTTCAATTTCGAGGTTGTTGTTGAATTTGTTGGTGTTTTTCAATGTTGAGTTTGTTGTTGTGTTTCAATGTTGAGATTGTTGTTGAATTTGTTGGTGTTTTTCAATGTTGAGGTTGTTGTTGTTTTTCAATGTTGAGGTTGTTGTTGAATTTGTTGGTGTTTTTCAATGTTGAGGTTGTTGTTGAATTTGCTGGTGTTTTTCAATGTTGAGGTTGTTGTTGTTTTTCAATGTTGAGGTTATTGTTGAATTTGTTGGTGTTTTTCAATGTTGAGGTTGTTGTTGTTTTTCAATGTTGAGGTTGTTGTTGAATTTGTTGGTGTTTCTCAATGTTGAGTTTGTTGTTGTTTTTCAATGTTGAGGTTGTTGTTGAATTTGTTGGTGTTTTTCTATGTTTGAGGTTGTTGTTGTTTTTCAATGTTGAGGTTGTTGTTGAATTTGTTGGTGTTATTAAATGTTGAGGTTGTTGTTGTTTTTCAATGTTGAGGTTGTTGTTGAATTTGTTGGTGTTTTTCAACGTTGAGGTTGTTGTTGAAATTGTTGGTGTTTTTCAATGTTGAGGTTGTTGTTGTTTTTCAATGTTGAAGTTGTTGAATTTGTTGGTGTTTTTCAATCTTGAGTTTGTTGTTGAATTTTTTGGTGTTTTTCAATGTTGAGGTTGTTGTTGAATTTGTTGGTGTTTTTCAATGTTGAGGTTGTTGTTGTTTTTCAATGTTGAGGTTGTTGTTGAGTTTGTTGGTGTTTTTCAATGTTGAGGTTGTTGTTGAATTTGTTGGTGTTTTTCAATGTTGAGGTTGTTGTTGTTTATTAATGTTGAGGTTGTTGTTGAATTTGTTGGTGTTTTTTCAATTTTGAGGTTGTTGGTGTTTTTCAATGTTGAGGTTGTTGTTGAATTTGATGGTGTTTTTCAATGTCGAGGTTGTTGTTGAATTTGTTGGTGTTTTTCAATGTTGAAGTTGTTGTTGAATTTGTTGGTGTTTTTCAATGTTGAGGTTGTTGTTGTTTTTCAAAGTTGAGGTTGTTGTTGAAGTTGTTGGTTTTTTTCAATGTTGAGGTTGTTGTTGTTTTTCAATGCTGAGGTTGTTGTTGAATTTGTTGGTGTTTTTCAATGTTGAGGTTGTTGTTGAATTTGTTGGTGTTTTTAAATGTTGAGGTTGTTGTTGAATTTGTTGGTGTTTTTCAATGTTGAGGTTGTTGTTGTTTTTCAATGTTGAGGTTGTTGTTGAATTTGTTGGTGTTTTTCAATGTTGAGGTTGTTGTTTTTCAATGTTGAGGTTGTTGTTGAATATTGGTGTTTTTCAATTTCAAGGTTGTTGTTGAATTTGTTGGTGTTTTTCAATGTTGAGGTTGTTGTTGTTTTTCAATGTTGAGGTTGTTGTTGAATTTGTTGGTGTTTTTCAATGTTGAGTTTGTTGTTGAATTTGTTGGTGTTTTTCCATGTTGAGGTTGTTGTTGAATTTGTTGGTGTTTTTCAATGTTGAGGTTGTTGTTGAATTTGTTGGTGTTTTTCAATGTTGAGGTTGTTGCTGTTTTTCAATGTTGAGGTTGTTGTTGAATTTGTTGCTGTTTTTCAATGTTGAGATTGTTGTTGTTTTTCAATGTTGAGGTTGTTGTTGAATTTGTTGGTGTTTTTAAATGTTGAGGTTGTTGTTGAATTTGTTGGTGTTTTTCAATGTTGAGGTTGTTGTTGTTTTTCAATGTTGAGGTTGTTGTTGAATTTGTTGGTGTTTTTCAATGTTGAGGTTGTTGTTGTTCAATGTTGAGGTTGTTGTTGAATATTGGTGTTTTTCAATTTCAAGGTTGTTGTTGAATTTGTTGGTGTTTTTCAATGTTGAGTTTGTTGTTGAATTTGTTGGTGTTTTTCAATGTTGAGGTTGTTGTTGAATTTGTTGGTGTTTTTCAATGTTGAGGTTGTTGTTGAATTTGTTGGTGTTTTTCAATGTTGAGGTTGTTGCTGTTGTTCAATGTTGAGGTTGTTGTTGAATTTGTTGCTGTTTTTCAATGTTGAGATTGTTGTTGTTTTTCAATGTTGAGGTTGTTGTTGAATTTGTTGGTGTTTTTAAATGTTGAGGTTGTTGTTGAATTTGTTGGTGTTTTTCCATGTTCAGGTTGTTGTTGTTTTTCAATGTTGAGGTTGTTGTTGAATTTGTTGGTGTTTTTCAATGTTGAGGTTGTTGTTTTTCAATGTTGAGGTTGTTGTTGAATATAGGTGTTTTTCAATTTCAAGGTTGTTGTTGAATTTGTTGGTGTTTTTCAATGTTGAGGTTGCTGTTGTTTTTCAATGTTGAGGTTGTTGTTGAATTTGTTGGTGTTTTTCAATGTTGAGTTTGTTGTTGAATTTGTTGGTGTTTTTCAATGTTGAGGTTGTTGTTGAATTTGTTGGTGTTTTTCAATGTTGAGGTTGTTGTTGAATTTGTTGGTGTTTTTCAATGTTGAGGTTGTTGTTGTTTTTCAATGTTGAGGTTGTTGTTGAATTTGTTGGTGTTTTTCAATGTTGAGGTTGTTGTTGTTTTTCAATGTCGGGGTTGTTGTTGAATTTGTTGGTGTTTTTCAATGTTGAATTTTTTGTTGAATTTGTTGGCGTTTTTCAAAGTTGAGGTTGTTGTTTTTCAATGTTGAGGTTGTTGTTGAATTTTATAGCGTTTTAAAATGTTGAGGTTGTTGTTGAATTTGTTGGTGTTTTCAATGTTGAGGTTGTTGTTGAATTTGTTCGTGTTTTTAAATGTTGAGGTTGTTGCTGAATTTGCTGGTGTTTTGCAATGTTGAGGTTGTTGTTGTTTTTCAATGTTGAGGTTGTTGTTGAATTTGTTGGTGTTTGTCAATGTTGAGGTTGTTGTTGTTTTTCAATGTTGAGTTTGTTGTTGTATTTGTTGGTGTTTTTCAATTTCGAGGTTGTTGTTGAATTTGTTGGTGTTTTTCAATGTTGAGTTTGTTGTTGTGTTTCAATGTTGAGATTGTTGTTGAATTTGTTGGTGTTTTTCAATGTTGAGGTTGTTGTTGTTTTTCAATGTTGAGGTTGTTGTTGAATTTGTTGGTGTTTTTCAATGTTGAGGTTGTTGTTGAATTTGCTGGTGTTTTTCAATGTTGAGGTTGTTGTTGTTTTTCAATGTTGAGGTTATTGTTGAATTTGTTGGTGTTTTTCAATGTTGAGGTTGTTGTTGTTTTTCAATGTTGAGGTTGTTGTTGAATTTGTTGGTGTTTCTCAATGTTGAGTTTGTTGTTGTTTTTCAATGTTGAGGTTGTTGTTGAATTTGTTGGTGTTTTTCTATGTTTGAGGTTGTTGTTGTTTTTCAATGTTGAGGTTGTTGTTGAATTTGTTGGTGTTATTAAATGTTGAGGTTGTTGTTGTTTTTCAATGTTGAGGTTGTTGTTGAATTTGTTGGTGTTTTTCAACGTTGAGGTTGTTGTTGAAATTGTTGGTGTTTTTCAATGTTGAGGTTGTTGTTGTTTTTCAATGTTGAAGTTGTTGAATTTGTTGGTGTTTTTCAATCTTGAGTTTGTTGTTGAATTTTTTGGTGTTTTTCAATGTTGAGGTTGTTGTTGAATTTGTTGGTGTTTTTCAATGTTGAGGTTGTTGTTGTTTTTCAATGTTGAGGTTGTTGTTGAGTTTGTTGGTGTTTTTCAATGTTGAGGTTGTTGTTGAATTTGTTGGTGTTTTTCAATGTTGAGGTTGTTGTTGTTTATTAATGTTGAGGTTGTTGTTGAATTTGTTGGTGTTTTTTCAATTTTGAGGTTGTTGGTGTTTTTCAATGTTGAGGTTGTTGTTGAATTTGATGGTGTTTTTCAATGTCGAGGTTGTTGTTGAATTTGTTGGTGTTTTTCAATGTTGAAGTTGTTGTTGAATTTGTTGGTGTTTTTCAATGTTGAGGTTGTTGTTGTTTTTCAAAGTTGAGGTTGTTGTTGAAGTTGTTGGTTTTTTTCAATGTTGAGGTTGTTGTTGTTTTTCAATGCTGAGGTTGTTGTTGAATTTGTTGGTGTTTTTCAATGTTGAGGTTGTTGTTGAATTTGTTGGTGTTTTTAAATGTTGAGGTTGTTGTTGAATTTGTTGGTGTTTTTCAATGTTGAGGTTGTTGTTGTTTTTCAATGTTGAGGTTGTTGTTGAATTTGTTGGTGTTTTTCAATGTTGAGGTTGTTGTTTTTCAATGTTGAGGTTGTTGTTGAATATTGGTGTTTTTCAATTTCAAGGTTGTTGTTGAATTTGTTGGTGTTTTTCAATGTTGAGGTTGTTGTTGTTTTTCAATGTTGAGGTTGTTGTTGAATTTGTTGGTGTTTTTCAATGTTGAGTTTGTTGTTGAATTTGTTGGTGTTTTTCCATGTTGAGGTTGTTGTTGAATTTGTTGGTGTTTTTCAATGTTGAGGTTGTTGTTGAATTTGTTGGTGTTTTTCAATGTTGAGGTTGTTGCTGTTTTTCAATGTTGAGGTTGTTGTTGAATTTGTTGCTGTTTTTCAATGTTGAGATTGTTGTTGTTTTTCAATGTTGAGGTTGTTGTTGAATTTGTTGGTGCTTTTAAATGTTGAGGTTGTTGTTGAATTTGTTGGTGTTTTTCAATGTTGAGGTTGTTGTTGTTTTTCAATGTTGAGGTTGTTGTTCAATTTGTTGGTGTTTTTCAATGTTGAGGTTGTTGTTTTTCAATGTTGAGGTTGTTGTTGAATTTGTTGGTGTTTTTCAATTTCGAGGTTGTTGTTGAATTTGTTGGTGTTTTTCAATGTTGAAGTTGTTGTTGAATTTGTTGGTGTTTTTCAATGTTGAGGTTGTTGTTGTTTTTCAATGTTGAGGTTGTTGTTGAATTTGTTGGTGTTTTTCAATGTTGAGGTTGTTGTTGTTTTTCAATGCTGAGGTTGTTGTTGAATTTGTTGGTGTTTTTCAATGTTGAGGTTGTTGTTGAATTTGTTGGTGTTTTTCAATGTTGAGGTTGTTGTTGTTTATCAATGTTGAGGTTGTTGTTGAATTTGTTGGTGTTTTTCAATGTCGAGGTTGTTGTTGTTTTTCAATGTCGGGGTTGTTGTTGAATTTGTTGGTGTTTTTCAATGTTGAATTTTTTGTTGAATTTGTTGGCGTTTTTCAATGTTGAGGTTGTTGTTTTTCAATGTTGAGGTTGTTGTTGAATTTTATAGCGTTTTAAAATGTTGAGGTTGTTGTTGAATTTGTTGGTGTTTTCAATGTTGAGGTTGTTGTTGAATTTGTTGGTGTTTTTAAATGTTGAGGTTGTTGCTGAATTTGCTGGTGTTTTGCAATGTTGAGGTTGTTGTTGTTTTTCAACGTTGAGGTTGTTGTTGAATTTGTTGGTGTTTGTCAATGTTGAGGTTGTTGTTGTTTTTCAATGTTGAGTTTGTTGTTGTATTTGTTGGTGTTTTTCAATTTCGAGGTTGTTGTTGAATTTGTTGGTGTTTTTCAATGTTGAGTTTGTTGTTGTGTTTCAATGTTGAGATTGTTGTTGAATTTGTTGGTGTTTTTCAATGTTGAGGTTGTTGTTGTTTTTCAATGTTGAGGTTGTTGTTGAATTTGTTGGTGTTTTTCAATGTTGAGGTTGTTGTTGAATTTGCTGGTGTTTTTCAATGTTGAGGTTGTTGTTGTTTTTCAATGTTGAGGTTGTTGTTGAATTTGTTGGTGTTTCTCAATGTTGAGTTTGTTGTTGTTTTTCAATGTTGAGGTTGTTGTTGAATTTGTTGGTGTTTTTCAATGTTGAGGTTGTTGTTGTTTTTCAATGTTGAGGTTGTTGTTGAATTTGTTGGTGTTATTAAATGTTGAGGTTGTTGTTGTTTTTCAATGTTGAGGTTGTTGTTGAATTTGTTGGTGTTTTTCAACGTTGAGGTTGTTGTTGAAATTGTTGGTGTTTTTCAATGTTGAGGTTGTTGTTGTTTTTCAATGTTGAGGTTGTTGAATTTGTTGGTGTTTTTCAATCTTGAGTTTGTTGTTGAATTTTTTGGTGTTTTTCAATGTTGAGGTTGTTGTTGAATTTGTTGGTGTTTTTCAATGTTGCGGTTGTTGTTGTTTTTCAATGTTGAGGTTGTTGTTGAGTTTGTTGGTGTTTTTCAATGTTGAGGTTGTTGTTGAATTTGTTGGTGTTTTTCAATGTTGAGGTTGTTGTTGTTTATTAATGTTGAGGTTGTTGTTGAATTTGTTGGTGTTTTTTCAATTTTGAGGTTGTTGGTGTTTTTCAATGTTGAGGTTGTTGTTGAATTTGATGGTGTTTTTCAATGTCGAGGTTGTTGTTGAATTTGTTGGTGTTTTTCAATGTTGAAGTTGTTGTTGAATTTGTTGGTGTTTTTCAATGTTGAGGTTGTTGTTGTTTTTCAATGTTGAGGTTGTTGTTGAAGTTGTTGGTTTTTTTAAATGTTGAGGTTGTTGTTGTTTTTCAATGCTGAGGTTGTTGTTGAATTTGTTGGTGTTTTTCAATGTTGAGGTTGTTGTTGAATTTGTTGGTGTTTTTCAATGTTGAGGTTGTTGTTGTTTTTCAATGTTGAGGTTGTTGTTGAATTTGTTGGTGTTTTTCAATGTTGAGGTTGTTGTTGTTTTTCAATGTTGACGTTGTTGTTGAATTTGTTGGTGTTTTTCAATGTTGAAGTTGTTGTTGAATTTGTTGGTGTTTTTCAATGTTGAGTTCGTTGTTGTTTTTCAATGTTGAGGTTGTTGTTGAATTTGTTGGTGTTTTTCAATGTTGCGGTTGTTGTTGTTTTTCAATGTTGAGGTTGTTGTTGAATTTGTTGGTGTTTTTCAATGTTGAGGTTGTTGTGGTTTTTCAATGTTGAGGTTGTTGTTGAATTTGTTGGTGTTTTTCAATGTTGAGGTTGTTGTTGTTTTTCAATGTTGAGGTTGTTGTTGTATTTGTTGGTGTTTTTCAATTTCGAGGTTGTTGTTGAATTTGTTGGTGTTTTTCAATGTTGAAGTTGTTGTTGAATTTGTTGGTGTTTTTCAATGTTGAGGTTGTTGTTGAATTTGTTGGTGTTTTTCAATGTTGAGGTTGTTGTTGTTTTTCAATGTTGAGGTTGTTGTTGAATTTGTTGGTGTTATTCAATGTTCAGGTTGTTGTTGTTTTTCAATGTTGAAGTTTTTGTTGAATTTGTTGGTGTTTTTCAATGTTGAGGTTTTTGTTGTTTTTCAATGTTGAGGTTGTTGTTGAATTTGTTGGTGTTTTTCAATGTTGAGGTTGTTGTTGTTTTTCAATGCTGAGGTTGTTGTTGAATTTGTTGGTGTTTTTCAATGTTGAGGTTCTTGTTGAATTTGTTGGTGTTTTTCAATGTTGAGGTTGTTGTTGTTTTTCAATGTTGAGGTTGTTGTTGAATTTGTTGGTGTTTTTCAATGTTGAGTTTGTTGTTGTTTTTCAATGTTGAGGTTGTTTTTGAATTTGTTGGTGTTTTTCAATGTTGAGGTTGTTGTTGTTTTTAAATTTGATGTTGTTGAATTTGTTGGTGTTTTTCAATGTTGAGGTTGTTGTTGTTTTTCAATGTTGAAGTTTTTGTTGAATTTGTTCGTGTTTTTCAATGTTGAGGTTTTTGTTGTTTTTCAATGTTGAGGTTGTTGTTGAATTTGTTGGTGTTTTTCAATGTTGAAGTTGTTGTTGTTTTTCAATGCAGAGGTTGTTGTTGAATTTGTTGGTGTTTTTCAATGTTGAGGTTCTTGTTGAATTTGTTGGTGTTTTTCAATGTTGAGGTTGTTGTTGTTTTTCAATGTTGAGGTTGTTGTTGAATTTGTTGGCGTTTTTTAATGTTGAGGTTGTTGTTGTTTTTCAATGTTGAGGTTGTTGTTGAATTTCTTG
The DNA here is from genome assembly GCA_026770705.1 of Isurus oxyrinchus. Lineage (NCBI taxonomy): Eukaryota > Metazoa > Chordata > Chondrichthyes > Lamniformes > Lamnidae > Isurus > Isurus oxyrinchus. Next base: position 304,810 of record JANJGN010000663.1, read on the forward strand.
GTGTTTTTCAATGTTGAAGTTGTTGTTGAATTTGTTGGTGTTTTTCAATGTTGAGGTTGTTGTTGTTTTTCAATGTTGGGGTTGTTGTTGAATTTGTTGGTGTTTTTCAATGTTGAGTTTGTTGTTGTTTTTCAATGTTGAGGTTGTTGTTGAATTTGTTGGTGTTTTTCAATGTTGAGGTTGTTGTTGTTTTTAAATTTGATGTTGTTGAATTTGTTGGTGTTTTTCAATGTTGAGGTTGTTGGTGTTTTTCAATGTTGAGGTTGTTGTTGAATTTGTTGGTGTTTTTCAATGTTGAGGTTGTTGTTGAATTTGCTGGTGTTTTTCAATGTTGAGGTTGTTGTTGTTTTTCAATGTTGAGGTTGTTGTTGAGTTTGTTGGTGTTTTTCAATGTTGAGGTTGTTGTTGAATTTGTTCGTGTTTTTCAATGTTGAGGTTGTTTTTGAATTTGTTTGTGTTTTTCAATGTTGAGGTTGTTGTTGTTTTTAAATGTTGGGGTTGTTGTTGAATTTGTTGGTGTTTTTCAATTTTGAGGATGTTGTTGTTTTTCAATGTTGAGGTTGTTGTTGAATTTGTTGGTGTTTTTCCATGATGTGGTTGTTGTTGTTTTTCAAAGTTGAGGTTGTTGTTGAATTTGTTGGTGTTTTTCAATGTCGGGGTTGTTGTTGAATTTTTTGGTGTTTTTCAATGTTGAATTTTTCGTTGAATTTGTTGGTATTTTTCAATGTTGAGGTTGTTGTTTTTCAATGTTGAGGTTGTTGTTGAATTTGTCGGCGTTTTTAAATGTTGAGGTTGCTGTTGAATTTGTTGGTGTTTTTAAATGTTGAGGTTTTTGTTGTTTATCAATGTTGAGGTTGTTGTTGAATTTGTTGGTGTTTTTCAATGTTGAGGTTGTTGTTGAATTTGTTGGTGTTTTTCAATGTTGAGGTTGTTGTTGTTTTTCAATGTTGAGGTTGTTGTTGAATTTGTTGGTGTTTTTCAATGTTGAGTTTGTTGTTGAATTTGTTGGCGTTTTTCAATGTTGAGGTTGTTGTTGAATTTGTTGGTGTTTTTCAATGTTGAGGTTGTTGTTGAATTTGTTGGTGTTTTTCAATGTTGAGGTTGTTGTTGTTTTTCAATTTTGAGGTTGTTGTTGAATTTGTTGCTGTTTTTCAATGTTGAGATTGTTGTTGTTTTTCAATGTTGAGGTTGTTGTTGAATTTGTTGGTGTTTTTAAATGTTGAGGTTGTTGTTGAATTTGTTGGTGTTTTTCAATGTTGAGGTTGTTGTTGTTTTTCAATGTTGAGGTTGTTGTTGAATTTGTTGGTGTTTTTCAATGTTGAGGTTGTTGTTGTTTTTCAATGTTGAGGTTGTTGTTGAATTTGTTGGTGTTTTTCAATTTCGAGGTTGTTGTTGAATTTGTTGGTCTTTTTCAATGTTGAAGTTTTTGTTGAATTTGTTGGTGTTTTTCAATGTTGAGGTTGTTGTTGTTTTTCAATGTTGAGGTTGTTGTTGAATTTGTTGGTGTTTTTCAATGTTGAGGTTGTTGTTGTTTTTCAATGCTGAGGTTGTTGTTGAATTTGTTGGTGTTTTTCAATGTTGAGGTTGTTGTTGAATTTGTTGGTATTTTTCAATGTTGAGGTTGTTGTTGTTTTTCAATGTTGAGGTTGTTGTTGAATTTGTTGGTGTTTTTCAATGTTGAGGTTGTTGTTGTTTTTCAATGTTGAAGTTGTTGTTGAATTTGTTGGTGTTCTTCAATGTTGAGGTTGTTGTTGTTTTTCAATGTTGAGGTTGTTGTTGAATTTGTTGGTGTTTTTCAAATTCGAGGTTGTTGTTGAATTTGTTGGTGTTTTTCAATGTTGAAGTTGTTGTTGAATTTACTGGTGTTTTTCAATGTTGAGGTTGTTGTTGTTTTTCAATGTTGAGGTTGTTGTTGAATTTGTTGGTGTTTTTCAATGTTGAGGTTGTTGTTGTTTTTCAATGCTGAGGTTGTTGTTGAATTTGTTGGTGTTTTTCAATGTTGAGTTTGTTGTTGTTTTTCAATTTTGAGGTTGTTGTTGAATTTGTTGGTGTTTTTCAATGTTGAGGTTGTTGTTGTTTTTAAATTTGAGGTTGTTGTTGAATTTGTTGGTGTTTTTCAATGTTGAGGTTGTTGGTGTTTTTCAATGTTGAGGTTGTTGTTGAATTTGTTGGTGTTTTTCAATGTTGAGGTTGTTGTTGAATTTGCTGGTGTTTTTCAATGTTGAGGTTGTTGTTGTTTTTCAAAGTTGAGGTTGTTGTTGAGTTTGTTGGAGTTTTTCAATGTTGAGGTTGTTGTTGTTTTTCAATGTTGAGGTTGTTGTTGAATTTGTTGGTGTTTTTCAATGTTGAGGTTGTTGTTGAATTTGTTGGTGTTTTTCAATGTTGAGGTTGTTGTTGTTTTTCAATGTTGAGGTTGTTGTTGAATTTGTTGGTGTTTTTCAATGTTGAGTTTGTTGTTGAATTTGGTGGCGTTTTTCAATGTTGAGGTTGTTGTTGAATTTGTTGGTGTTTTTCAATGTTGAGGTTGTTGTTGAATTTGTTGGTGTTTTTCAATGTTGAGGTTGTTGTTGTTTTTCAATTTTGAGGTTGTTGTTGAATTTGTTGCTGTTTTTCAATGTTGAGATTGTTTTTTTTTTCAATGTTGAGGTTGTTGTTGAATTTGTTGGTGTTTTTAAATGTTGAGGTTGTTGTTGAATTTGTTGGTGTTTTTCAATGTTGAGGCTGTTGTTGTTTTTCAATGTTGAGGTTGTTGTTGAATTTGTTGGTGTTTTTCAATGTTGAGGTTGTTGTTGTTTTTCAATGTTGAGGTTGTTGTTGTATTTGTTGGTGTTTTTCAATTTCGAGGTTGTTGTTGAATTTGTTCGTGTTTTTCAATGTTGAAGTTGTTGTTGAATTTGTTGGTGTTTTTCAATGTTGAGGTTGTTGTTGAATTTGTTGGTGTTTTTCAATGTTGAGGTTGTTGTTGTTTTTAAATGTTGAGGTTGTTGTTGAATTTGTTGGTGTTATTCAATGTTCAGGTTGTTGTTGTTTTTCAATGTTGAAGTTTTTGTTGAATTTGTTGGTGTTTTTCAATGTTGAGGTTTTTGTTGTTTTTCAATGTTGAGGTTGTTGTTGAATTTGTTGGTGTTTTTCAATGTTGAGGTTGTTGTTGTTTTTCAATGCTGAGGTTGTTGTTGAATTTGTTGGTGTTTTTCAATGTTGAGGTTCTTGTTGAATTTGTTGGTGTTTTTCAATGTTGAGGTTGTTGTTGTTTTTCAATGTTGAGGTTGTTGTTGAATTTGTCGGCGTTTTTCTATGTTGAGGTTGTTGTTGTTTTTCAATGTTGAGGTTGTTGTTGAATTTGTTGTGTTTTTCAATGTTGAAGTTGTTGTTGAATTTGTTGGAGTTTTTCAATGTTGAGGTTGTTGTTGTTTTTCAATGTTGAGGTTGTTGTTGAATTTGTTGGTGTTTTCAATGTTGAGTTTGTTGTTGTTTTTCAATGTTGAGGTTGTTTTTGAATTTGTTGGTGTTTTTCAATGTTGTGGTTGTTGTTGTTTTTAAATTTGATGTTGTTGAATTTGTTGGTGTTTTTCAATGTTGAGGTTGTTGTTGTTTTTCAATGTTGAAGTTTTTGTTGAATTTGTTCGTGTTTTTCAATGTTGAGGTTTTTGTTGTTTTTCAATGTTGAGGTTGTTGTTGAATTTGTTGGTGTTTTTCAATGTTGAGGTTGTTGTTGTTTTTCAATGCTGAGGTTGTTGTTGAATTTGTTGGTGTTTTTCAATGTTGAGGTTCTTGTTGAATTTGTTGGTGTTTTTCAATGTTGAGGTTGTTGTTGTTTTTCAATGTTGAGGTTGTTGTTGAATTTGTTGGCGTTTTTCAATGTTGAGGTTGTTGTTGTTTTTCAATGTTGTGGTTGTTGAATTTCTTGGTGTTTTTCAATGTTGAAGTTGTTGTTGAATTTGTTGGTGTTTTACAATGTTGAGGTTGTTGTTGTTTTTCAATGTTGAGGTTGTTGTTGAATTTGTTGGTGTTTTTCAATGTTGAGTTTGTTGTTGTTTTTCAATGTTGAGGTTGTTGTTGAATTTGTTGGTGTTTTTCAATGTTGAGGTTGTTGTTGTTTTTAAATTTGATGTTGTTGAATTTGTTGGTGTTTTTCAATGTTGAGGTTGTTGGTGTTTTTCAATGTTGAGGTTGTTGTTGAATTTGTTGGTGTTTTTCAATGTTGAGGTTGTTGTTGAATTTGCTGGTGTTTTTCAATGTTGAGGTTGTTGTTGTTTTTCAATGTTGAGGTTGTTGTTGAGTTTGTTGGTGTTTTTCAATGTTGAGGTTGTTGTTGAATTTGTTCGTGTTTTTCAATGTTGAGGTTGTTTTTGAATTTGTTTGTGTTTTTCAATGTTGAGGTTGTTGTTGTTTTTAAATGTTGGGGTTGTTGTTGAATTTGTTGGTGTTTTTCAATTTTGAGGATGTTGTTGTTTTTCAATGTTGAAGTTGTTGTTGAATTTGTTGGTGTTTTTCCATGATGTGGTTGTTGTTGTTTTTCAAAGTTGAGGTTGTTGTTGAATTTGTTGGTGTTTTTCAATGTCGGGGTTGTTGTTGAATTTTTTGGTGTTTTTCAATGTTGAATTTTTCGTTGAATTTGTTGGTATTTTTCAATGTTGAGGTTGTTGTTTTTCAATGTTGAGGTTGTTGTTGAATTTGTCGGCGTTTTTCAATGTTGAGGTTGTTGTTGAATTTGTTGGTGTTTTTCAATGTTGAGGTTGTTGTTGTTTTTCAATGTTGAGGTTGTTGTTGAATTTGTTGGTGTTTTTCAATGTTGAGTTTGTTGTTGAATTTGTTGGCGTTTTTCAATGTTGAGGTTGTTGTTGAATTTGTTGGTGTTTTTCAATGTTGAGGTTGTTGTTGAATTTGTTGTTGTTTTTCAATGTTGAGGTTGATGTTGTTTTTCAATTTTGAGGTTGTTGTTGAATTTGTTGGTGTTTTTCAATGTTGAGGTTGTTGTTGAATTTGCTGGTGTTTTTCAATGTTGAGGTTGTTGTTGTTTTTCAATGTTGAGGTTGTTGTTGAGTTTGTTGGTGTTTTTCAATGTTGAGGTTGTTGTTGAATTTGTTCGTGTTTTTCAATGTTGAGTTTGTTGTTGAATTTGTTGGCGTTTTTCAATGTTGAGTTTGTTGTTGAATTTGTTGGCGTTTTTCAATGTTGAGGTTGTTGTTGAATTTGTTGGTGTTTTTCAATGTTGAGGTTGTTGTTGAATTTGTTGTTGTTTTTCAATGTTGAGGTTGATGTTGTTTTTCAATTTTGAGGTTGTTGTTGAATTTGTTGGTGTTTTTCAATGTTGAGGTTGTTGTTGTTTTTCAATGTTGAGGTTGTTGTTGAATTTGTTGGTGTTTTTCAATGTTGAGTTTGTTGTTGAATTTGTTGGCGTTTTTCAATGTTGAGGTTGTTGTTGAATTTGTTGGTGTTTTTCAATGTTGAGGTTGTTGTTGAATTTGTTGTTGTTTTTCAATGTTGAGGTTGATGTTGTTTTTCAATTTTGAGGTTGTTGTTGAATTTGTTGCTGTTTTTCAATGTTGAGATTGTCGTTGTTTTTCAATGTTGAGGTTGTTGTTGAATTTGTTGGTGCTTTTAAATGTTGAGGTTGTTGTTGAATTTGTTGGTGTTTTTCAATGTTGAGGTTGTTGTTGTTTTTCAATGTTGAGGTTGTTGTTGAATTTGTTGGTGTTTTTCAATGTTGAGGTTGTTGTTGTTTTTCAATGTTGAGGTTGTTGTTGAATTTGTTGGTGTTTTTCAATTTCGAGGTTGTTGTTGAATTTGTTGGTCTTTTTCAATGTTGAAGTTTTTGTTGAATTTGTTGGTGTTTTTCAATGTTGAGGTTGTTGTTGTTTTTCAATGTTGAGGTTGTTGTTGAATTTGTTGGTGTTTTTCAATGTTTAGGTTGTTGTTGTTTTTCAATGCTGAGGTTGTTGTTGAATTTGTTGGTGTTTTTCAATGTTGAGGTTGTTGTTGAATTTGTTGGTATTTTTCAATGTTGAGGTTGTTGTTGTTTTTCAATGTTGAGGTTGTTGTTGAATTTGTTGGTGTTTTTCACTGTTGAGGTTGTTGTTGTTTTTCAATGTTGAAGTTGTTGTTGAATTTGTTGGTGTTCTTCAATGTTGAGGTTGTCCTTATTTTTCAATGTTGAGGTTGTTGTTGAATTTGTTGGTGTTTTTCAATTTCGAGGTTGTTGTTGAATTTGTTGGTGTTTTTCAATGTTGAAGTTGTTGTTGAATTTGCTGGTGTTTTTCAATGTTGAGGTTGTTGTTGTTTTTCAATGTTGAGGTTGTTGTTGAATTTGTTGGTGTTTTTCAATGTTGAGGTTGTTGTTGTTTTTCAATGCTGAGGTTGTTGTTGAATTTGTTGGTGTTTTTCAATGTTGAGTTTGTTGTTGTTTTTCAATTTTGAGGTTGTTGTTGAATTTGTTGGTGTTTTTCAATGTTGAGGTTGTTGTTGTTTTTAAATTTGAGGTTGTTGTTGAATTTGTTGGTGTTTTTCAATGTTGAGGTTGTTGGTGTTTTTCAATGTTGAGGTTGTTGTTGAATTTGTTGGTGTTTTTCAATGTTGAGGTTGTTGTTGAATTTGCTGGTGTTTTTCAATGTTGAGGTTGTTGTTGTTTTTCAATGTTGAGGTTGTTGTTGAGTTTGTTAGAATTTTTCAATGTTGAGGTTGTTGTTGTTTTTCAATGTTGAGGTTGTTGTTGAATTTGTTGGTGTTTTTCAATGTTGAGGTTGTTGTTGAATTTGTTGGTGTTTTTCAATGTTGAGGTTGTTGTTGTTTTTCAATGTTGAGGTTGTTGTTGAATTTGTTGGTGTTTTTCAATGTTGAGTTTGTTGTTGAATTTGTTGGCGTTTTTCAATGTTGAGGTTGTTGTTGAATTTGTTGCTGTTTTTCAATGTTGAGGTTGTTGTTGAATTTGTTGGTGTTTTTCAATGTTGAGGTTGTTGTTGTTTTTCAATTTTGAGGTTGTTGTTGAATTTGTTGCTGTTTTTCAATGTTGAGATTGTTGTTGTTTTTCAATGTTGAGGTTGTTGTTGAATTTGTTGGTGTTTTTAAATGTTGAGGTTGTTGTTGAATTTGTTGGTGTTTTTCAATGTTGAGGTTGTTGTTGTTTTTCAATGTTGAGGTTGTTGTTGAATTTGTTGGTGTTTTTCAATGTTGAGGTTGTTGTTGTTTTTCAATGTTGAGGTTGTTGTTGAATTTGTTGGTGTTTTTCAATTTCGAGGTTGTTGTTGAATTTGTTGGTCTTCTTCAATGTTGAAGTTTTTGTTGAATTTGTTGGTGTTTTTCAATGTTGAGGTTGTTGTTGTTTTTCAATGTTGAGGTTGTTGTTGAATTTGTTGGTGTTTTTCAATGTTGAGGTTGTTGTTGTTTTTCAATGCTGAGGTTGTTGTTGAATTTGTTGGTGTTTTTCAATGTTGAGTTTGTTGTTGTTTTTCAATGTTGAGGTTGTTGTTGAATTTGTTGGTGTTTTTCAATGTTGAGGTTGTTGTTGTTTTTAAATTTGATGTTGTTGAATTTGTTGGTGTTTTTCAATGTTGAGGTTGTTGGTGTTTTTCAATGTTGAGGTTGTTGTTGAATTTGTTGGTGTTTTTCAATGTTGAGGTTGTTGTTGAATTTGCTGGTGTTTTTCAATGTTGAGGTTGTTGTTGTTTTTCAATGTTGAGGTTGTTGTTGAGTTTGTTGGTGTTTTTCAATGTTGAGGTTGTTGTTGAATTTGTTCGTGTTTTTCAATGTTGAGGTTGTTTTTGAATTTGTTTGTGTTTTTCAATGTTGAGGTTGTTGTTGTTTTTAAATGTTGGGGTTGTTGTTGAATTTGTTGGTGTTTTTCAATTTTGAGGATGTTGTTGTTTTTCAATGTTGAAGTTGTTGTTGAATTTGTTGGTGTTTTTCCATGATGTGGTTGTTGTTGTTTTTCAAAGTTGAGGTTGTTGTTGAATTTGTTGGTGTTTTTCAATGTCGGGGTTGTTGTTGAATTTTTTGGTGTTTTTCAATGTTGAATTTTTCGTTGAATTTGTTGGTATTTTTCAATGTTGAGGTTGTTGTTTTTCAATGTTGAGGTTGTTGTTGAATTTGTCGGCGTTTTTAAATGTTGAGGTTGCTGTTGATTTTGTTGGTGTTTTTAAATGTTGAGGTTTTTGTTTTTATCAATGTTGAGGTTGTTGTTGAATTTGTTGGTGTTTTTCAATGTTGAGGTTGTTGTTGAATTTGTTGGTGTTTTTCAATGTTGAGGTTGTTGTTGTTTTTCAATGTTGAGGTTGTTGTTGAATTTGTTGGTGTTTTTCAATGTTGAGTTTGTTGTTGAATTTGTTGGCGTTTTTCAATGTTGAGGTTGTTGTTGAATTTGTTGGTGTTTTTCAATGTTGAGGTTGTTGTTGAATTTGTTGGTGTTTTTCAATGTTGAGGTTGTTGTTGTTTTTCAATTTTGAGGTTGTTGTTGAATTTGTTGCTGTTTTTCAATGTTGAGATTGTTGTTGTTTTTCAATGTTGAGGTTGTTGTTGAATTTGTTGGTGTTTTTAAATGTTGAGGTTGTTGTTGAATTTGTTGGTGTTTTTCAATGTTGAGGTTGTTGTTGTTTTTCAATGTTGAGGTTGTTGTTGAATTTGTTGGTGTTTTTCAATGTTGAGGTTGTTGTTGTTTTTCAATGTTGAGGTTGTTGTTGAATTTGTTGGTGTTTTTCAATTTCGAGGTTGTTGTTGAATTTGTTGGTCTTTTTCAATGTTGAAGTTTTTGTTGAATTTGTTGGTGTTTTTCAATGTTGAGGTTGTTGTTGTTTTTCAATGTTGAGGTTGTTGTTGAATTTGTTGGTGTTTTTCAATGTTTAGGTTGTTGTTGTTTTTCAATGCTGAGGTTGTTGTTGAATTTGTTGGTGTTTTTCAATGTTGAGGTTGCTGTTGAATTTGTTGGTATTTTTCAATGTTGAGGTTGTTGTTGTTTTTCAATGTTGAGGTTGTTGTTGAATTTGTTGGTGTTTTTCAATGTTGAGGTTGTTGTTGTTTTTCAATGTTGAAGTTGTTGTTGAATTTGTTGGTGTTCTTCAATGTTGAGGTTGTTCTTGTTTTTCAATGTTGAGGTTGTTGTTGAATTTGTTGGTGTTTTTCAATTTCGAGGTTGTTGTTGAATTTGTTGGTGTTTTTCAATGTTGAAGTTGTTGTTGAATTTGCTGGTGTTTTTCAATGTTGAGGTTGTTGTTGTTTTTCAATGTTGAGGTTGTTGTTGAATTTGTTGGTGTTTTTCAATGTTGAGGTTGTTGTTGTTTTTCAATGCTGAGGTTGTTGTTGAATTTGTTGGTGTTTTTCAATGTTGAGTTTGTTGTTGTTTTTCAATTTTGAGGTTGTTGTTGAATTTGTTGGTGTTTTTCAATGTTGAGGTTGTTGTTGTTTTTAAATTTGAGGTTGTTGTTGAATTTGTTGGTGTTTTTCAATGTTGAGGTTGTTGGTGTTTTTCAATGTTGAGGTTGTTGTTGAATTTGTTGGTGTTTTTCAATGTTGAGGTTGTTGTTGAATTTGCTGGTGTTTTTCAATGTTGAGGTTCTTGTTGTTTTTCAATGTTGAGGTTGTTGTTGAGTTTGTTAGAGTTTTTCAATGTTGAGGTTGTTGTTGTTTTTCAATGTTGAGGTTGTTGTTGAATTTGTTGGTGTTTTTCAATGTTGAGGTTGTTGTTGAATTTGTTGGTGTTTTTCAATGTTGAGGTTGTTGTTGTTTTTCAATGTTGAGGTTGTTGTTGAATTTGTTGGTGTTTTTCAATGTTGAGTTTGTTGTTGAATTTGTTGGCGTTTTTCAATGTTGAGGTTGTTGTTGAATTTGTTGCTGTTTTTCAATGTTGAGGTTGTTGTTGAATTTGTTGGTGTTTTTCAATGTTGAGGTTGTTGTTGTTTTTCAATTTTGAGGTTGTTGTTGAATTTGTTGCTGTTTTTCAATGTTGAGATTGTTGTTGTTTTTCAATGTTGAGGTTGTTGTTGAATTTGTTGGTGTTTTTAAATGTTGAGGTTGTTGTTGAATTTGTTGGTGTTTTTCAATGTTGAGGTTGTTGTTGTTTTTCAATGTTGAGGTTGTTGTTGAATTTGTTGGTGTTTTTCAATGTTGAGGTTGTTGTTGTTTTTCAATGTTGAGGTTGTTGTTGAATTTGTTGGTGTTTATCAATTTCGAGGTTGTTGTTGAATTTGTTGGTCTTCTTCAATGTTGAAGTTTTTGTTGAATTTGTTGGTGTTTTTCAATGTTGAGGTTGTTGTTGTTTTTCAATGTTGAGGTTGTTGTTGAATTTGTTGGTGTTTTTCAATGTTGAGGTTGTTGTTGTTTTTCAATGCTGAGGTTGTTGTTGAATTTGTTGGTGTTTTTCAATGTTGAGGTTGTTGTTGAATTTGTTGGTATTTTTCAATGTTGAGGTTGTTGTTGTTTTTCAATGTTGAGGTTGTTGTTGAATTTGTTGGTGTTTTTCAATGTTGAGGTTGTTGTTGTTTTTCAATGTTGAAGTTGTTGTTGAATTTGTTGGTGTTCTTCAATGTTGAGGTTGTTGTTGTTTTTCAATGTTGAGGTTGTTGTTGAATTTGTTGGTGTTTTTCAATTTCGAGGTTGTTGTTGAATTTGTTGGTGTTTTTCAATGTTGAAGTTGTTGTTGAATTTGCTGGTGTTTTTCAATGTTGAGGTTGTTGTTGTTTTTCAATGTTGAGGTTGTTGTTGAATTTGTTGGTGTTTTTCAATGTTGAGGTTGTTGTTGTTTTTCAATGCTGAGGTTGTTGTTGAATTTGTTGGTGTTTTTCAATGTTGAGTTTGTTGTTGTTTTTCAATTTTGAGGTTGTTGTTGAATTTGTTGGTGTTTTTCAATGTTGAGGTTGTTGTTGTTTTTAAATTTGAGGTTGTTGTTGAATTTGTTGGTGTTTTTCAATGTTGAGGTTGTTGGTGTTTTTCAATGTTGAGGTTGTTGTTGAATTTGTTGGTGTTTTTCAATGTTGAGGTTGTTGTTGAATTTGCTGGTGTTTTTCAATGTTGAGGTTGTTGTTGTTTTTCAATGTTGAGGTTGTTGTTGAGTTTGTTGGAGTTTTTCAATGTTGAGGTTGTTGTTGTTTTTCAATGTTGAGGTTGTTGTTGAATTTGTTGGTGTTTTTCAATGTTGAGGTTGTTGTTGAATTTGTTGGTGTTTTTCAATGTTGAGGTTGTTGTTGTTTTTCAATGTTGAGGTTGTTGTTGAATTTGTTGGTGTTTTTAAATGTTGAGGTTTTTGTTGTTAATCAATGTTGAGGTTGTTGTTGAATTTGTTGGTGTTTTTCAATGTTGAGGTTGTTGTTGAATTTGTTGGTGTTTTTCAATGTTGAGGTTGTTGTTGAATTTGTTGGTGTTTTTCAATGTTGAGGTTGTTGTTGTTTTTCAATGTTGAGGTTGTTGTTGAATTTGTTGGTGTTTTTCAATGTTGAGGTTGTTGTTGTTTTTCAATGCTCAGGTTGTTGTTGAATTTGTTGGTGTTTTTCAATGTTGAGTTTGTTGTTGTTTTTCAATTTTGAGGTTGTTGTTGAATTTGTTGGTGTTTTTCAATGTTGAGGTTGTTGTTGTTTTTAAATTTGAGGTTGTTGTTGAATTTGTTGGTGTTTTTCAATGTTGAGGTTGTTGGTGTTTTTCAATGTTGAGGTTGTTGTTGAATTTGTTGGTGTTTTTCAATGTTGAGGTTGTTGTTGAATTTGTTGGTGTTTTTCAATGTTGAGGTTGTTGTTGTTTTTCAATGTTGAAGTTGTAGTTGAATTTGTTGGTGTTCTTCAATGTTGAGGTTGTTCTTGTTTTTCAATGTTGAGGTTGTTGTTGAATTTGTTGGTGTTTTTCAATTTCGAGGTTGTTGTTGAATTTGTTGGTGTTTTTCAATGTTGAAGTTGTTGTTGAATTTGCTGGTGTTTTTCAATGTTGAGGTTGTTGTTGTTTTTCAATGTTGAGGTTGTTGTTGAATTTGCTGGTGTTTTTCAATGTTGAGGTTGTTGTTGTTTTTCAATGCTGAGGTTGTTGTTGAATTTGTTGGTGTTTTTCAATGTTGAGTTTGTTGTTGTTTTTCAATTTTGAGGTTGTTGTTGAATTTGTTGTTGTTTTTCAATGTTGAGGTTGTTGTTGTTTTTAAATTTGAGGTTGTTGTTGAATTTGTTGGTGTTTTTCAATGTTGAGGTTGTTGGTGTTTTTCAATGTTAAGGTTGTTGTTGAATTTGTTGGTGTTTTTCAATGTTGAGGTTGTTGTTGAATTTGCTGGTGTTTTTCAATGTTGAGGTTGTTGTTGTTTTTCAATGTTGAGGTTGTTGTTGAGTTTGTTAGAGTTTTTCAATGTTGAGGTTGTTGTTGTTTTTCAATGTTGAGGTTGTTGTTGAATTTGTTGGTGTTTTTCAATGTTGAGGTTGTTGTTGAATTTGTTGGTGTTTTTCAATGTTGAGGTTGTTGTTGTTTTTCAATGTTGAGGTTGTTGTTGAATTTGTTGGTGTTTTTCAATGTTGAGTTTGTTGTTGAATTTGTTGGCGTTTTTCAATGTTGAGGTTGTTGTTGAATTTGTTGGTGTTTTTCAATGTTGAGGTTGTTGTTGAATTTGTTGGTGTTTTTCAATGTTGAGGTTGTTGTTGTTTTTCAATTTTGAGGTTGTTGTTGAATTTGTTGCTGTTTTTCAATGTTGAGATTGTTGTTGTTTTTCAATGTTGAGGTTGTTGTTGAATTTGTTGGTGTTTTTAAATGTTGAGGTTGTTGTTGAATTTGTTGGTGTTTTTCAATGTTGAGGTTGTTGTTGTTTTTCAATGTTGAGGTTGTTGTTGAATTTGTTGGTGTTTTTCAATGTTGAGGTTGTTGTTGTTTTTCAATGTTGAGGTTGTTGTTGAATTTGTTGGTGTTTTTCAATTTCGAGGTTGTTGTTGAATTTGTTGGTCTTCTTCAATGTTGAAGTTTTTGTTGAATTTGTTGGTGTTTTTCAATGTTGAGGTTGTTGTTGTTTTTCAATGTTGAGGTTGTTGTTGAATTTGTTGGTGTTTTTCAATGTTGAGGTTGTTGTTGTTTTTCAATGCTGAGGTTGTTGTTGAATTTGTTGGTGTTTTTCAATGTTGAGGTTGTTGTTGAATTTGTTGGTATTTTTCAATGTTGAGGTTGTTGTTGTTTTTCAATGTTGAGGTTGTTGTTGAATTTGTTGGTGTTTTTCAATGTTGAGGTTGTTGTTGTTTTTCAATGTTGAAGTTGTTGTTGAATTTGTTGGTGTTTTTCAATGTTGAGGTTGTTGTTGTTTTTCAATGCTCAGGTTGTTGTTGAATTTGTTGGTGTTTTTCAATGTTGAGTTTGTTGTTGTTTTTCAATTTTGAGGTTGTTGTTGAATTTGTTGGTGTTTTTCAATGTTGAGGTTGTTGTTGTTTTTAAATTTGAGGTTGTTGTTGAATTTGTTGGTGTTTTTCAATGTTGAGGTTGTTGGTGTTTTTCAATGTTGAGGTTGTTGTTGAATTTGTTGGTGTTTTTCAATGTTGAGGTTCTTGTTGAATTTGTTGGTGTTTTTCAATGTTGAGGTTGTTGTTGTTTTTCAATGTTGAAGTTGTAGTTGAATTTGTTGGTGTTCTTCAATGTTGAGGTTGTTCTTGTTTTTCAATGTTGAGGTTGTTGTTGAATTTGTTGGTGTTTTTCAATTTCGAGGTTGTTGTTGAATTTGTTGGTGTTTTTCAATGTTGAAGTTGTTGTTGAATTTGCTGGTGTTTTTCAATGTTGAGGTTGTTGTTGTTTTTCAATGTTGAGGTTGTTGTTGAATTTGTTGGTGTTTTTCAATGTTGAGGTTGTTGTTGTTTTTCAATGCTGAGGTTGTTGTTGAATTTGTTGGTGTTTTTCAATGTTGAGTTTGTTGTTGTTTTTCAATTTTGAGGTTGTTGTTGAATTTGTTGGTGTTTTTCAATGTTGAGGTTGTTGTTGTTTTTAAATTTGAGGTTGTTGTTGAATTTGTTGGTGTTTTTCAATGTTGAGGTTGTTGGTGTTTTTCAATGTTAAGGTTGTTGTTGAATTTGTTGGTGTTTTTCAATGTTGAGGTTGTTGTTGAATTTGCTGGTGTTTTTCAATGTTGAGGTTGTTGTTGTTTTTCAATGTTGAGGTTGTTGTTGAGTTTGTTAGAGTTTTTCAATGTTGAGGTTGTTGTTGTTTTTCAATGTTGAGGTTGTTGTTGAATTTGTTGGTGTTTTTCAATGTTGAGGTTGTTGTTGAATTTGTTGGTGTTTTTCAATGTTGAGGTTGTTGTTGTTTTTCAATGTTGAGGTTGTTGTTGAATTTGTTGGTGTTTTTCAATGTTGAGTTTGTTGTTGAATTTGTTGGCGTTTTTCAATGTTGAGGTTGTTGTTGAATTTGTTGGTGTTTTTCAATGTTGAGGTTGTTGTTGAATTTGTTGGTGTTTTTCAATGTTGAGGTTGTTGTTGTTTTTCAATTTTGAGGTTGTTGTTGAATTTGTTGCTGTTTTTCAATGTTGAGATTGTTGTTGTTTTTCAATGTTGAGGTTGTTGTTGAATTTGTTGGTGTTTTTAAATGTTGAGGTTGTTGTTGAATTTGTTGGTGTTTTTCAATGTTGAGGTTGTTGTTGTTTTTCAATGTTGAGGTTGTTGTTGAATTTGTTGGTGTTTTTCAATGTTGAGGTTGTTGTTGTTTTTCAATGTTGAGGTTGTTGTTGAATTTGTTGGTGTTTTTCAATTTCGAGGTTGTTGTTGAATTTGTTGGTCTTCTTCAATGTTGAAGTTTTTGTTGAATTTGTTGGTGTTTTTCAATGTTGAGGTTGTTGTTGTTTTTCAATGTTGAGGTTGTTGTTGAATTTGTTGGTGTTTTTCAATGTTGAGGTTGTTGTTGTTTTTCAATGCTGAGGTTGTTGTTGAATTTGTTGGTGTTTTTCAATGTTGAGGTTGTTGTTGAATTTGTTGGTATTTTTCAATGTTGAGGTTGTTGTTGTTTTTCAATGTTGAGGTTGTTGTTGAATTTGTTGGTGTTTTTCAATGTTGAGGTTGTTGTTGTTTTTCAATGTTGAAGTTGTTGTTGAATTTGTTGGTGTTCTTCAATGTTGAGGTTGTTGTTGTTTTTCAATGTTGAGGTTGTTGTTGAATTTGTTGGTGTTTTTCAATTTCGAGGTTGTTGTTGAATTTGTTGGTGTTTTTCAATGTTGAAGTTGTTGTTGAATTTGTTGGTGTTTTTCAATGTTGAGGTTGTTGTTGTTTTTCAATGTTGAGGTTGTTGTTGAATTTGTTGGTGTTTTTCAATGTTGAGGTTGTTGTTGTTTTTCAATGCTGAGGTTGTTGTTGAATTTATTGGTGTTTTTCAATGTTGAGTTTGTTGTTGTTTTTCAATTTTGAGGTTGTTGTTGAATTTGTTGGTGTTTTTCAATGTTGAGGTTGTTGTTGTTTTTAAATTTGAGGTTGTTGTTGAATTTGTTGGTGTTTTTCAATGTTGAGGTTGTTGGTGTTTTTCAATGTTGAGGTTGTTGTTGAATTTGTTGGTGTTTTTCAATGTTGAGGTTGTTGTTGAATTTGCTGGTGTTTTTCAATGTTGAGGTTGTTGTTGTTTTTCAATGTTGAGGTTGTTGTTGAGTTTGTTGGAGTTTTTCAATGTTGAGGTTGTTGTTGTTTTTCAATGATGAGGTTGTTGTTGAATTTGTTGGTGTTTTTCAATGTTGAGGTTGTTGTTGAATTTGTTGGTGTTTTTCAATGTTGAGGTTGTTGTTGTTTTTCAATGTTGAGGTTGTTGTTGAATTTGTTGGTGTTTTTAAATGTTGAGGTTTTTGTTGTTAATCAATGTTGAGGTTGTTGTTGAATTTGTTGGTGTTTTTCAATGTTGAGGTTGTTGTTGAATTTGTTGGTGTTTTTCAATGTTGAGGTTGTTGTTGAATTTGTTGGTGTTTTTCAATGTTGAGGTTGTTGTTGTTTTTCAATGTTGAGGTTGTTGTTGAATTTGTTGGTGTTTTTCAATGTTGAGGTTGTTGTTGTTTTTCAATGCTGAGGTTGTTGTTGAATTTGTTGGTGTTTTTCAATGTTGAGTTTGTTGTTGTTTTTCAATTTTGAGGTTGTTGTTGAATTTGTTGGTGTTTTTCAATGTTGAGGTTGTTGTTGTTTTTAAATTTGAGGTTGTTGTTGAATTTGTTGGTGTTTTTCAATGTTGAGGTTGTTGGTGTTTTTCAATGTTGAGGTTGTTGTTGAATTTGTTGGTGTTTTTCAATGTTGAGGTTGTTGTTGAATTTGCTGGTGTTTTTAAATGTTGAGGTTGTTGTTGTTTTTCAATGTTGAGGTTGTTGTTGAGTTTGTTAGAGTTTTTCAATGTTGAGGTTGTTGTTGTTTTTCAATGTTGAGGTTGTTGTTGAATTTGTTGGTGTTTTTCAATGTTGAGGTTGTTGTTGAATTTGTTGGTGTTTTTCAATGTTGAGGTTGTTGTTGTTTTTCAATGTTGAGGTTGTTGTTGAATTTGTTGGTGTTTTTCAATGTTGAGTTTGTTGTTGAATTTGTTGGCGTTTTTCAATGTTGAGGTTGTTGTTGTTTTTCAATTTTGAGGTTGTTGTTGAATTTGTTGGTGTTTTTCAATGTTGAGGTTGTTGTTGTTTTTAAATTTGAGGTTGTTGTTGAATTTGTTGGTGTTTTTCAATGTTGAGGTTGTTGGTGTTTTTCAATGTTGAGGTTGTTGTTGAATTTGTTGGTGTTTTTCAATGTTGAGGTTGTTGTTGAATTTGCTGGTGTTTTTCAATGTTGAGGTTGTTGTTGTTTTTCAATGTTGAGGTTGTTGTTGAGTTTGTTAGAGTTTTTCAATGTTGAGGTTGTTGTTGTTTTTCAATGTTGAGGTTGTTGTTGAATTTGTTGGTGTTTTTCAATGTTGAGGTTGTTGTTGAATTTGTTGGTGTTATTCAATGTTGAGGTTGTTGTTGTTTTTCAATGTTGAGGTTGTTGTTGAATTTGTTGGTGTTTTTCAATGTTGAGTTTGTTGTTGAATTTGTTGGCGTTTTTCAATGTTGAGGTTGTTGTTGAATTTGTTGGTGTTTTTCAATGTTGAGGTTGTTGTTGAATTTGTTGGTGTTTTTCAATGTTGAGGTTGTTGTTGTTTTTCAATTTTGAGGTTGTTGTTGAATTTGTTGCTGTTTTTCAATGTTGAGATTGTTGTTGTTTTTCAATGTTGAGGTTGTTGTTGAATTTGTTGGTGTTTTTAAATGTTGAGGTTGTTGTTGAATTTGTTGGTGTTTTTCAATGTTGAGGTTGTTGTTGTTTTTCAATGTTGAGGTTGTTGTTGAATTTGTTGGTGTTTTTCAATGTTGAGGTTGTTGTTGTTTTTCAATGTTGAGGTTGTTGTTGAATTTGTTGGTGTTTTTCAATTTCGAGGTTGTTGTTGAATTTGTTGGTCTTCTTCAATGTTGAAGTTTTTGTTGAATTTGTTGGTGTTTTTCAATGTTGAGGTTGTTGTTGTTTTTCAATGTTGAGGTTGTTGTTGAATTTGTTGGTGTTTTTCAATGTTGAGGTTGTTGTTGTTTTTCAATGCTGAGGTTGTTGTTGAATTTGTTGGTGTTTTTCAATGTTGAGGTTGTTGTTGAATTTGTTGGTATTTTTCAATGTTGAGGTTGTTGTTGTTTTTCAATGTTGAGGTTGTTGTTGAATTTGTTGGTGTTTTTCAATGTTGAGGTTGTTGTTGTTTTTCAATGTTGAAGTTGTTGTTGAATTTGTTGGTGTTCTTCAATGTTGAGGTTGTTGTTGTTTTTCAATGTTGAGGTTGTTGTTGAATTTGTTGGTGTTTTTCAATTTCGAGGTTGTTGTTGAATTTGTTGGTGTTTTTCAATGTTGAAGTTGTTGTTGAATTTGCTGGTGTTTTTCAATGTTGAGGTTGTTGTTGTTTTTCAATGTTGAGGTTGTTGTTGAATTTGTTGGTGTTTTTCAATGTTGAGGTTGTTGTTGTTTTTCAATGCTGAGGTTGTTGTTGAATTTGTTGGTGTTTTTCAATGTTGAGTTTGTTGTTGTTTTTCAATTTTGAGGTTGTTGTTGAATTTGTTGGTGTTTTTCAATGTTGAGGTTGTTGTTGTTTTTAAATTTGAGGTTGTTGTTGAATTTGTTGGTGTTTTTCAATGTTGAGGTTGTTGGTGTTTTTCAATGTTGAGGTTGTTGTTGAATTTGTTGGTGTTTTTCAATGTTGAGGTTGTTGTTGAATTTGCTGGTGTTTTTCAATGTTGAGGTTGTTGTTGTTTTTCAATGTTGAGGTTGTTGTTGAGTTTGTTGGAGTTTTTCAATGTTGAGGTTGTTGTTGTTTTTCAATGTTGAGGTTGTTGTTGAATTTGTTGGTGTTTTTCAATGTTGAGGTTGTTGTTGAATTTGTTGGTGTTTTTCAATGTTGAGGTTGTTGTTGTTTTTCAATGTTGAGGTTGTTGTTGAATTTGTTGGTGTTTTTAAATGTTGAGGTTTTTGTTGTTAATCAATGTTGAGGTTGTTGTTGAATTTGTTGGTGTTTTTCAATGTTGAGGTTGTTGTTGAATTTGTTGGTGTTTTTCAATGTTGAGGTTGTTGTTGAATTTGTTGGTGTTTTTCAATGTTGAGGTTGTTGTTGTTTTTCAATGTTGAGGTTGTTGTTCAATTTGTTGGTGTTTTTCAATGTTGAGGTTGTTGTTGTTTTTCAATGCTGAGGTTGTTGTTGAATTTGTTGGTGTTTTTCAATGTTGAGTTTGTTGTTGTTTTTCAATTTTGAGGTTGTTGTTGAATTTGTTGGTGTTTTTCAATGTTGAGGTTGTTGTTGTTTTTAAATTTGAGGTTGTTGTTGAATTTGTTGGTGTTTTTCAATGTTGAGGTTGTTGTTGAATTTGCTGGTGTTTTTCAATGTTGAGGTTGTTGTTGTTTTTCAATGTTGAGGTTGTTGTTGAGTTTGTTAGAGTTTTTCAATGTTGAGGTTGTTGTTGTTTTTCAATGTTGAGGTTGTTGTTGAATTTGTTGGTGTTTTTCAATGTTGAGGTTGTTGTTGAATTTGTTGGTGTTATTCAATGTTGAGGTTGTTGTTGTTTTTCAATGTTGAGGTTGTTGTTGAATTTGTTGGTGTTTTTCAATGTTGAGTTTGTTGTTGAATTTGTTGGCGTTTTTCAATGTTGAGGTTGTTGTTGAATTTGTTGGTGTTTTTCAATGTTGAGGTTGTTGTTGAATTTGTTGGTGTTTTTCAATGTTGAGGTTGTTGTTGTTTTTCAATTTTGAGGTTGTTGTTGAATTTGTTGCTGTTTTTCAATGTTGAGATTGTTGTTGTTTTTCAATGTTGAAGTTGTTGTTGAATTTGTTGGTGTTTTTAAATGTTGAGGTTGTTGTTGAATTTGTTGGTGTTTTTCAATGTTGAGGTTGTTGTTGTTTTTCAATGTTGAGGTTGTTGTTGAATTTGTTGGTGTTTTTCAATGTTGAGGTTGTTGTTGTTTTTCAATGTTGAGGTTGTTGTTGAATTTGTTGGTGTTTTTCAATTTCGAGGTTGTTGTTGAATTTGTTGGTCTTCTTCAATGTTGAAGTTTTTGTTGAATTTGTTGGTGTTTTTCAATGTTGAGGTTGTTGTTGTTTTTCAATGTTGAGGTTGTTGTTGAATTTGTTGGTGTTTTTCAATGTTGAGGTTGTTGTTGTTTTTCAATGCTGAGGTTGTTGTTGAATTTGTGGTGTTTTTCAATGTTGAGGTTGTTGTTGAATTTGTTGGTATTTTTCAATGTTGAGGTTGTTGTTGTTTTTCAATGTTGAGGTTTTTGTTGAATTTGTTGGTGTTTTTCAATGTTGAGGTTGTTGTTGTTTTTCAATGTTGAAGTTGTTGTTGAATTTGTTGGTGTTCTTCAATGTTGAGGTTGTTGTTGTTTTTCAATGTTGAGGTTGTTGTTGAATTTGTTGGTGTTTTTCAATTTCGAGGTTGTTGTTGAATTTGTTGGTGTTTTTCAATGTTGAAGTTGTTGTTGAATTTGCTGGTGTTTTTCAATGTTGAGGTTGTTGTTGTTTTTCAATGTTGAGGTTGTTGTTGAATTTGTTGGTGTTTTTCAATGTTGAGGTTGTTGTTGTTTTTCAATGCTGAGGTTGTTGTTGAATTTGTTGGTGTTTTTCAATGTTGAGTTTGTTGTTGTTTTTCAATTTTGAGGTTGTTGTTGAATTTGTTGGTGTTTTTCAATGTTGAGGTTGTTGTTGTTTTTAAATTTGAGGTTGTTGTTGAATTTGTTGGTGTTTTTCAATGTTGAGGTTGTTGGTGTTTTTCAATGTTGAGGTTGTTGTTGAATTTGTTGGTGTTTTTCAATGTTGAGGTTGTTGTTGAATTTGCTGGTGTTTTTCAATGTTGAGGTTGTTGTTGTTTTTCAATGTTGAGGTTGTTGTTGAGTTTGTTGGAGTTTTTCAATGTTGAGGTTGTTGTTGTTTTTCAATGTTGAGGTTGTTGTTGAATTTGTTGGTGTTTTTCAATGTTGAGGTTGTTGTTGAATTTGTTGGTGTTTTTCAATGTTGAGGTTGTTGTTGTTTTTCAATGTTGAGGTTGTTGTTGAATTTGTTGGTGTTTTTAAATGTTGAGGTTTTTGTTGTTAATCAATGTTGAGGTTGTTGTTGAATTTGTTGGTGTTTTTCAATGTTGAGGTTGTTGTTGAATTTGTTGGTGTTTTTCAATGTTGAGGTTGTTGTTGAATTTGTTGGTGTTTTTCAATGTTGAGGTTGTTGTTGTTTTTCAATGTTGAGGTTGTTGTTCAATTTGTTGGTGTTTTTCAATGTTGAGGTTGTTGTTGTTTTTCAATGCTGAGGTTGTTGTTGAATTTGTTGGTGTTTTTCAATGTTGAGTTTGTTGTTGTTTTTCAATTTTGAGGTTGTTGTTGAATTTGTTGGTGTTTTTCAATGTTGAGGTTGTTGTTGTTTTTAAATTTGAGGTTGTTGTTGAATTTGTTGGTGTTTTTCAATGTTGAGGTTGTTGGTGTTTTTCAATGTTGAGGTTGTTGTTGAATTTGTTGGTGTTTTTCAATGTTGAGGTTGTTGTTGAATTTGCTGGTGTTTTTCAATGTTGAGGTTGTTGTTGTTTTTCAATGTTGAGGTTGTTGTTGAGTTTGTTAGAGTTTTTCAATGTTGAGGTTGTTGTTGTTTTTCAATGTTGAGGTTGTTGTTGAATTTGTTGGTGTTTTTCAATGTTGAGGTTGTTGTTGAATTTGTTGGTGTTTTTCAATGTTGAGGTTGTTGTTGTTTTTCAATGTTGAGGTTGTTGTTGAATTTGTTGGTGTTTTTCAATGTTGAGTTTGTTGTTGAATTTGTTGGCGTTTTTCAATGTTGAGGTTGTTGTTGAATTTGTTGGTGTTTTTCAATGTTGAGGTTGTTGTTGAATTTGTTGGTGTTTTTCAATGTTGAGGTTGTTGTTGTTTTTCAATTTTGAGGTTGTTGTTGAATTTGTTGCTGTTTTTCAATGTTGAGATTGTTGTTGTTTTTCAATGTTGAGGTTGTTGTTGAATTTGTTGGTGTTTTTCAATGTTGAAGTTGTTGTTGAATTTGCTGGTGTTTTTCAATGTTGAGGTTGTTGTTGTTTTTCAATGTTGAGGTTGTTGTTGAATTTGTTGGTGTTTTTCAATGTTGAGGTTGTTGTTGTTTTTCAATGCTGAGGTTGTTGTTGAATTTGTTGGTGTTTTTCAATGTTGAGTTTGTTGTTGTTTTTCAATTTTGAGGTTGTTGTTGAATTTGTTGGTGTTTTTCAATGTTGAGGTTGCTGTTGTTTTTAAATTTGAGGTTGTTGTTGAATTTGTTGGTGTTTTTCAATGTTGAGGTTGTTGGTGTTTTTCAATGTTGAGGTTGTTGTTGAATTTGTTGGTGTTTTTCAATGTTGAGGTTGTTGTTGAATTTGCTGGTGTTTTTCAATGTTGAGGTTGTTGTTGTTTTTCAATGTTGAGGTTGTTGTTGAGTTTGTTAGAGTTTTTCAATGTTGAGGTTGTTGTTGTTTTTCAATGTTGAGGTTGTTGTTGAATTTGTTGGTGTTTTTCAATGTTGAGGTTGTTGTTGAATTTGTTGGTGTTTTTCAGTGTTGAGGTTGTTGTTGAATTTGTTGGTGTTTTTCAATGTTGAGGTTGTTGTTGTTTTTCAATGTTGAGGTTGTTGTTGAATTTGCTGGTGTTTTACAATGTTGAGTTTGTTGTTGAATTTGTTGGTGTTTTTCAATGTTGAGGTTGTTGTTGAATTTGTTGGTGTTTTTCAATGTTGAGGTTGTTGCTGTTTTTCAATGTTGAGGTTGTTGTTGAATTTGTTGCTGTTTTTCAGTGTTGAGATTGTTGTTGTTTTTCAATGTTGAGGTTGTTGTTGAATTTGTTGGTGTTTTTAAATGTTGAGGTTGTTGTTGAATTTGTTGGTGTTTTTCAATGTTGAGGTTGTTGTTTTTCAATGTTGAGGTTATTGTTGAATTTGTTGGTGTTTTTCAATTTCGAGGTTGTTGTTGAATTTGTTGGTGTTTTTCAATGTTGAGGTTGTTGTTGTTTTTCAATGTTGAGGTTGTTGTTGAATTTGTTGGTGTTTTTCAATGTTGAGTTTGTTGTCGAATTTGTTGGTGTTTTTCAATGTTGAGGTTGTTGTTGAATTTGTTGGTGTTTTTCAATGTTGAGGTTGTTGTTGAATTTGTTGGTGTTTTTCAATGTTGAGGTTGTTGCTGTTTTTCAATGTTGAGGTTGTTGTTGAATTTGTTGGGGCTTTTAAATGTTGAGGTTGTTGTTGAATTTGTTGGTGTTTTTCAATGTTGAGGTTGTTGTTTTTCAATGTTGAGGTTGTTGTTGAATTTGTTGGTGTTTTTCAATTTCGAGGTTGTTGTTGAATTTGTTGGTGTTTTTCAATGTTGAAGTTGTTGTTGAATTTGTTGGTGTTTTTCAATGTTGAGGTTGTTGTTGTTTTTCAATGTTGAGGTTGTTGTTGAATTTGTTGGTGTTTTTCAATGCTGCGGTTGTTGTTGTTTTTCAATGCTGAGGTTGTTGTTGAATTTGTTGGTGTTTTTCAATGTTGAGGTTGTTGTTGTTTTTCAATGTCGGGATTGTTGTTGAATTTGTTGGTGTTTTTCAATGTTGAATTTTTTGTTGAATTTGTTGGCGTTTTTCAATGTTGAGATTGTTGTTTTTCAATGTTGAGGTTGTTGTTGAATTTTTTAGCTTTTTAAAATGTTGAGGTTGTTGTTGAATTTGTTGGTGTTTTCAATGTTGAGGTTGTTGTTGATATTGTTGGTGTTTTTAAATGTTGAGGTTGTTGCTGAATTTGCTGGTGTTTTGCAATTTTGAGGTTGTTGTTGTTTTTCAATGTTGAGGTTGTTGTTGAATTTGTTGGTGTTTGTCAATGTTGAGGTTGTTGTTGTTTTTCAATGTTGAGGTTGTTGTTGAATTTGTTGGTGTTTTTCAATGTTGAGGTTGTTGTTGTTTTTCAATGTTGAGGTTGTTGTTGAATTTGTTGGTGTTTTTCAATGTTGAGTTTGTTGTTGAATTTGTTGGCGTTTTTCAATGTTGAGGTTGTTGTTGAATTTGTTGGTGTTTTTCAATGTTGAGGTTGTTGTTGAATTTGTTGGTGTTTTTCAATGTTGAGGTTGTTGTTGTTTTTCAATTTTGAGGTTGTTGTTGAATTTGTTGCTGTTTTTCAATGTTGAGATTGTTGTTGTTTTTCAATGTTGAGGTTGTTGTTGAATTTGTTGGTGTTTTTAAATGTTGAGGTTGTTGTTGAATTTGTTGGTGTTTTTCAATGTTGAGGTTGTTGTTGTTTTTCAATGTTGAGGTTGTTGTTGAATTTGTTGGTGTTTTTCAATGTTGAGGTTGTTGTTGTTTTTCAATGTTGAGGTTGTTGTTGAATTTGTTGGTGTTTTTCAATTTCGAGGTTGTTGTTGAATTTGTTGGTCTTCTTCAATGTTGAAGTTTTTGTTGAATTTGTTGGTGTTTTTCAATGTTGAGGTTGTTGTTGTTTTTCAATGTTGAGGTTGTTGTTGAATTTGTTGGTGTTTTTCAATGTTGAGGTTGTTGTTGTTTTTCAATGCTGAGGTTGTTGTTGAATTTGTTGGTGTTTTTCAATGTTGAGGTTGTTGTTGAATTTGTTGGTATTTTTCAATGTTGAGGTTGTTGTTGTTTTTCAATGTTGAGGTTGTTGTTGAATTTGTTGGTGTTTTTCAATGTTGAGGTTGTTGTTGTTTTTCAATGTTGAAGTTGTTGTTGAATTTGTTGGTGTTCTTCAATGTTGAGGTTGTTGTTGTTTTTCAATGTTGAGGTTGTTGTTGAATTTGTTGGTGTTTTTCAATTTCGAGGTTGTTGTTGAATTTGTTGGTGTTTTTCAATTTTGAAGTTGTTGTTGAATTTGCTGGTGTTTTTCAATGTTGAGGTTGTTGTTGTTTTTCAATGTTGAGGTTGTTGTTGAATTTGTTGGTGTTTTTCAATGTTGAGGTTGTTGTTGTTTTTCAATGCTGAGGTTGTTGTTGAATTTGTTGGTGTTTTTCAATGTTGAGTTTGTTGTTGTTTTTCAATTTTGAGGTTGTTGTTGAATTTGTTGGTGTTTTTCAATGTTGAGGTTGTTGTTGTTTTTAAATTTGAGGTTGTTGTTGAATTTGTTGGTGTTTTTCAATGTTGAGGTTGTTGGTGTTTTTCAATGTTGAGGTTGTTGTTGAATTTGTTGGTGTTTTTCAATGTTGAGGTTGTTGTTGAATTTGCTGGTGTTTTTCAATGTTGAGGTTGTTGTTGTTTTTCAATGTTGAGGTTGTTGTTGAGTTTGTTGGAGTTTTTCAATGTTGAGGTTGTTGTTGTTTTTCAATGTTGAGGTTGATGTTGAATTTGTTGGTGTTTTTCAATGTTGAGGTTGTTGTTGAATTTGTTGGTGTTTTTCAATGTTGAGGTTGTTGTTGTTTTTCAATATTGAGGTTATTGTTGAATTTGTTGGTGTTTTTAAATGTTGAGGTTTTTGTTGTTAATCAATGTTGAGGTTGTTGTTGAATTTGTTGGTGTTTTTCAATGTTGAGGTTGTTGATGAATTTGTTGGTGTTTTTCAATGTTGAGGTTGTTGTTGAATTTGTTGGTGTTTTTCAATGTTGAGGTTGTTGTTGTTTTTCAATGTTGAGGTTGTTGTTGAATTTGTTGGTGTTTTTCAATGTTGAGGTTGTTGTTGTTTTTCAATGCTGAGGTTGTTGTTGAATTTGTTGGTGTTTTTCAATGTTGAGTTTGTTGTTGTTTTTCAATTTTGAGGTTGTTGTTGAATTTGTTGGTGTTTTTCAATGTTGAGGTTGTTGTTGTTTTTAAATTTGAGGTTGTTGTTGAATTTGTTGGTGTTTTTCAATGTTGAGGTTGTTGGTGTTTTTCAATGTTGAGGTTGTTGTTGAATTTGTTGGTGTTTTTCAATGTTGAGGTTGTTGTTGAATTTGCTGGTGTTTTTCAATGTTGAGGTTGTTGTTGTTTTTCAATGTTGAGGTTGTTGTTGAGATTGTTAGAGTTTTTCAATGTTGAGGTTGTTGTTGTTTTTCAATGTTGAGGTTGTTGTTGAATTTGTTGGTGTTTTTCAATGTTGAGGTTGTTGTTGAATTTGTTGGTGTTTTTCAATGTTGAGGTTGTTGTTGTTTTTCAATGTTGAGGTTGTTGTTGAATTTGTTGGTGTTTTTCAATGTTGAGTTTGTTGTTGAATTTGTTGGCGTTTTTCAATGTTGAGGTTGTTGTTGAATTTGTTGGTGTTTTTCAATGTTGAGGTTGTTGTTGAATTTGTTGGTGTTTTTCAATGTTGAGGTTGTTGTTGTTTTTCAATTTTGAGGTTGTTGTTGAATTTGCTGCTGTTTTTCAATGTTGAGATTGTTGTTGTTTTTCAATGTTGAGGTTGTTGTTGAATTTGTTGGTGTTTTTAAATGTTGAGGTTGTTGTTGAATTTGTTGGTGTTTTTCAATGTTGAGGTTGTTGTTGTTTTTCAATGTTGAGGTTGTTGTTGAATTTGTTGGTGTTTTTCAATGTTGAGGTTGTTGTTGTTTTTCAATGTTGAGGTTGTTGTTGAATTTGTTGGTGTTTTTCAATTTCGAGGTTGTTGTTGAATTTGTTGGTCTTCTTCAATGTTGAAGTTTTTGTTGAATTTGTTGGTGTTTTTCAATGTTGAGGTTGTTGTTGTTTTTCAATGTTGAGGTTGTTGTTGAATTTGTTGGTGTTTTTCAATGTTGAGGTTGTTGTTGTTTTTCAATGCTGAGGTTGTTGTTGAATTTGTTGGTGTTTTTCAATGTTGAGGTTGTTGTTGAATTTGTTGGTATTTTTCAATGTTGAGGTTGTTGTTGTTTTTCAATGTTGAGGTTGTTGTTGAATTTGTTGGTGTTTTTTCAATGTTGAGGTTGTTGTTGTTTTTCAATGTTGAAGTTGTTGTTGAATTTGTTGGTGTTCTTCAATGTTGAGGTTGTTGTTGTTTTTCAATGTTGAGGTTGTTGTTGAATTGTTGGTGTTTTTCAATTTCGAGGTTGTTGTTGAATTTGTTGGTGTTTTTCAATGTTGAAGTTGTTGTTGAATTTGCTGGTGTTTTTCAATGTTGAGGTTGTTGTTGTTTTTCAATGTTGAGGTTGTTGTTGAATATGTTGGTGTTTTTCAATGTTGAGGTTGTTGTTGTTTTTCAATGCTGAGGTTGTTGTTGAATTTGTTGGGTGTTTTTCAATGTTGAGTTTGTTGTTGTTTTTTCAATTTTGAGGTTGTTGTTGAATTTGTTGGTGTTTTTTCAATGTTGAGGTTGTTGTTGTTTTTAAATTTGAGGTTGTTGTTGAATTTGTTGGTGTTTTTCAATGTTGAGGTTGTTGGTGTTTTTCAATGTTGAGGTTGTTGTTGAATTTGTTGGTGTTTTTCAATGTTGAGGTTGTTGTTGAATTTGCTGGTGTTTTTCAATGTTGAGGTTGTGTTGTTTTTCAATGTTGAGGTTGTTGTTGAGTTTGTTGGAGTTTTTCAATGTTGAGGTTGTTGTTGTTTTTCAATGTTGAGGTTGTTGTTGAATTTGTTGGTGTTTTTCAATGTTGAGGTTGTTGTTGAATTTGTTGGTGTTTTTCAATGTTGAGGTTGTTGTTGTTTTTCAATGTTGAGGTTGTTGTTGAATTTGTTGGTGTTTTTAAATGTTGAGGTTTTTGTTGTTAATCAATGTTGAGGTTGTTGTTGAATTTGTTGGTGTTTTTCCATGTTGAGGTTGTTGTTGAATTTGTTGGTGTTTTTCAATGTTGAGGTTGTTGTTGTTTTTCAATGTTGAGGTTGTTGTTGAATTTGTTGGTGTTTTTCAATGTTGAGTTTGTTGTTGAATTTGTTGGTGTTTTTCAATGTTGAGGTTGTTGTTGAATTTGTTGGTGTTTTTAAATGTTGAGGTTGTTGTTGAATTTGTTGGTGTTTTTCAATGTTGAGGTTGTTGCTGTTTTTCAATGTTGAGGTTGTTGTTGAATTTGTTGCTGTTTTTCAATGTTGAGATTGTTGTTGTTTTTCAATGTTGAGGTTGTTGTTGAATTTGTTGGTGTTTTTAAATGTTGAGGTTGTTGTTGAATTTGTTGGTGTTTTTCAATGTTGAGGTTGTTGTTGTTTTTCAATGTTGAGGTTGTTGTTGAATTTGTTGGTGTTTTTCAATGTGAGGTTGTTGTTTTTCAATGTTGAGGTTGTTGTTGAATTTGTTGGTGTTTTTCAATGTTGAGGTTGTTGTTGAATTTGTTGGTGTTTTTCAATGTTGAGGTTGTTGTTGTTTTTCAATGTTGAGGTTGTTGTTGAATTTGTTGGTGTTTTTCAATGTTGAGTTTGTTGTTGAATTTGTTGGTGTTTTTCAATGTTGAGGTTGTTGTTGAATTGTTGGTGTTTTTCAATGTTGAGGTTGTTGTTGAATTTGTTGGTGTTTTTCAATGTTGAGGTTGTTGTTGAATTTGTTGGTGTTTTTCAATGTTGAGGTTGTTGCTGTTTTTCAATGTTGAGGTTGTTGTTTAATTTGTTGCTGTTTTTCAATGTTGAGATTGTTGTTGTTTTTCAATGTTGAGGTTGTTGTTGAATTTGTTGGTGCTTTTAAATGTTGAGGTTGTTGTTGAATTTGTTGGTGTTTTTCAATGTTGAGGTTGTTGTTGTTTTTCAATGTTGAGGTTGTTGTTGAATTTGTTGGTGTTTTTCAATGTTGAGGTTGTTGTTTTTCAATGTTGAGGTTGTTGTTGAATTTGTTGGTGTTTTTCAATTTCGAGGTTGTTGTTGAATTTGTTGGTGTTTTTCAATGTGGAAGTTGTTGTTGAATTTGTTGGTGATTTTCAATGTTGAGGTTGTTGTTGTTTTTCAATGTTGAGGTTGTTGTTGAATTTGTTGGTGTTTTTCAATGTTGAGGTTGTTGTTGTTTTTCAATGCTGAGGTTGTTGTTGAATTTGTTGGTGTTTTTCAATGTTGAGGTTGTTGTTGAATTTGTTGGTGTTTTTCAATGTTGAGGTTGTTTTTGTTTTTCAATGTTGAGGTTGTTGTTGAATTTGTTGGTGTTTTTCAATGTTGAGGTTGTTGTTGTTTTTCAATGTCGGGGTTGTTGTTGAATTTGTTGGTGTTTTTCAATGTTGAATTTTTTGTTGAATTTGTTGGCGTTTTTCAATGTTGAGGTTGTTGTTTTTCAATGTTGAGGTTGTTGTTGAATTTTTTAGCGTTTTAAAATGTTGAGGTTGTTGTTGAATTTGTTGGTGTTTTCAATGTTGAGGTTGTTGTTGAATTTGTTGGTGTTTTTAAATGTTGAGGTTGTTGTTGAATTGTTGGTGTTTGTCAATGTTGAGGTTGTTGTTGTTTTTCAATGTTGAGTTTGTTGTTGTATTTGTTGGTGTTTTTCAATTTCGAGGTTGTTGTTGAATTTGTTGGTGTTTTTCAATGTTGAGTTTGTTGTTGTGTTTCAATTTTGAGACTGTTGTTGAATTTGTTGGTGTTTTTCAATGTTGAGGTTGTTGTTGTTTTTCAATGTTGAGGTTGTTGTTGAATTTGTTGGTGTTTTTCAATGTTGAGGTTGTTGTTGAATTTGTTGGTTTTTTTCAATGTTGAGGTTGTTGTTGTTTTTCAATGTTGAGGTTATTGTTGAATTTGTTGGTGTTTTTCAATGTTGAGGTTGTTGTTCTTTTTCAATGTTGAGGTTGTTGTTGAATTTGTTGGTGTTTCTCAATGTTGAGTTTGTTGTTGTTTTTCAATGTTGAGGTTGTTGTTGAATTTGTTGGTGTTTTTCTATGTTGAGGTTGTTGTTGTTTTTCAATGTTG